>VUYV01000198.1:466471-704934 GCA_008711295.1 Anarhynchus alexandrinus | reverse complement strand
TGGGGCGGGGGGGGGGGGGGTATGCTGGAGGAGGGGAGGGCTGTGCTCCCCCCGAGCTACGGGCACGCCTGGCTGTAGGGCTCCTGCCCCCTCCCGGGGGTGCGAGAGTGGTATTTCTCCTCCACCACCGCAACCACCCTTTTTTTTNTTTTTTTTTTTTTTTTTAAACATTTATTAGTGCATTTGTCCCTGTAGCTGTATGCAAGATGGGGAAAAAAATGCAGCCTGTTAAAGCCACATTCGGGAACTTAATTATCTTGGTAACAATGCTCAGATCTACAGACGCGAAAAACATCACAGCAAAGCTTAATAAATAAATCCTCAAATATTCCCCCCACCACCACCCCTTTCCCGGCACGAACCCACTTCCACGTCTCCCCTCCAGTCTGACAGCCCATGAGCGGCCCCTCTCCCATCGGGAGACGGGACCGAGATCCCCTTCTCCAGCCCTACACCCCCCCGTTCCCCCCAGGGATGCCGAGCCCGGCGGCGGGGCCCAGCGCCGGGGGCCGCACAGACCGTGACCGGGGCCGGTACCGAGCCCCCGCCGCCCCGGCACCCCCGGCTCGCCCGGGCAGAGCGGGCGGCTCAACTCGCCACCCATCCCCCTGCCTCGGTGTTTTGCATTTGCTGCAGTTTCTTGCTGCAAAACCCCCTTCTTCGCTCTTGTTCCGGTTGCCTTGAATGAGCTTATTTGACAGCTAAAAAACAAATTATATCGAGGGCTTGAAAATCTGTCCCTCCACCCTCAAATCAATCCTCTTTCTCACTCACTTTCCCCCTGTCCCCCCTGCATTTCAATCCTTCCACTGCCCACACCGTGAGCCGATGCCAAGAGCCGAGGCAACCAGGGCTCTTACATGAAAGAGTCGCTTTATGTCTGTTTAAACTGCAGTGTCCTATTCAAACAGACCTTATTGTTCTAAGGCACGGATCCAAATATAAAAGGATCGGAGAACAGGGTACCACACTTCACAGCTCCATACATTGGTGTTTTCTCTCCCCTTATACAGCTATTCACCTCAAAGAATCCCCCCCCATCCCAAAATCGCCTTCAGCCGAAGATGTGAGTTGGTTGCTGCGCGCCGGCAGGGTATGGGCTGAGCCAAAGCCCGCCAGCCCTGCACCAACAACAATCCACAGGCATAATAAAGTCATTGAGGAGATACAATCCCACTTTATTCCTGGTTAATAAAATCATATCTATTGCAAATCGAGGGTTTCCTCCCAACTAAGTTCCCTTCCCAAAAATCGCTAAGGCTTAGGGTCTAACTCGCAAAAAAAAAAAAAATTATTGCATTTATTTTCTAAAGGGACAAGAGTGAATACAGAAGAAAACAGCCCCGCAATCACCAACTTCTTTGATTGCAACCCGCCTTTAACAAGGAGGCGTTTGCAGGTGCTGCTTAACAGCCCATTTCTAACCCCCGGTGCTCCCTCTGCTTCTCCCCATGCAGAATCACCTCTCTGCGAACAGAAACGGGGTGAGCTGAGCACCCACCGGGAGACACGTCCTGCTCCGCACTGCCACCCGCAGCCAGAGCCGCCCCGAGCTCAGCCTGCCGCCGGCCACACGCTCCGACTCCTTCATATTCCACTTCTCACACAGTGCCTCACCCTCCCCACCAAAAACAGCCTGAGCTGCTTTGCTATTCCCTCTACATAACATAAATAACAACGACTGCAACATCCCCGAGTTCCAGTTTAGTCCATGGAGCCGAGAGCACTCGCAGGTTTGAACCAAGTCCTCGCAATACCTTTCTAGAGAAAAAGAAACAGACTCCGATAAAAATCAAGGGCTTATTAAACAGAGTGAGTGCCAAAACCTGCTCTTCCCTCCAGTTCTGACACAAAGCCACATCCATAGGGCTCTCCTCTTTCTCTCTCCCTTCCTCCTACACACATCGCGCTCTGAAGAACACAGGCAGTACCAACCACCACCACTCTGGGGACAGGAGGAACTGCAGAAGCCATCCACACTGGGACCATGATCACCTTCCCTAAAATTTTAAGTACCACAATTATAAATTTGGTAGGGGAGAAAGCAACTCAAAACATGTTAATAAATGCCACGCAATTATTTTGTTTATTCGCTCTTAACCACATATTATCACTATTGGGGGGAAAAGAGCATTTATTCGGGCATAACCAGAGATAGCTATAAATAATATCTCTATTAGCAAGAAACTGCAGTCACTATTTAACTTACACCACAGGAGAGTCCAGTTCTGGATTATCTGAAAGGAGATAACTACAGAGCCAAGGTCTTCGTGTACAGTATAATGATTTTGGTAGCAAAAAATTCAATACACAGCTGTTGCATCTGATGTGCACATATCTTTCATATTTAAAAAAATACTTTGCCTTGTATTTTCGTTTCTAGTTGAGTTTTATAGCCCAGCACCCAAAATGCCCCAGAGGATGTTGAAAAGAAACAGTACCCAAAGCAAAATTCTGTAGCCTTGATGCTGAAAAACATGCAAACTCCAAAACTGAGAAAAAGTTCTTTTTCTATGGCAGTGGAAGGGCTTACAAGGTGGCCAAAGATATTCTCCCCCTCCATCACTGAGGGGCAGAAGTGCCACTGTGCTTCTGGAAACATGGAAAAGTTACAGAAGCTCACGACTAGAAATACCGCAGTCGTATCAGCCCTGTGCGCCCGACTAAGCTGGGCGGCACACAGACACAAGGATGGTCACAGCAGGAACAGAAGGCGGCCAGGTAGAAGAAAGGTTCAGCTATTGAGAGATGCAAGTCAAAATTAGTCTCTCTTATCTCCTGATAGAGCAGACTTCTGTGCAACCTGCTGCGGAGGGTGGATCTAGAGTGGGCTGTGAAGAGTCTCAGGGCCACGAACCGCTCGAGCAGGGGTGAAACGTGTTGCTAGATGGGTCTGGGACAGGGATGCTGCTGCTCCTCCTCTTTGGGCTGCAGCAAAATAAGAGTAAACACTAACGCAGGAACACCCCTTCTGTCCGCACTGCTTCCCTCACACAAGGCCTCTGCTCTTCATCTCACATCAGTGGAAAGATGAGGGATGACTGAGGGCAAGAGAAGGGAAAAGGACCAAAGGGACAGTCCTCTGTGCACTCCTCAGGGCTCAGCCACCTGCAGGCACACGGGAAGCTCAGGCACAGGGAGGCAGGGACAGCTGAATGCTGAAGACATTTCTATTTACACACATCTATCATATTTCTATTTAGACATATCTATTTAGAGATTGATGCTGGAGAACACCATCAGCTGTGTAAAAGGACACAACACTGATGTTTCCATCCCTCCTGCTGAAAGCCCAGTGGACGTTTCCAGCTGTTGCCCCTCCTGCCAGCTGCCAGACCCCGGGGTTCCGCGGTTGCCACGACTCTTCGTTACCAACACAAACCACCTCTTTCAAAAAGACCGTTTGGGGATGCAAAGAGGCTGAAAGATGCTCCCTGGGAGGAACAGGTTTTCGGCTCCAATAGTAACATCCGAAGGTCCGTTCCCACTGGGACCTTTCCCTAGGCACATCTGGATCCACAACAACACTCCCCAGGACAGCCTGGACCAGGCGTGCCACGAGATCTGGAAACGCGTCCAACGACTGTCGGGAGAGCTGCAGCCCCCGTGGCTGGTGCCACCGCTGCCGCGTGCTCTCGGCTCGGAGCAGCCGGGGACCCTGCGAGGGGACACCAGCAATGCCCAGAGCAGGTGAGCGATCTCTAACCATCACCCATGCTCTATTGAGGGCCGCTCCTGCCTTCCTTTTCACACCCTTCCAAACTAGGCTTTGGTAACCCGTGGACATGAAAGCCTGGGGCACAGGGTGCACCGACTGCTGTCCCACAGCCCCCTGACAAGGCAAATTATTCCCACTTTTTCCACTGTAACCAATTTTCTTTGGAAGAAAGTGTGTCCCATGAAATCCGACTACTTCAAATTCTGAAGCACCATAAGCAGCTGCTCCATTCGCATCCCCACAACATTTAAAGAAAAACAACCACACACATCAAAATATTTACAGGAAGAAATGAAAGCAGCATTCAAAGGAGCAAAATCGAAAATTAAAGTGTTATAAGGAAGCTACTGTAAACAGCTGATCTTTACAAAGAAAAGCTGAATTTAGCACAGAAAAAATTATGCCAAATCATGTTTCACAGGACAAATAATGGTAAGAGAGGGAAGTATGCTCTTCAGATTAATAGGATAATATTTACTGTATCCTCCTGAAACAGAAAAAGTAAAATTTACAAATCCAGCTAGAAATCAGCAAGCGTTAGCACATGTCCAGTTCTTAAAGTCCAAACAAAACATCATGCAAACCTGGCCTGTCTTGCTTGATACATTAATGAGTGTAAACAGTTATTTCATCTTTAAATAATAATAACTTCACAGATGAGGAAATAGATAATTTTACAGATGAAGACATGAAGGTGCAGAAGGGGACGTACCTAACACTACGGCAGGTAGAAACCTAGGAATTACATCATGGAGTCACGGCTCCTTTTCTTTATCCTAAATAAGCCAAAATCTTAGAACTCTCCAGAATAAATGCAGGAAGAAGGAAATCAGGTAAATCAAGAATAACCCGTGAAGCCCATGGAAGCCGATAGCAGTAGGTTAAATTATACAGCCGAGATGCCTTCACAATTAGCACATGCTCAGGTAGCCACATATTTTAGTCCTGCCAGTTGCTAAGAAGTCTTAGGAAAGAAGGCATTATACAAACCAGCGAAGACCTATGAACTACTAACAATCTTAATTGTATTCTTTAATAACACATTTTACTACTAAAGGAATATAGATCTGGTTTTTCGCAGTAAGTCCACCGCAGCAAGGCCAGCCTAACCCACATGACTTGTGGCCCACACAACCTGCAATTACCCTGAAGCCATCGCAGCTGCGCAGAGACGGCAGATGAGAATTGTTTTCATTTTGACACTTTACTGTGGCAACTCACACGGCCACTTCTCTCAGCAACATTTTCCTGTAATTAGCTAGCATGTTCTTCAGGATAGAAATAGACTCTGCACGCTCACTCGTACAGCGGATACGTTGATCATCAGTTGCTCGAAGACCCCAGAGTCATTGAACCTTCTAACAACAGCCAAACCAAAGTGCTAAAACCAAATTACCGCACAGAGCTCAATGAACTGCTTTCAAATGGAAGCAATCCAAGTGAGACAGCCCTAGGTCAGGTTTCCATGTTTGAAGTAGAAGCTTCCGTACCCTACCTTGGCTACCTCTATTATCCTGAAAGACTTATAGAAAGATAGATTAAGAAAAATCTTTCAGTATATACCAACTGTCAATAAAGGTGTTACCCAATTCATCACCTACAACAGCATCGGCGGCCAAAGATTATACCGCGTGACCTTGCTCAATTTAGCAATCCTTAATTATTTTAAAATATTGACTTATGCAAATTGCTAGTATGCTCATTTTAAAATGTATCTGGAATCTTTTGAACAAACAACAACAAGTTTCACCTTCCTGGTTTTGTTCTGGAGCATTTGGATACAGAAGAGCAAGTTATCGAGAAGGCGCAGAGCAGGGGGTGGCAGGAGGAAAATTCTTTTGTTGAGGATGTCACTATTTACCAACACAAATGAGCTTATAATCTTCCATTAGACGAGGACAAAGCTTCATAGGCAAACGTCAGAGCTAGGAACATGACACGCTGCATTCACATCTTCAAACATGCTCATAGACAGGACTCCAGTAACCTAACGCGTAAGTCCAAGAGAGACAAGAAGCATAGTTGCCACCTCAACTCTAAGTCTTTCCACCTACAGTTAGGGCACAAATGCCAACAGGTTGTGCAAAGCAGTAAGAGGCGACACAAAGAATACAAGATTTGAGTAAGAAGTACAAGATTTGAGCAAGAAGTTGCAGAATCAGGGCTGCAGCCTGTGAAACCATCAGACACCGGAATCCCATGGAAAAATGGGGTGAAAAGTTATATGAAATAAGCCATACTCAGAAATAACCTAACAGTTTTCTATTTTCATATCCACAGTATAAATCTGTTGAGGGTTTTGTTAAAGAGAATATCTATGTTCTTTAAAAATAGGGGGGGAAACAGCATCCTACTAATTATAGTGATCCTATGATTAGAGATAATTAGATACATTTACAATTTAGAATTTCCTAATTTTAGCTGTTTACGAACCATATATGTATCTATATAGTGCGTGCACAGAGCATCAGTCTCCCCCTCAAGCTAAGAAGAGTAAATTGATAATACATTAAGTTATTGAACATGCTTGGATGTGAAAGAGCAAACTGGAATTTAAATTGGTGTTTTCAGTAGGTAACCACAATAGGCACTAATTGATATTTTGAGCAGGTAACCATTATAGGCACTTAGGTGTGCCTTAAAAGAACACAAAATTGTTCAGCTTTGACAGCAGTCCCACTCTGAGGTCCCAGAAGACTTTAGGGGATATAGAAGTGCTTTGTGATGTGCCCCACAGATTAAACCATCTGACAGTCTTATCTCCCTATGGGAGAGATGGTTAGTGAGCTACAGATACTACACCACCCAGCCCTGTGAAAGCCTTACAGGTGATAACTGAATTGTGATGACAGGTGAGTCCAAGGAAATTCAGGCCCTCACCCTGCAAAGATCTAAGGATCCAGTGAGCCCTGAAAGTTGAAGCCATGCAAACCGGAGCCTGGAGAACAAATGAGGTTTCTCCCATCCGGGACACAAGGCATACAGAAACCAGAAAACTCTTTTCACATCCAGAATCATGGGGTTAATTTACCATCTTTGACAGGTGAAGTGAGAACCAGCACAGGGCTTCGCTGTGTAACTGAAGTAAGGCTTCTCCACTGTACAAACTGTTGTGAGGATAACTTCAATAATGATTGCCAACTGCTTTAATACTGTGGCCCAAGGAGCCATTTCGCTCTTCCTGGTGCTTCAGTTATTCTTGGATAGATGCATTAACTAAGATTTATTTTTTCCCCCTTTTATGTGGTTCTTTGGAAAAGAACAGTGTCAAAGAAAACTGTATTCTTGTTAAGAAGGAATACTTGAGTCTTACATAGAAAACTAATGAGCTAGAAATTCAAGTTTTAGGAGTCAAGAAAAGTAGCTCAATTTTAAGTCAAACCTCCTTTAACAGCAGCCATATTCCGCTTTCTTACAGCAACTCCTTGCTAGATGAACCAGTGGGACTCGAAAGTATATACAGAGCAATGATTGGAAACAGAGAAAGGGAGATGAAATTAAGAGCTCTCTGTGACGCTCAGCTTTCTGCTAAATCCGTTATCACCAGCCTTCTGTGCTCGGCAAAACCCCACAAAAATTCCAAGGGGCTGGAGGACGGCAGCGCAACAGGCGCTCGCAGCATGGAGGGCAGCAAGCTGGAGGTGCCGCTTCTACTGAAATACGCAGACACCGCCAAAGGTGCGGGCAACGGGGCAACAGCTGAGGAAACAAAGGTCGTGAAGGAGTTCGTACAGAATAGCACCTTCAGCTCTGCCAAGAGTAGCGCAGTGGTGTCATCAACAGCAGCAGCAGAAAGTCAAGCCACAGAACAGAAGCAGCAGCTCCTGCCATTTACCGAGATTTGCTCCAAAATCAATGCCGATGCAGCCACAAAGAATCCAGGTATGGATCCGGGCACGGTCGCTGAACACCAGCTGGGAGTCATGTTAAAACTAAGACATAAACCAGAAGCTGTTGAAAAGCAGATGGCAGGAGCTGGTCAGGCACCACTGCAACATTTCCTCTATGGTGATGTCCTTTCCAATCCTTGTGGAAGAGAATGAAATGTCCTGATTTAACCTTTTTCATTCAAGATTTTTTTGGGTTTGGGGTGGAGTTTTTTTGGTGTTGTGGGGTTTTTTTGGGCTTTGGTTTGTGGGGTTTTTTTGGGGGTTCTTTTTGTAATGTCATGATTTTTTGAGTTCCCATTGTGAAACATCTAAGAAACCCTGATTTCCACAGAGTATTGGTAACTGCATTCCTTGAAGCATCTTGGAATACACAAAAACAATGGTGCTTGTCCAGATCTACTGTTTAAGTTTCTGGACTAGATTTATCACTCTGGAGACTTAAGACACAATCAACTTATTCTCTGTTGTAATATCCTTATCTCAAAGAGTTTTGAACTTTGGGCAAAGGTTCTTGTTCTATTCTTACAATTTTATCCGTTCTTATGGCTCAGGCAATTAGCTTTATTCCAGGTCCTGTGGGTCAGAGTTTAATGGCCCTACAAGTGAATTTGAACTGCTAATTGCTGAGTTTGGGTCACCGTGTTGTACAACTACAGCTTGCAAAAGTAACGGATATCTTCAACAGATTTTGCTTACAGGCAAAGCGTGTCCTCCTAATTGCCAGCGTTCCACAGATTAATGAAGAGAATGCATGTTTATTAATATCTTTAACCTTGTTTTGTTTTACAGTAACTACTGCAACACCAGATAAAAAAAATATTAAATACAACGCAAGTACTTCAGGCTTTTCTACTACTTCAATGCCCACAGTGTTAAATCAGCCAGTGTGGCAGAGTCTGAGCGTCCCTCCGTTTGCCGTCTTTCCCAGCCACCCAAACTTCCCGCACTTTCAGGTAACATAATAGACCCACATTTTGTGAGAAGACAGACTACCACCCCCAGGCCTATACTGACAGACTCGGGGCAGCACCTGCTGCTATTTCGACAGCTGCTTTCTGATTTGCAGGGGAGAGCAAGAAATCCCATTGCTGTCCTACTACACTAAGCTACATTACGTGGCTGTGGGTCACAAACAAAGCTTTAACAGCACATGTAACGCGGTCCTCTGAGATGGTTGTGATGATATCAAAGGATGATGTATTATTGACACAGATGCTGAATGTTGACCTCTCTCAGCCTTCATTAATTCCCATTTATCATGCATTTATACAAGTATTTTGACATAATAATTCATTACAAATATTTCATGTGATTGCCCTGTTCACATAATGGGATACTGCTTTCTTAGTCTGGTGAAACAGGACCTCATATCAAAGTAAAAAAGCCAACTAAGATTAGGAAGAATCCCAATGCTCGAGTTGAAAGAAATAAAAGAATGAATACTGAGAATCCCATGTAGCCATAGCTTTCTATGGGCTACACTCCCCTCGTTCCCTTTGATTCCACTAAAGGAAAAAAAGCCACCCACAAAAAACTCACCAGAAACAAAGCTATGGTTCTCTAGCAAGAGCCCATTCACCCTACAAGCTGCCAAAAGTTGTCACCAGCCTGCTATAGAAGACCGAGGGTGGAGATGCATGACCCAGAACACAGTGTTTTGCCAGACTGAGCTCTCCTGAAAGTTTACAGTCCAAGAATTTTCCTTTTTTCCATTAAGCAAATAATTAGTTAGCATAACAGTTACCTACTCAGCGTAAGATGAGCTCACAGTCCATCCACCTCTCAGCAGTCAACAGGGAACCGAATTTTCCCCCAGGGAGACCAGAGCTACAGAGGGGAAAGCAGAGTCCTGTTCTGGAGGTCTCACACCCAGGGAGACAAAGAAAAGGCTTTTGCCCAAAGCTAAGAAATACACTTATCTGAACCTGGTTTCTTTCAGCGTAACACTCCTCTAAAAAGCTTACACAAAAGTAATTAATGGACCAACTCAGACTGTATTAAAAATCATGCTTTACATATGCTTAACAGGGTCCGTATCACCCGAGAGCAAGGATCCCGTATCAGCAAGCTCTGCACCCTTCCTTTGGATGCTATTTAAGACAGGTGCGTTTAAATGCTTATGAATATGCTTTAATTTGCAGAACACAGATGCTAAGCACAATAGATTAGTCAGAGCAGTTTGTCATGTGCCAAGATTGACATTGGTGCCATCACAAAAATAGATTTGGGGACAAGATGCTGAACTGGTATGGGTAACACAGTTTGCTGGAACACCATGCACTCCAAACAGCTCCAGAGATGGCCTTCAGCCTCCAACTGAAAACATCTATTGCTTATGCTCTAGTTTTGCATAGAATTGGGAGAGACCACTGTGTGTTTCTGAAAAAAGTATTTTCAACACCTCCAGTTTCCATTTATGGGGTGTTACTGTCTTGTCAGTATTCCCATCCCACTTTTTTTTAATGTATGCTATTTCTTTTTCCTCCCCAGGTAGCTCCATACAGCCCACAGCAGATTTTCCAGCCACCTTACACTCCAGTGTTGAACTACATCCCTCTGGTTCAGCCTGGTTATCCATACCAGCACAGGACCCCACCTACACCATCCAGCAACATCCAGGATCTGTCCCCAATGGCAGGCGATGGGATCCAGTATCCATTCCCTCCTTCCTATGGGTATGGCCATGCAGGTTTGCTTTCTATTTTTTTCAGCACTTTAGGGAGAGTGTTAGTTGCTGTAAACCTGCACAGAGCTAAAGATTTAATTGGCAGTTGGGTTTCCCAAGTACATTCTTGCCAAATTCCAAATCGAAACAAAAGACAAGATTTACTGTAAGGTCTGAATTCTAAAATAATTTTGATACAAAACCAGAGTAATTAGTTTTGGGTGAATGAAGCTGAAACACTGTGCTATAGGAGATGCCACCTGCAACTTCCAATCAATATTATGGATAAAAAAGTATAAACACTTTAAGTTAACAGAAAGGAAATGCTTCAACATGACGGAAACCAAAATATTTTGACACTGTCAGAATGAAATGAAAGGATTTATTTTGATACTTTTCTATAAAAACTGTAGTTAAGATCAACGTATTCCAAGGGTGTGTGTTGTGGTTTAAGCCGAATTGGCTACTGGGGACATGGGGGACCCCAGATGGGACCAACAGATGCTCCCCTCTACCCCTCTTCAAAGAGAGGGGCTGAGGAGGGGAAAAAGAGACTTAGGAGTTTAGAAGGAACTAAACTATGTCTCCAGAGATTCAAGTTCTATGTATCATGTTCTGTTAAATGCTTATGGGATAGACAGGAATAGGAAATACTTACCCCTCCTTGATCACCTTCCCAGAAACCATATTACACATTAAAAAAAGGTAGATAAATACTTCTAAGAGCTCCATTATTAGAAAGAAAAAGATGTAATTTGGAAGGCTAGATGTAATCTCCTGAAGCTTGACTAAATTTCATTTTCTGTTTTAGGTTTAGTTCTACACCTGGAGGAGCTGTGACGATTAACCTCAACTACTTTTCCAGTGAGAACCATGTAAAATTTTAAGTGAATCCAGTTTTCCTATCTTAGTATTCAGAGAAAAACCTGCTATCTATCTGTTATAGTCCTAGGGTCCTATAAGGACTTCATGTTTTCCCCAAAGTGGACACTTCCATCTAGAACAATCCCATTTGACTTATATAGTAAGGAACAGCTGCATGACAATTCATCTGAAATAATTTTTTTTAGGATGACAATAAGGGACCTTTTTGTTTTGGAACATGGGGATAAACAATAAAAATGTTTTATTTATGTCAAATGCCTGAGCTGCTTAGAATCGAGCGTTGGTGCAATAAAGATGGTTGATAGAAAAGAGTTTTGACTGCAAGTTTCAGAGATAGTAACTTTAGTTGTATACTCAAAGTGGGATTAGCACAAAACCATTCAACATCTGGGTGCTGCAGCTCCACGCGTGACATGTTCCTGTCTTATTACCTCAAACTCCAATGCTAATCCAGATGGTAATCTGACTTTTACTATTAAAGAAGATCAAGCCCTAAAGCTTGCATGGAGAATCCTGTTTAACTATATTCCCCCGGGTATTGAACTCGGGAGTGTCAAAGCTCTCACTTCTGACAATGAGCCGCAGCCAAATAGCCTCTGCTCCCTCTGGAGCCTGCACCACCACCGCAAAGCCAGAGCAGCAAGGCTTCCTCTAGACAACGATGATGGCTATCTGTCTGCTGTATTTCAGCCACAGTTCGCTGGGTCAGAAGTAGAAGAGTGATTAAGATGGGATTCTACAGCCTGCATGATACGCGTCAGAACAAATTACCACAAAAGTCTCTCCCAGCCTTAAAACTAGTGAATAAGGTCTCAGTCGCAAAGATCTGACAGTTCGCAATCATCCAGCCCCATACCCAGCAGTGTGCAAGTCAGTCTGCTCTTAAATTCAAGGAGGCGTATTTATTACTTTTTGTAAGAAGGATATTGCACCCATACAAGTCAAGACGTGAAATTAACTCTTCACACTGCTTACTAAAAGCCTGGGTATTTCACAAATAGTTACAGGTCCTACAACATGTAGAGCGCCATTCATTCCTGGAGGAGCTGATGGGACCAAGTATGCTTAACCTCTGCAGGCAGTCAAAGAACTTTGTAAGAAGACAGACTTCAATAGTGGCTCAGTGGAGCATCCTTCCATTCAATGAGTTTCAAACATGGCCCCAGATACCCAAACATCAGATATTTTCTCTCCTCCCAGTAAATAAAGCTAATCTAGTAACTTCAAAAAATTTAGCTTTTCCTTCCCTTTAATGCTGTTTAATGTAAATAGCACACCTTAGTTGTGTAGACTTAGCAGAAGCGAGTAAAGAATTCACATAGAGTATGTTTACTGTTGTAAGGTTGATAAACAGTCTTACAGTGATCCTTCAGGTGACATTTTGCACATTATAGCTAGTTTACTCCTCTTCTCACTGTTCCTCTTTCCGCACTGCATCAACATCTATTTTGAGTTACCCAGATGGCTGAGGTGATCTAGGACAGTTTATAGTAAGAAATTCATGCTTTGGCAAGATGTGCCCAGTAGCCCTTTTCTCTCCACATACCGCTGTAGGCCAAAATTTCAACTAAGGTAAATTAGACAAGCAATTAAGAACCTCTAGTGTTTCCACAACACATCAATGTTCTTTACTCTCCTTGCCTTGTGGGTAAGGTGACAGGTTGATAACATAACACAGTCAGAAAAACTGTTAAAGTATACTGAGGCAGCCAGGAGAAATCGAACCCGAAGCCCATTTGTTGCTTACAAATCCCCTCCAGTGTCAGCAACAATGATCTTACAGTTCCAATGCACTCCACATCTGAAAAGACTAGGAGAGGGGGGACACTAGTATAGAGACCACCTGTGTCATTTCACCAACGCTTGATTTGTTAGTGACAAGTAACCTGAACCAGATTTATCACTACTGTAACACAGTTCAGGCCAGAAATCAGGCAACTGAAGATTAGCCAAGAAGTAAAAATGAGCTACCGCCAGGGTCCTGTGAGGAACGAGGGCACAGGATCATTAAGGCACGAGTAGTCTAAACCCCGGCTGTATCCCTCTGTCAGTAACACTAGCACACTAAGGCAGGACTGTATGGTTTTCCTACCCAAAATGCTTGCCATTATTTTCAGCACAGGATCAAAGATACCTAATGACCACGCTTGTCAATATTTTTTTCATTCTTCAACACGTGGCTGTGGGCCCCATATATAACTACAGAAGTATTCCAGTTCTCGGGAGTTTTTTGCTCATACTTGGAAATCCACGGTTCCAGCCTTTCACAATACACTTCTCCCAAACCTCTGTAAGAGGTAGGAAAGGGAGATTATCCCCATTTTACAAATAAAAAGCTGAATTCTGGGAAACATGAGCTCAAAGATTTTATCCATCCAGTTTAAGAGCACTAACTACAGGCAGTCAAACAAATTCTGAGGAACACAAACCAGTGTCTAGAGGGCACAAAACTCACATACACTTTTCCTCTAGCTTGACCCTTTTTGCAACTCCCTTCAGGTGCATCCCATTATTAATTGATGTCACACGCAGCTCCCTGGCCAAATACTTACCTCTTTCGTAAGTCAGTCCTGAACTTTTCTGTGTTCCTCTTGCAAGACACTCCTCTTATGTCTGTTACAGGCTTCCCTTCAAAATTAATTTTATGGAACAAAATAATTATTTACTTATGTCTTTCAAGACCTAAACTTGGATCAGAATTTGCTTTGGCTAAAGTCAGATACGCTCTGCCCCAGTAAATTCCCATTTTCTTTAAGTACAATAGAAGCTTGGATTTTTCTGCTGTTAAATCCACTGGCTGTTTTTCTCCAATATTCCTAATGCAATTAGCATAATAAGATAAAGGAATCATCAAGTCCTTTTCCATTTTTCTTCCTTTATAAAAGGACTGATGACAAACTGGGAATCAGAATCTGTATTGAATTACATTTGCCACAAAAGAGTTCATTAAGTAATAGTACGTAATAAAAATCGTCTGTCAACTTGAAGGATAGACCAAATCCACTTAACGAAACAGCTGGTTATTTTCTAGAGCACTCTATAGCTCATAAACGGTCAATACGAGCAAGGAGAAAGACTGAGACAAAGGGAAAGAAGGAACAGTTCAGATATTAGCATGCTAAGCCACAGTTTCAAGGCTCTTGTCTTCTGCACAGTCATAGCATGGCAAGACTTTGCCCGTGGTACCTGGATTTCCCCCTCATTCCAGTGGCAGCAATAGCTCTTTTCACCAGGAAAAGGATTACGAGGCTAAGGGCACGACAGACCGTGAGATGCCTCAACAGCATCATCGGGGACCTGAATTTCTGTCACACTGCAACACATCAAACAGTCCGTGATGGCGATGGAAGTGGGGTCACATTTCCTGCCCTCGTCTTCCACGCAGGAGGCTGAAGCTGCAGTACCACGTCCCCACCACCCCCAGCCAGGACACTCACACCCAAAGGTGCTTCCGACTCACAAAGCTCATGCTCTCAGCAGCAAATCTAGGAAGAGGATGCAGGTGGATCAGTGCCAGTCCTTTGCCCTAATGAGCCATACTGGCTCCTGACAGAACATTTGCCTCCCCTTCCGCATTCAGCTCACTCACCGAATAATCCAAATCCATGCAAACTCTCTGCACTGCTTTGGCTCAAGGGATTTGTTCCAAGATCCTTGAAGTCCCATAACATGCCACTTACAGTAAGAGTACTACAGGTACCATTCAGTGCCACAGAGACAGCTTGTTGGGAATAAAGGTCATCCGTGACATGGCATTGCTATGAACCTCTGGTGCCCTTCTTGCATGTATTTAACACAAGAGTCTCAGAAGAGCAACCCTTCTTAAAAAGGGTCAGTTTCATTTTCATCTTGTTGACTCTTCACCATTTAGGGATTTGTTACAAGACACATTCTTAGTGGTCCTATTCTTCCACATATTTATAAAAGTTTTAGACAGTAGATTTATTCAGTGCTTTAATAACGTCTCAGAAGAGAATGGATGTAGAAGCCCTATTGTGGCCTATACTCGACTGCACACTAGATCCTTCTCAGGCAATCAACCAACCAAAACTAAAACCAAAACTAGTTATGAATGCTAAAAATAATCCGTCACGCTGTTCTGTTTTTGAGCGTCTCACATTGCACCACAGGATGGAAACTCCAAGCCCAGCATGGTGATGGTCATGGTGGAATCAGCCCAGCTGCACCTCCGATCCGGGCAGAACTTTAGAGCTGTACAAAATCTGAAAGTACAACGAGCATGGACATGCCACCACTGTGCCAAACTCCTACCTGGATTATTACCAGGAGCTGCTTTCCTGAAGCAACACTCGTGTGCCAGGTCAGCCTTATCACTTTTGACCCAAGTGCCCAACACAAGCTTCACGCAGCTTTTCAGAGAACTGACATACATAGACAAATGCTGCCAGAAGAAAAACAAACCTCTTATTTCAAGACTCATGAAGCCCATGCAAGTCAAAGCATGCTCAGCTAGGCTCCAGGTAACAATTCCCCCCCCCCCTTCCCTTTCTTTAGCCTCTGTCCCCTCAAAAAAGTTTCCAAATAGTCTAAGCTTACCTGACTTCCTTCAACAAAATCAAGATTCTGTTCTTATTCAAGTTCTATCAATCCCAATTTCTTACAGATGGGATGTCAGTGAAAGTGCAAACCTTGTACCAGGGGCTGTAAAAACTGCTTGTCTATCTCCTACTGTTATTATACATAATCATGTTAAAACACAATTCACCTCTTTTGTCCTAGGTCTTCTTCATTCACTATAAAGGAGGACGCAATCTGTTTTTGCAATTTATAATACTTTACAAAAAACTCTGTATCATGAAAGTATGTGTTTACACATACAATAACTGGCATTGATTTTTTGTATGCAAAACCACATCTGCATTATCAGATTCTCTAGAACTGCTGTGTTCACTACCTGTCAGAATGGGCCAGAAGCCATTGCAGTTACTGGCTTTAGACATGACAGTTTTTCCCCTTTCCAATATGCCCTTGTATTGCCCTGCTGACCACATTTGCAGAATTCCTCACCAAGTATGAAGTCCTGCTGAAGATCTCCCCTTTCCAGGGTAAAAATCCTGCCCTTGCTGCTCCAGGAATGGCAGAATAAACAGATGCAACAGTCATTCGCAGGAGCTGCAGACACCTCGAGATGCAGTATTACTTTGGAGACAGAACCACCTTCATCTGCAGGCACGGAGCAGTGGTTCTCTCCCTTTTCCTCTACAAGTCTCACACAGCTTCTGTTGCTACCACTGCAGTTTTCCCAGAGTGGTTTAGTCCACTACCCAGAGCAAACTTTTACAAAATTAGCTTGCATGGTTCCCGAGTCCATTAAACTTAAGATAATGTGGGGAGGGGGGATTGATTGAATAGCTATTAATCAAAGGATGGGGTTTATTCTTGTGATGTCATAAACTGCAGAAATAGAGCTCAAGCAGTTTATTAAATTACAGGAATGCCAAGAAAAATAGATAGCTTTAATAATACATTTTTGCCTATCTGTTATATTTTATATGTAGCTTGCAGAAGAGAATTAAAAAGTTTTCTACCATATAAAATTGCCATTTAAAAGGGAAAAAAAACCCAAAATATATTCTGTCACTGATAGAGAATACAATTATTCTAGGCTAAAAAGTTCATTCTTTTGCTAACGTGTCAGATTACTGCAGTTCAGAGCCCATGGGAGAGGAGGGGGGATTGTTCCAAGATAAGAAATGGCCTCTGAGCTTAAAAGCACAAGTGCATTAGCTAAGAAAGACGAGCAAACAGAGAGATGCCCCATACAGGGAGGCCCGCCTTTGAGGGCGAGAGCTCTCTGGCTGCTGTACCCTCTCACTGCTCCACCACCAGCCTCACAGCCCGGACCCCCATGGTAGCCAAGTCCAGCGGGTGCTACCACAGCGAGGGGGAACCAGGCTGCCCGGGGATTGCAGGGGTGAGTCACAGGGTAGCAGAGGTGTCTAAAGGAGGAGGGGACTTGGCCAGAAACCTCTGCTTTTCACCAAGATCCAGCCCAAGAACTAGGATATGTGTTATTAGCATCTCCAAGGCCAGACAACATTTGTAAAACTGTCTGCATGAAGAGCATCGCTGCCCACTATTCACAGCCACTCCTCAGCAGGGACAGCCTTCCTCCTCTCAGCTCCTTCAACTATTTCTACCTCTCCATTAACAGTTCAGGAAGCATCCCTCTGTATAGTCCCAGGCTTACCAAAATCCAACGCTACCTCATTTTTTATCGTTCTCCCACCATCCTACTTCCTCTCAGTTTTCAAGACTTTTCTGTGATTCAGCACCAGCACACCCATCCCAGCACTCGCAAGCTGCAAACTGAGTCACATTATCTGGGTGGAAGACTTCCAAAGAAAACACCCAAACAACATTGATGAACTGAGTCTCTTCCCTCTGGGAACAGGACTCAGAAGAACACTACCAGGGGACATTGTGCTGTGATTCAAGATGTGGTATGCCTAGCATAACAAGTAAACATGAAATTCTGAACCTTAAGAATTGTGACACTTAAAAATGCTACAAGCAGTTAAGCCTTACAGGTTTCAGGTGGCTTTTTTATGTCGATGAACCAGAAGCCAGTTGCCACATCTCAAATTCTTTCAGTCTCTCAGCAGTGCTTTATATGTTGCCCTCCAAACAAGGTCCTGCGGAGATAGACACGGATAAGTATATTGTACTATTAGAATCTCTTAGTAGGGAGCAGACTGCATGAAGTCTGTATTTATCAATCTAGATGCAATAGCACGGGGGAGGGCGTTTATGCTATTTAACAGGTAAATCCATCTGACAGAACACTACGGTTAGGGATAGCCCAAGGTTAGAAGAAACATACTTAGGAACGCATCCAACATGCCAGTATGCGAATTTAATCTCCTTTTCATATTCACCTCTCAAACATGCCCCTGTTAATCTTTCACAGATGCTTCTGCAAAAGCAGGGCTCATCAGAAATGAAGTGTCTTATTGAACATGCCCTCCTCTCTCACCTCCGAGAGCAGATTTTGCCTGCTGGGATGAGGGAAGCATCCAGCTGAGGAAGCGAACAGCGGGAAGCAGTCTATATACATTTTAATGTTTCACACTGTGCTCTCCTGTTCCTTTTGGCATGATCTATGGAGCACTCTGCTTCGGCATTCAGACATACACACAGAATACACGGCTAGAAGGAAACTCAAAGGTCACTTAGTCCATCTCCTACCCTAAGGCAAGATCAACGTAACATGAAGCATCTGCCTAGGTGATGTATATATGGTTGACATAGGTAAAGCCGATCCTGCCCTAAGCAAAGAGGTTTGACTAGATGGTTTATTGCGCATCTAAGTTATTCATGTTTACATGGCATGTCTTCTCAACAAAAAGGAGACCAATTGTTCAAAGCACCCCTTTCCAAACATTCGCTGCCAACACATCTTGTCCCTATACAGTGACTATCAGAACCAGCTTCTACCTTATCTGTGCAATTTCCCCCCTGTATTCTGCCTATTTGTGGAACAATTAACTCAACTAGGCACATGTTCTCCCACAAGCATTTTACCAAAGGCTGCAATTAATTGGGGAACACTGGCTTGTTTTTTGTTTGTTATTAATTAAAACAAGACTGCATAATTTTCTTAAAGGCAAATCGGTTAAGGTTTAATATGTCAGTGGTTTGTCCATCTACTACCTAGAGTATCTTGCCTAGTAGAAATAGTAGCTTTCTAATTCAAACCCTACTTTTCATGCAGAATTTGGTGCTACTGATGCAACTCTAATATCCTTGTTTTCTTTAGTTCATTTGTTCAAACTGAAGCAGATGAATTTTAGTTGAAAGCTTCCTACCAGCTTCACTTCCAGACTCCTGGCCCACAAAGCAAGCTTTTGATGCCAGCTTCTTGCATTAATGAGAAACTGTTAGAAGTTTTTTGCCACTGGTTATGAAGACTCTGACATGGATTCCAAAGAAGGAAGGGGGAAGGAGTATTTTTAATCCTGGGCACTTTAGCATTCCAGTTCTCTGCACATCTTCACAGATATTGGCACAGCTGGGGAGAGAAACTGCAATTTTCCTGAATTTGTTCTGGCAGAAACTGCTACATTACTCTACCCAAGCCAGGAAAGTGCCTTTGTCAAAGTCTTTTCCAAGACTTCAGCTAGCACACAACACTAACTCACACAACTCTGAAGCGACACCAACCTATACAGGCTGCAGAGGCTCTTTTGACCCCTCTCTACTCTAAGTTTTTCTCCAGAGCTCTTTAACAGAATGATCTCTTTCCTTGCTAAAGCTGCTCAGACACAGGTTTACTCCAGCGGCTCGCTGTAACATCCATGAGTTCTAACACATTGTAAACAGATGGCAACAGACTGCATCGCACCTTATGGAGCAGTAGGAGGCTCAAGGGCTGAGTGCCTCAGCCTCTCCCCCAGAGCTCATCCCACCCTAATGCTCAGGACAGGATCCACGCCTGCTCCAACACTGCCCTACCAGGGCCTGCAATTGAAAAATGTAGCTACGCATGCTTTAAAAAGACTCACTCAGGCTACTAGTAATTCTTAATGTACACAAACAACAACAAAATATTAATTTTACAGCAAAGCACATCTGGATAGGGAGGAGCCTCAAGGAGTAAAAAAGCTTCACAAGACAGCATGACATGACTGTAGGCAATGGAATGGTGAGCTCAGAAGAAGAGATCAACTGGTCTTACCACTTTAGCTCTGTCATGGAGGTTTTTTGTTTGTTTGTTCCGTTTTTTAAACATTCTTGTACAATTTGTTATCCATTCTTTGCCTATGGGCTCGTTCTGCCACTCATTTGTAAGCGCTTAAAACTGGGATCCATGGGGTGGCTGCGTAGTTACTTCCCTACCTTAATAAGATATCTTGCGCGTTACACAAGTCACGGATAAATGCCCACTTGCTGCTGTGGCTGTGCTTCACCATTTGTACGCTACTGAATTAATCTTATTAGGAAGTATAATATTCAGAGCATTTATTCCTTACTTCCTTTCATTTGTATAAATATGTTGCTCTGTCATGTTCTCTAATTGCTTAACATCTGTTAGAAGGAAGAGAAAATAAACACATTATGGCAAGAACAAACTGTAATACCCTTTTTAAAAGTGCAAATGTAGAAATGTTTTCTAGAGTGGGCTGAGAAAACCAGGAATACCAAAGCCAAAGAAGAGTAAGTCATCCAGCCCATCGAGTGAGGAGTCGTCTTTGTGAACCAGATTCCCACGCTAAGACCATTAAGTTCACTCAGTTCAATTTCAGCTTTTGATTAAAGTGTTAATTTACTGAAAGTGGTGTTTGGCCAAAACCTAGTACATGGGAACATAGGAAAGTCTGAAAGAAATATTTTCTGCTCACCCACTGCTGGCGGCATCCTGAGCACTTACTCGGCTTTCTGTGTACAGGACCTCCTCAGGTCCCTGTGCCAGCACCCATTCATAAAGTCGAATGTTTAAGGGTACACTGCCAGTTTAGGGCCAATTGATGACATTAGCTTCACATACAACCACTGAAGTCCCCTTCAATTCATGGTGAGTGAGTACCATTTACATCATTCCACAAAAACTAGGGACAAACAAGAGCTACAAACCCATAAGTGTATCCTACAGTGCAATTGCCACAAAGCGTTAGGACACTTCTGAATTTCGGGTTTGAGCTAGCTTTGGTCTTCAGCTTACAGGCTGGCTGAAACAACTCATTAGGGTACACCCCTAATGGAGATACAGCTTATACTAGTAAAAAGAAATGATGATAACTGGCTAGATCCTTCCATCTAGAAGCAATAGAATAGCTAGAAAGAGTCCTAATCCATTTGATTTTGCCTGCTCAAGAAACACTGCTGCAATCCTTCCTTTGTTCCAGCCTGTACTTTTACCTCCTGTTTAAAAGGGGAAAACAAACCCTCATTTTATCTAAATATTTTTAAGTCCCAAGGTGTAATCTGAACCTGCTGTACATTACTTGTACATTTCAATGTCATTCTGACAGAGCTGACAATGCAGTTAGATTTTATTGCGTGATTTCATGAATGACTATTAACCATAGGCACAGAGTCCTGTAAATAGCATTACATTTTTGTGAGCTTTTTTTTTTTAAACTACTTCTCTGCTAGTGCCATTCTTTGTCCCGCTGTCAGAAGCATGCCAGTTATCAACTGGTGACTAAATTGCATGCAAATTAAGAATTTATTGATTTTAGTATTTTCCCCTCTGTATTTTGCAAGCTGAAGTCAAACCATGCACTGAGAAGTGTCTTGTGAAAGGCGAGGAGGGGGAAATACATAACTTCCAAAAGATATTTCATCCAAAACACTATTCCTGGAGCCTGATACTCCTAGCCAAAGCTAGGAGGGTAACGGGAAAAAGGTGCTTGTGGTATCAGTCAGCTCACCTGGCAGCAGTTTTAGACTCTGTACTCCCTATGTGTTCTCAAGTTCTCATATGTGGAACGCTCACAGGCCCAACGTCAGGGATGGAATTAGATGGGACAGCACCGCCAACTTCAGGACTCCTGTGCTCGGCATGTCAAATTTCATCCTTTCTCCCCCAGTCACTAGGTGCTGGCTATCAGCAGAGGCAGGCACGCTTTCAGTATGTTTATTCAGTATTTAAGAAGGGTTTTTATCAGGACTAAGACCTCCTGATAATCATTCAATACAAATTACCAATGATATCAGTAACACTGAAGATAAGAAATGCATCTTTTAAATGCCAATGGATCTTCTGAATGGCTATTTTCAAATATGTCTTGTTCTTAAACTACAAAACCAAGGGCCACGTTTATGGGAAAAGGTGGCAAGACAAAGAGTACTGGATGAAGACAATCATATTTTTCTGTCATTGTTTTGCAAATACTTCAGCTGCAAATCCGCAGGAAACAAAATAGGTTATTACAGTGTAGTGAGCAACTGATTGCATCAGAGAGAATCGGCTCGGCGGTGATAAAGCCAATGTGAAGCAAACTGTCATTCCTGATACAGTTGTAATTACCACAGCAAGAAGAAAACCACAGCCCCTTTCAGTGTCCCCATAGGCCAAACTCCGAGCAGCACCAGGCAGCACCGCACGCAGCGCAGAGGGCACAGGAGCTCTGAGGAGGCGCATTACACAGACGGCGCACGTTGGGAGAATGGACCGTTCTGCATGGACGCTGACGGGTGAGACTCCCCTCACAGCTCTGACCAAGCACAGGCTCAGGTCCATATTAAGTAAATCTCCGAAGCAGAGGTTTATTGGACTGAAGGAGTACTGTAACCACACAAAGTTCAGAAAGTTAAGTACGATCTGAAGCACAAGCTGCACTAACAAGAGCTACTTGGGTTAAAAGACAGGGGGAGAATTGCAAATTTAAGTCTTTACCATGTTATATTTACACATGAGTAAATCTCACCCCTTAGTTATTAGAAGTAGGTGAATAAACTGCTGGAAATCATACGGCATACTTCCCCTCAGATTCTGTTCACCGACATTTTGCAAATAGATGAAACTGTTCTTCACTTGTTTGACCTTTACTCTCAGCTCACAGTATACTCAAGTCACAAGCACCACTACAGCTTGGCTGATGGACGCTATTTCATTTCTCCACCCTTGCTGGAGAGATACCAAGATAACCAGTACAACACAAGCTGCCATTTCTCATGATCCAACTCATCATTTGCCTCCTGTGGCTATTAGAGCAAATAACCAGGCAAGAGCAGACTGAAAGCTTCAAGTAAGGTGAAATCGCTTGAATTTTCTTGAAAAAGCAAACTCAAGAGATACTTGCTGCTTGATGGAGACAAGACTGTGGAAGAATGAAAAGTCTTGATAAAAGCAGTCCTTTCTAGCTTCTGTCCAATCCATCAGTGTGTTACAATGCAGGTTAAAGACGATGGGACACTGTTCTGATATCAAGTGAAGGGCACTAAGATTGTCCAGAGGTCACCCCTCATAGACCACGGACACAAGTTTACTTCCCTGTTCCTATAGTGGGGAAAAGCTGACTCACCAAGAGATTACTTGGTTGAAATCACACAAGTTCTTTGCAGCAAAGCTGATAAACAGATTTACTGCCACACTGATCCACTGCCACAGAGCAGAGGGCAGCATGGCTGGTCACCAAGGAGTGACGAAAAGAGCTTCTTGTCCCCTTCAGAGGATTCTTTTTCAAAGGCCCATCTGACTGGGCCAGCTAATGGCAGCAAAATCTAATATAAACAAAATTATTTTATCTATAAACAAGGTTTCAAACCTCTAGAAACATGAGTAGATGCAGCATAGATGCCAAGCTAGGAGCATCCTTAATTTGCTAACTCTGGCAGGGAGAGAAAAAACCCAAATGCGCATTTGTTTTTTCCAGTGGGTTAGCATTTTCTTTCTCTCTGTGCTGGACAGACCATCTGAGCAGAGGGAAGGCAGCACTGCTTTCAAATGTTTGTTTTTAATGAGCAAAAATTATTCTGCCTCTGCTTTACAGGCACAGCTACAGGGTAAGACACAGTCTTGCCTGTCTGGTTAATGGCTTTTTGTCAGGACAAGTTAATGCATTCCAAGAACACTGTGTTATCGCAGCCACAGCATCTATGAAGAGCGCATGCCTTGAGACTTCTGGATTCACGAACAAGGGAGGGTACTCGACTCTTGCTTGGTACACTGAAGAGTGGCAGCTGGTGGGTAAAGCAGAGTTAACCTGGGACCCAGGGACCCTCCTGCAGCGCTGCCGAGCTGAGCACTTCACTGGCCTTTCTGGAAAACCTCCCCCAGAACTGGGGTCCCTTAAACAGCACTGACTGTCACCGTGCTCACCGTACGAGCTGTAACTTGGCAGCACTGTGTAACTCTGGACAGTCTTTTTCTTGCCAAGGGACAAACTAATTCACACATGGAGTTATGGATGCAATCATCTCCCTTTTAAAGCACATTTCTATCCATAATTGTATGCACACGACGACCATCTATTCTCTTGAGCACACCACCTATATTAACAACTTACATATACACAAGTAACTCTTCCCTCCCTCTACAGACTTTGTGCTTTTAAAAGTGGAGGCACTGTTTCAGCTTAACTTTTTAGACAGTATTTATTGAAATCCAGCTCACTGTTTGTTTTTAACTTACTTTCCTTCAAATAGATGTCTCAGGCAGATGAGGAATAGAGGCTTGGACACGAGTCTCTACATCCATGATGAATGGAAAACACTCGCCAGAATGCGTGAAAGGTGAAAACAGTTTACACTATAAAGCCTGGCTGATTTGAAACACTGCCCCAACATGAAAGCCCCTTTTTTAGTAGTTAAATACTGATGATGATTATATTATCCTACATGAAGTCATCTGGAGAGTTGCATGGTGCCTCAGCAGCTATTACTGCTAAGAAAAAAATTACAAATGTTTACTTTACCCAAAAAATTTAGCAGATCTCCCAACAACTGAAACTACAGTCCTTCAGGGGACAGCGGTTGTGGTCTTGTGACACTCCCTACACAGAAGCTCACAGCGGCAGTTTTAGACTCTGCACTCCCTATATATTCTCAAGCCATACGTGGAACACTTGCAGGCCCAACATCAGGGAGGGAATTAGCTGGGACAGTCACCTCCAACTTCAGGACAGCTAACATGCTCTTTCCCTCCCCTGATGGCGGCAGCAGCAGGGTCGGGCAGAATCACCTCTTGGGGGGATGCCTCTCTGGGAACATCCCCCCACTGGAGCTGCCACACAGGGGACAGAGGGAAGCAGCTCCCCAAATTCCTCTGCTGAACGCAGCGAGACAGCTCCCCTGCAAGGGGTGTATGAACGTGATTTGTAAAAGCCACTCAAACATTACAAATGTATCAAAACAGGGGAAAGAAGTTTTCAAATTACCCTCAATATTTGTCCTCTTTGCATGCCTGGGAGGAATACATTGTGCAATTCACCTTCAGTTTACAAATGGCCACACAATGGGGAAGAAAAAAAATAATGAAGCATGAAATACAAAACCTGCATTTGAACTGAACCATTAAACGGTGAAGGCAACACAGCTGGATCCAGTTAAGTGCTCTTATCCAGATTCAGAGTACACAAGCCCAATTGGGAAGCTAGGGCCAAAGCACCCCCACCCCCAAAAACAACCCTTTGGAAAGGGAAAAAGATTGAGTGTAATAAAACACAGGGGCCAAATTCTCTGCTGGTTTTGGGTACAAACTGCTGCATTGAAGGCACACGGTGGAAAGCGCTTGAACAGTAACAATTTGCACCAGATTAGAAGTTAACTTCTGGCAACAACAGAGGAGCAATTACAGGCAGGAATCTGGAGCCAGCTTTAGCTCTCATTTGTTCCTGTGGAAATACAGAGCAACTTCAGGGAAATTACTGGGCTAATGCTGAAGAAAAAAGCTACCAGCAGCCTGCAGTGTTCTTCCGAGCCTAGTCACAGAGAAACATATAGCCTAATTTTTCATTGCTGCTCTTTTATAGTCATTTACTAATTTGCACAGGCTCACAGGGAGCCACTAAAATGGCTCTGTTGAAGATCTGCATTTTGGTTATCTTTTGTAGACCTATGACAAACAGTAGCAGGTACATTGCCAATCATGCGAGCCGGGCAGCCCGCAGACAGCTTCTACCGCCTGTATTTTCCGTGCGGGCAGCAGAGCTTCACTGCAGGAAGGACAGAACACACATCCGAACCTGAGCTGCTCCCAGCCGCTGCACACAAGCTAGGAAAGGATCAGAAGTCTCCAGACAGCTTTGTTGTAGCCACGAAGCGTTACTGTGCAACCACCACCATAAGGAAGCCTTTTGGATATGAGCAAAGAGAAACGCCTTTAGCGGTGCCGCGGACCAGGCCAACTCAGCAGAGTTAAAGCGAGCTACCCGCCTCCAGCTCCAGAGCAGCGGGGGCTCTTTTCAGATGCTGCGGTCAAACGAGGGCCAGAAAGAGCAGGTGTTTCTTCAGAGTCATTTCTACTTACTACAGCAGACACTGATTCAGTATGAAGGGAGGCTGTGAGGATCAAACCTGGTGGGAAGGCAATTGGCTCGGCCACCTGGCACACGGGAACAGGAGCGACCTCCGGCACACGGCCAAACGCTCAGCAGAACACCGGGGGGGTTTGCTTGGGGTTTTTTTTATTGCTAGCATGGATGGGACCAGGTTGACAAATGGAGATAGCGAGGTTTACACAGGTACATAATCCACATGCTACGGACATCAGTGGTTTTCATAGATTTTGGATTGCACAGAGCTCAGCGCTTCATCTGCGTCGCTCCCCTGTGCTCCAGGCACAGAAGCCACTGTTGCACCTGTGCCGGGAGTTGCACTGTCTCTGGCATCACTCGGGAAAAGCTCTCACTTGGGTTAGGACTCCTTCCATCTCTGACTGCTGGCTGGAAACACAGCATTCTGGGCAACGTGGCTATGCTGTCACTGTCCCCTGTTCCTGTGGCTAGGAGCAGGTTTGGCCCAGAGCCATTCCACTGGTACAAAGCAAGCCCAAGGTGAGACAATCCCGGAGAGCTGCTGAGCCCAGAGCCATCCTGCAGGACTGCAGATGCATAAAATGGGGTCTAATGATCTGAAGAAACAAGTGCATGTTTTTATAAAAGCATATTGCTCATCTGAATTGAATCCAAAACTCTTCAACCACTTTATATTTAAAAATGCAGCTTCCCATTCCTGTAGCAAATAGCATCGCCTGCCTTTCTGTACTGCCTGTTCTTGAAGGAGATCGGATATCAGCTATCAATTGCAGTAGCAAGCATCTAATTTGACTTTGGCAGCAAGATGACAGTGTCTTGAATGCTAAATTACATCTGCAAAAAGGTCAAACCCCATGGATACCTGAGCATTTACATAATTCAAACAGCTCATCATCAGTTGCCTCTTTTTTATTTATTTTTTTTTAAGCTACTCCAAGGCAATGATTTTGACATGACTTTCAGGAAAGTGACTTTTAGTGGGTAATGTTCTTGGGTTTGACCTTGTTTCTACAGTGTTAATTACTGTCATTATCAACTGCTTGCATCTTCAGAAAAAAGGCAATTAGTTGTAGGAAGCAGCCCTCCCCTACAATCATTGTAATAAACCAGAAACCCCTGCCCTGGAATGAATAGCATTCTGTAGTCTACCGTCACCTCCCAGACCCTCCTCCCTTCATAAAACAACCCAGAGCTGTTCAATAGACTGTTAGATCAAACCGGCCAGCTTCTCTGCTGGCGCAAACCGGTACACAGTGCTGAAAGCCACGATGCTGATCAGGCAGACACGAGTCCAGGAGACGGATTAATTTCTCAGCAACGCCACCGATTGCCTGCGCAACTTTTAAAAATTCTAATGCGGGAAACAGTATAATGAAAAAGGACTTCTGTGCCCTGTTCACAGCAAGGAGCAGAGTCAGGTCTTTCAGGTCCCATTCCCACCTGTCTGATTTTCTGGATAACACAGACCAGTCACTATCCCTCTCAGTGCCTCAGTTTCCTTTCTTCTGCCCCTGCCAGGGAGCTCAGTCTGTGCAGCAGCACCAGCCGAATTCCTTGGGTGCACAGCTCAGTGTACCTCATAGCTGCTAACCTATTCAAGCTTTCCTTGTGGTTTATATTTTGCAGATGAATTACAGCTTTGTAATTAATCTTCCTCCTTAAACTCTATATGTTAATTACCATGATTATTTCTGGTAATTCCATTTTATAAATGCTCCTAAAAGTGTGAAGAGCTGACTGCGCTATCTGAAATGAAATCTCTGTTCAGGAAATGCAATGAGGGAGCAGGGAGTGCAGGGCAGAGTCTTTAGAAAGTGAGATGAAATTGCACTGAGTGCCAAGCACTTGGTTCTTTGCTGGACTCCTCCTGCCCCATGGCTCCTTAGCCTAATTACCATCAGTCAGAGCAGGAGCATTTTGATCTTGGTTGCTCATAAGGCAGAGATCACTCACTAACAGACTATTCCCTCTCCCTCATGTATCTGGCAAAAAAAAAAAAAAAAAAGAGAAAGTTAGCTCTTAGAAATTCATTGCTTGCTCAGGAAGGAAAGTTAAAACACACACCCCAAATTGTAAACACCTTGAACACCTGTGCCATCAACAGCAGAAACCCATCACCCAGCTGTCTACCTCCCTCCTCCCGCATCACTGCATGTCATGTTACACAGCGCTTGTTCCAGTGTCATCCAGTCAACTTTAGTGGTCTGTCTTAATAGCCAGCTTGCTACTTCCCTCCCAGCTCATTTCTCCACTTCAATTCTGCCTCCCTCTATCTGAATTTCAAGGGATGATTTTTTTTTCCTTGTTTGAGACCTGAAAACATGATGGAAAGACATGTTTAGGGTTAATAAGTATCTCTATCAATAGAATATTCAATCAGTATGAATAACCATCTCATCTCTCCCCACCCTTCTGACTGATGATAGCTAAATTACTTCTAAATATAGCCCTTAAAATCTGCATTAATCCTGTCTGTTTCAAGCGTGTTGGGTTTATTGACAGCACGAAGATATAAGCCAAGCACCTGCATGGAACACATGCTTATAAAATAGGAAATAAGAGCAATCCAGATGAAATGCAATTTCCATTAACCTTGTCTTTTTGGTTTCACTTCTCCTCTGGAAGCTAAGACTACCATCAAATAATCATTTCATTGTGGACAGGTCTGGACTCCAACTTAACTAGAGAATTGTACAACAGTACCACTTCCACTCATATTATATTACTCTCCAGCTTGGAGAAAGATAACCAGAATGAGAGCTTCCTCTTAGAATCCTAAGAGGTTAACAACAACAGTAATTTGATAGAACTTTCAGTGTCTGTTCCCTATTAAAGAGTATGTTAGTAGTTCCAGCGTGTCCAAACACTACCGCCATCACAAGCATTTCACATCACAACAGAAAACAATCCTATTTACAAGCTTTGAGGAGATCTTGGAGAGCTAGTAGGCAGAAGAAGTCAATTGTTAACGACAACATCTGTTTAACTTCACCCAAAGAAGGCAGCACCCTTACCTAGGGCATGGTCTCACAGTTCTTTCCATGTATATAGTGAAGAACAACTATAGGCATTTCTCCTCTCTGCATGACTTACAGGGCAGCAAAACCCAAGGAATCTTCCATGGTGAACTGACTTGTTTGGAGTAAGCCTTTCAGAAGGATAACTGCAGGAGCAGGTAAGACCGGAACCTTCAGGCCTTAGCACCATTTAGCTGATACATCATGCTTTAAGAAGTCCACAAAAAGCCTATAGATACACATCCGGAGTCAGTCCTGTTTTGCTTTGGTGTAAATTACAAATAACTCCATTACCTCCTGGAGTTACATCAAAGCAAGAGGTAAATAAGGCCCTGATCATGTTCCCTCTAAGGACAGCCTGCCCATCACAGTTTAGGTTAATGCACTTTGCTGCTGGTTCTGGGCTGTTCGCCATCAGTAGTAATTGGATTGCAAGAAAGGCAGATATCTGGTTCCAAATGACATTTTTATCAATATCTGTCTGTTTACAGGTGTCTGTCATAACCTTCAAATACACTTAAATAACTCATTCATCCAAGCATTGAACATATGCTGGGAAGAAGATTCATCAAGCAAATGCACAACTACTGTGCAAGCTTGTGCCTTCTAGAAAAAAACATTAATGAAAGAACCTTTCCTTGCCTGAAATTGAGAGGCAGTGTGGATTCCATGGCCAAGTCTTCACAATAGAGTAATTGGGGCTGGTGAAGCAAATATTCATCCCAAAACTAGTTTAATTTTTTTTTCCTTTATTTTCAGTAGGAATTGTTATTAAAGATTTTCAAAAGGAAAAAAATCCACTTTCTTGGAGAGTTCATTGTTTCTTTACAAAACAGTATTATTTTAGATTCACACCTGCTACTGCAGTACCCTGGGAACGCTGCAGCTCAGTTCCACCACATGCTCACTGCAACATAAGGCTAAATAATGACCTCTATTCAATATAAAACCTCGAAATTTCATCTCTCCTGGATTCTGATATGGAAAGACAAACCTATCAAAATTCAGAGCCAAACCTTTTAGCTTCTCCTAAACCAGAGAGAATTAGATCCTCTGGTCCCCAGCCTGTTTAAAGATCTAGTGAACCTAGACACACCTGCAACTGAGCTTCTACTCCAAACTTGAAGTCTGCCAGAAGAGCCTTCAGGCCAGCACAACCTATACAGCAAGGCCTTATTTTGTAAATTAAGCTGGAAGCAATTTGTTTGCAGGTCCTTAATCCTTATAAGTGTTCTGACTGCAGGAATGCTGCATGCTCCCTTAAAATACAGAGCAATATTTTTCCACCCTTCAGTTATTTTCAGCCTAATATACATGTTGGGTAGAATGGTGTGATTCAAATCTAGTAGTATCAGTCATTCAGAGTATTTGTACCTTTACAACCAATACTCAGAGCAGTTTTATGCAAGTGTTAAATGTTAGACATGTAAACGAGGGATAAACCTTCTTATGCCTTCCAAACACTGAATCATTTGAGTAATGCAAATCACGTTGTGGTACTCAAACAGTTAACGACTGCAGTCTTCAACCCTCCAGGCCACAGAAAAAGCACCATCGCATCCACTCGACATCTATACACCAAACTGCACAGAACACGCCATTTGTTCGAGGCTACAGGGAGTCATGGCAGGCTCCTCGTTCCTCGACTTCCCCAAGCTTCCTCCCCGCGTTTGAAGCGCAGACAGCCATACTTCAAATTAACATGACAGAAAAATCATCTCTACAATTTTTCAAGAGACTCGCTGCGAGGAAGGCTCAAAGCTAGCACAGAGTGAAATGCTTTGCTGAAGACTCACCCAATACCCCGATAAAGCCTGTTGCACGACTCCACCTTGAAGGGAGCCGCTTACTCCTATGTCACCAACAAACCCAGAGCAATTCTGACCTCCTCGGTTGCACAGTCCTGTCTCGTTTCTGATAACCCTCAGCACCATTTTAAAGGGCTTTTCAGAGAGTTTGTGACACAGTGACTACGTAGGATGTATGCAGGAGAAAGACACCTTCCATCTCCACAGCTGACTGTGCTACTTCTGTTTTCTTGGAAGCTTCAGTTCCTGTAACCAAATGATTACTGCTTCCATTGAGCAAAACAAGACAGACTAAATCCTCACAATTGCAGGCAAGAGATGCAAAGAGTGAAAGGGCTCAAAAAAGCACGAGTCAAATTCAAACGTACATTAAGAAAGTCTCACGATGTTGGAAGGAGAGCAGGGAATCCCAGCTCTTGGATTGGCATTGCAAACTCCCAGAGCACAAACAAGTACAACTGCCACATTTGGCACGGCTACGTGCGATGCTGTTAAAATGCCAGGTTTAGACAACATAGCTCTGCCAAGCCCACTCAGCGGAGCACATGCTCACTCAAAACCAAAGAATAGCCCCATCCTCAAAATGCTGATTCCTCAAACATTCTAGCCTCCACAAACTCATTTCTATTTATTTTGCCTTGCTAATGACCTAACAAATTAGAAAGAGGCTTGTGTGTGTCAGATTAAAGCTCTATGATAATGTCTTTAATGTTTTACTTTAATATTAAATTTAATTAGGACAGCAAGGAGGTGGTGAGGGGGGAGGACTGAAACCTGGAAAGTGTCGCCAGCAGCTCCTTTTCAACATCTGAATTGGAATGGCTTTTAGCCAGATGAGCAATTACTCCAACAACAGACAGAGACAACCCATGCATGCGAGGCCCATATGCTCCTGCCTGGCCCCAGCGAGGAGCTCTGGGAAGTTCTGTCACTTCCCACTCTTCTCCAAGCAGCTCCAAGAGGCACCCCGTGCTCACAGCACCAACCCCTCAGAGGACAGGGATCTCCGGAAGACGACAGCCACCCCCAAATCTTTCTGTCCCTCTGGCTTTCAAAGTAGCTGCCAGCTGCCAAGTGTCACTTGCAGTAGGAGGCAGGGAGAGAAAGCGTCAGGTTTGTGTGATCTCTCTCCGCTCTGGCTCAGTGGGGAGGACATGCTCAGAGCTCAGCGCACACCCCTCGGAGCCCACTTTCCTTCAAAGCCAGGCAGCAGGGCAGCCAGCCTCAGCTGGGACAAAGAGGCCACCATGCTGGGGTGAAGTGACATGACAATACCCCCCAGCGAACAGAGAGGATAAAAAGCTGCCCTTACCACGTGCAGCGCAAGAGCTCCTTGCAGCAGCGAATGTTAACATCGATGGCACTACAGAAGAGCTCCTCTCTAGAGGTCCCAAGCCCCCGCGTTGTTCACAGCAGCACTGACAGACATGTCCTGGTGCCCCAAGTCACCGTGCCTCTGTGCAGACAGGTAGCTGCCCCCAGAGAAAGGCAGCTCCCCAGCCAGGGTGGCAGCAGCTCACGTCCTTCACACTTGCTCAGCACAAGGTTATGCAGCTTTAAGTCTCCACGACATCCTTGCTGAAGTACTGCAAGGTCCCGTCCTGCGGGGCACTTAAAGGGCTCCTATAACTCAAACCCCGTCATTGTCATCAGGGCAGCAGATGACAAAGCTGTACGTGGACAATCATGGATGAGGTACTGCTTGATCAGCTGAAGTTTAACTGCGCACACGCTGATAGCACGGTGCACGTGCACTACCGCACTAGCGTGTAGGAAAGCCACTCTCTCCCAGATTAAGCCGATAATCAGTTATAAATAAACTGGTGCTCACCAACCAACTGGTAGTTAACTGAGGGGCTGCGGGCCCTGCAGTTAACATAACTGCTCAAGATAGAGACACACATTGACAGCTGCAGTAGTCTGATCACTCCCAAGCAGCGGGGAAGGAGGCTCTCAGCCCAAATCTCACATACCCCCCTGGAGGCAGAGGTCTTCAAGTCTTCTGCCCTGACTGTGACCACATCAGGAGCCAGGCTCCCAACATCTCCTTTTTAAAAAAAGTGTCACCACAGTGATTCTATTTTAAAGGCACCTCATGTCCCCAGTCCATATGAAACTTGAACATCTTGCATTAATAGTAGTGTTGCATATTACATTTACACAGAGCCCTTTGTCCAAGGATTACACTTTCCAAAACTTAATTAATTAAGCTGTAACCCCCCCCGCCCTCCATAAGGTGCATTAAATTCTCTGTCAGCATTTTTAGACTAAAGCACTATTTTATAGGAGTTATTAATTGGCTGTAGGTTTCAAGTTCCTCACCCAGGGAAAGACGCAATTCCTCCCTTTCAAGCACAAAGCCTAAAGTCAGGATTCTTGGGACTTCTAGTTTTAAATTCTGCCACTGATTTGCTTTCCTGACATTAGGCATGCAATTACTGCTTATCCAGCCAGCTGCTGGTGGCAGAGACGTAGAGCAGATACCCAAGGGATTAAAACAGGTACCCAAGTCCAACTGGCAGTGTACCTGCTACAGCTTCTCATGTCTGAAACAAATTGTTCAGGAATAACTTTTCCTTTGGAAGGTCCGACATCATGTCCCAGCTGCTTTCTTTCTCATTGTGCTGGCAAGCTCTGCCTTGTCCTTCTCGTCTTCATTTGTCTGCAAGGCCATCACATAACCGGCATGTTATTTGTCCTGATGTTCGGGGCTAGAAGACATGGATGCTACAAAGCCTCTTGGGTGACTCTGGTCCAGTCTAGTCCCCCGATGCCACTTGGGAAGTTTCCAGAGGTCAGGCTTGACTCTTGCTGTACAACCCCTGGCACGGCGAGGGCCCAACTAGATCAGGCTCTCCTAAGCCACCATCACAGCCACACTGAAGTTTCCTACTTTGTCTCCATCTCCCACCTGTACCTTACGCTTCTTTTGCTCCTCCCCACACCCAAAGCCTTCTTACCCATTCGTATTTCTAAACCTGAGCAGAAAGTCAAGGTAGTCCAAACAAACAGGACAAATCAGCCTCCTTATTTCACAGTGCTCTGACCTCCCATCACAGAACACGGAAAAATCCAGGTCATTCATTAGAGCAGTGGCCATTTCACAGCTACACACAAAATCCTTCACACTGTACGGCTGTGGCTATGGCATTACATCTCCAGGTAACATCAAAGGGATTTATCAATGCACAGCTGAGAGCTCATATGCCCCAATTCCCCCACTCCCCAATGATCTATGGATTATGGTGACTAACCCTTCAAAATATTGCCAGACCCTGAGATCTAACAGGATTGTGTCTACATCACCTGTGTCACAGCAGAAGTATTCTTTACCATCTATAGAGAGCAGTGGGATTTTTAGAGGGTATACTATGGGAAACAGACACCTCTATTTTTGTCTCCATTGCAAGAGAAGCAAGCAGATCACTTCATTTTCAGGCCTGTTGGGGAAGTCAAGTGAAGTGGAATCCACAGACCTCTTAAGGATCTGTCTACGCTAAAATGACTGCAAAAGAGAGCTGTGAACACACAGANTAAGATAAAGGGTGCCCTGAGCAGAGCAAACCTCCCTTAATCTAACTCGTGTAGTGCTGGGCCCCACAGAGTAAATGGTTTCATGTCAGAGCGTTCTCTCTGGGCTCAGCACAAAGGGAAGGAGGCTGCTGTGCAGCAGCGCAGTCCTGCCTCCTCCTGACCCGGCCAAACAGCCCCCCCGCTTACTGCATAACCTTCTGCTCGGCTCTCAACAGCTCGCTGCCGCGATGAAAAGATGCTACGGCGCTGGGAAAAAAAGGGTTATGAGGACACAGTTTAAAAATAAATCAACTTCTGTGTTGTTTTGGAAGTAATCTATGAAAAAGATTTGGTTGTAAAAGGCATTGTATAAATAGAGGCACTATTATTGTTTGACAATAAAAAAAAGCCAAACAGTTTTCTTATATTTGCTTGGAATAAAACCATTTTGCAGATGTCTTCAGACAGGCTTTTTAACTGCTTTCCGCATCTTAATTTTCCCTTTTAGGTTTTTATTACATTTAAATTAAAATTATGCCTGTAAGCAGTCAAGGGCAACTTTTAACAAGTCTATCATTGCTGAACTTTTCACTGCTTATATCACCTTTGCTCAGAAGCCTGTAAAGAAAGCTTACCCCTTTTTCTGATACTCCTCCTCCTCTCTCTGCTTAAGCAGGAATGCTTCCTCTTCCCTTTGTACTCCAAAGAAACTCCTTCCCATGGCATATTACTGCTCTAAGCACTCATCACAATGAAAGACCCAAAAGCCCTTCTGCATGTTTATCTAGAAAAATGCTCTTTAGGAAACAAACTCTATCCCAAAGAGCTAGAATGCAAGGAATAACATGAAACAGAAATAAAGGTGCCTTTTTCACTGGCCAGTTTAGATAATAGACATGGTCAGGAACGGCAAAGCCAAAAAAAACCCAACACCTCTTCCTCATTAGAAATTTTAGATTAAATAAATAATCTAGGAATAGGAAAAGGTTTCTTAAAATACCTTAATAAGTGACCTGTGTTTTTTAGGTTTCAAAAATAATTTGGCCACTAGTTTTTGGTTACTACCAAAAGAGAAGAGACTGTCCTCCATCATCCTTTTTTTCCTGCAAGCACAACTGGTCCTGCTTCCCTCAACAGCAGCGCTTAAGATTTCTACTGATTTACACTTTCTGAAAGTCGGAACCAGGGACTAGTGCTGGACAACGTCCTCACAAGAGTCAGTAAGTGGGACTGCTCCACAACAGAGGTTATGGGTGGACTGAGGTTTCCTAAGCTTAATTTACTCAGATACTCCCAACGCAGAGCAAAATTCATCATGTACTACAGCAGCGCTGGCAACAGCAGACACACGAGGGGACATTTCAGCTGTAGACTGCGTTCACTGCCTGAACAGCCTCTCCCCGACCTCCTCCGGGACACGAGAAGAAAGCAGCTTTCTTTTCCGAGTATTGCTTTGAAGTAGCCCGAGTACAACTGTTTGGCAAGCCCTTTAAAATGAAAACTGCATCTAAATCACCACAGCATACTAAGACATACCAATGGGAAATACCACCATAGAGATTGTCTTCTTGATCTTGCACCTTTATATTTTCAAGGTTCTTCACTTCAGTGGGGGCAGCTGCAATTGCTGCAGGCCAAATTAATGTGGCATGTTAAAGAGGAGATCAGCACACCTGCTCTCTAATAAAGATTTTACTCTGTTGCTATATTTATTCTTGTTTCACTCAATCTAAAGTAAATGCTATGCAGACTCAAAGCTGCTCTTTGCTTATGGGGAAACAGCAAGAGCCCCCAGGTACATCCAAAGCACAGAATTCGGTAAATAATTAAGTTACCTCATATACTCTCAGTTAATTCCCATGTCTGGATTTAGTTCATATTTTCTGGGTTGAATATGTCTTGATACATTAGCTATAACTATTCCATTAAAGTAATCTTCAGACTGTTTGGGGGTTCTCTTGATTAATGAATTTTCCTGGGATGGATTCTCCCAGGACCAACATGTACCAGGAAGAAGAGATGCTTCTGTGTATTTGTGTAATTAGCGCTTTTGTTTCCTACAGATTCATTGCTACAAGTGTTTCAGTCATAAGGATAGACTTTATCTACCGAAAGGTTCAAACAGCCCTTGTAAAGGAAGCCAGCCCATTTCGCTCAGTGCAGCCTCATCACCTGAAAATTTAGGAGAGGTGCTGTGCAATGTATGCAAGCTGTCAAACATACTACAGTCTGGTGCATTAAAGGGCAAAGTAATTTGGCAGAAAATAAAAGCCCCTTGTGTTTCAGCTTGTCCTCTGGTATCACAGGGGCTGGGGGTGGCTGGGCTTAGATTCTGAAAGATGCCCAATTCGGCGTTAGAAGTCTGGTCGTGTTCAATATATTGAACTATCATCACGATTACAGATGCACAAATAACACCATATACCTTCAGTCCAGTCGCGTTCCATGAACTAGCATGGCCGTACTTAAGGAATTTAGTCGCGTTCAATAAGAACTCTCCAGCTAGATTAATGAATAGTGCAGTTTATTGAAGCAATAGATGCACAACTTCTTTTGGATTGCTGGTGATAAATTCACTGTCTGCAAAGCATGCGCAAATACCAAGAATACGGTCAGCACACCAAGCTCCCCTGGCGTTGCCAACATCTGAGGTTGCAGGTTATGTTTCCTAGGGAACTTCTGTGGAATGGATCCCTTGCCTATCAGCCACACTTCACCCTGAAAGTTTCTTCAATGCTGTACCCTTCCTTAAAATGTGAATATAAGTTTAATTTCTAAGTCACCTCCAGCAATTATTCCACACAGTCTGAATTACAAACAGCACTTCTCTGCCATCACAGGGAAGTGCATTGTGCATTTTTGGGCTCGCCTACACCGGTAAACTAACCAAACCATTTCTCAGCTATTCTGAAAGAGCCCAGAGCTGTTTTCCCGTACGCAGTCTAGAGTAGCTTGCTTTGCAATACTCACAAGAATCCATTTCCCTACTCAGACAAATCCTGACCCACGTAAAATGATAGTACAGAGCTAGCGCAAAGCTTCTCAGCAGCAGAAGTAAAAATTAGGCTTCCTGTCCCAAAGACTAAGGGCCAGGCAAGGATGAGCTGCTCCTGGCAAGGGACCGCTCCACAAGCCCTAGCAACTGCTTACTTTGCTTACAGCCCAAGTCAGCTTTGTAACAGGGACCACTTGAGGATGAGAGCCTTGTCCCTCATCACTCACCTGAAACATACTGTCCTTATTTTAAGTACCTCTGAAATGTACACGAGTGCTTATGCTTCCCCCAAGTCTGATGTCTGTTTGCAAATGAATTAAGTGTTCAAGCTTTATTTGAAGATGCCATTATGATCTTTATTGGAATGTGTTTCTACATTACACCAATTCTTTTGAAACTTTTCACGTATATTTGTAAATCTGTATCCAGTGTACCACAAGCACTCCTGGAATAATAACAGAAGTGCACCATCTATATACAGAACAGCAAGATTTCAAAATATACCGATGAAACATAATGCCAGTAAGCTATGATTTTAGCCATAAGAGGTAACCAGCAGATGTTAAGATGCAGCTTGAACAAAGTGAGATTCTCCACATGGCTTCAAAAACCATCTTATTTGCATGTTTCCATGCAAACTGAAATGCTCATCAGGGATACTTTCAGATGCTCACACCTTCCCCCCCCACGTCTCCACCACCAGAGTAAGCCAAATTGCACTGCTATTCCCCATTTAAAGTTCCCACTCTTCCAGTTCTCCAGTCTAAACAGGAATTCAGGCAAGCAACATCTTAATGCAGAAAATTACAAAGACAGACCCAGTGTTAGGCAGTTGTTTCAAATCCAACGCCAATTTGAAGTTTATTACCCAAGAATACCTGCATGGTCACTCCTGTCCTGTGCCCCTGGGGCTGCCAGGGAGCACTTCACACAGCTTAGAGGAGGTTTGCTCAGCACTGATTTAGAGCCCACATCAATACTCACACCTCTCACTAATTTTAATGGTGAACGATTGTGCTCCTCATTCAGGGTTCAGAAAAAGATGTCACCAATGAAACTGCAGTGACTCCACTGTGCATACATAGGGTTTTTGAGGCCCATCTTTGGGCACCCCCCCAAAAGATATGACAAGTCTATTGCTCTTCCTCAATAACATTAACTCTTTGTGAGCTACAGCCACTTCACCCCTCACCAGCAGACAGCCATTTGCCCTGCAGGCTAAGGAAAGACCCACACTGTAAGTAAAAAGGTACAGTATTTGTCAAGTTAGAGTAAGTACGATGAATGAACAGCGCTGGAATATTAGCTGTAAGTAAATAACATCACTGGTTCATCAGTTAGACTGGGGGGGAGAATACGAGCTGTAGTCAGCAGATTGTTTTGATAGCAAACGTTAACTCCGGAAGGTTTTGGTTATTAAGAGTTGCAGCAGCTCAGCGCAGAGGCTCGTGCTGTTTACTCTGCTTATTAGTGCTTGGGGTGCACGTTTGGAGAGGGTACCAACCTGTAATCGACTCGGGGGAGGCATCCCCGGACACCGTTCAAGAACTGCAGAGAGAAGAAGCGCCCGGGAGCAGCGCGGGGGGCTTCTGCCCGGCCCAGAGGAACCCCCACGGCACCCGCCACGCCGCGCTCACCCCCGCGGCACGAGCACGCTCCGGCCTCAAGAGACGTGACTGCGAAGCTTGAGGTGACGGGGACAGCTTTCATCCTTAAGTTACTGTTTTTTCCAAGGAAGACGCACTGTGTGCGTAAATTACTGCTAACCTGCCCACAACGCGCAGCGGCCTCAAACAGGGCTGAGGGGAGACCCGGGGCAGAACATGGCTCCTGCCAGCAGCTCGCACCCGGACCAGCACCGCCTCCAGGGGGCACAAAACCCTCCCAAAATAAAAAAACAGAGCATAAAACATACCTTCAAGTTTCAGAGGAGCCACCGGAGACATCGCCTGCTCTGCTTCCAGCATGGCTTGATGCCAGCTCAGGACTGGGAACCTTCTGGAATCCCCCTCCCAGGCCCCCAGCACACACAGGGCTCCTCCCCTTCCTTCTTCCCCCCTCCTTTTCTCTCCTTCTCTCTGTCAAACGGCCACACCNTCCCCTCCTGTCTGCCAGCTCTATTACAACAAATCAACCTTTATTTCTTTCCTTAAAAAGAAAAGCTATGATTCTGCGGTTTATTTATTTATTATTGGCTTTGTCTTGATAATTTTCTCCTTAATTGCCCTCTACTCAAATCCGTCTGTAATTACAAAAGGGTCGCACTTCAACCCCACCCAAATTTAATTTCGCCCGCGCCAGCCTGCCTTTATCTAGTTTGGACCAAAGCCTTTATTTACGGCCGTGGAGGGTGGGCCGGGGGTCTCAGGGCTTGCGGCTCAGCCGTGGCTCCCTGTTCTCACCCCGCCGTAGGTGCCATGGACCCGGCTCCGCTCCCGGACCCCCCGCGCAGCAGCCAGGAGCCCCCGCGGGCGAGCGCAGGGTGAGTCTGCGGTGCCGCTTTTGGGGTTCAGGTGATGGTCGTACTCTCCGCTGGTACCAGCTGTGGTCCGTCTGCAGAAGCTGTCCTAGAGTGGGCCTTCCTGCGTGTCCTGTTGGTTGCAAAAATATTCATTCATAAGCAGCCGGTTTTCAGCCCACAGATGGGAAGCTGTGAATCACGTACGAATTCTCAGTGCAGAGCTGAATGGAGAGTGTGCTCCAAGTTCGGTTCTCTGCTTTTTTCTTTTCTTTTTTTTTTTTTAAATGCGTGTAGTGTTCAGATATTTCTAAAGGCTTATCTAATTCATATTTTTTCGCTGGACAGGACTGTCCAGGCCCTGGGAAGAGCAGGTTCCCGGCGTCGCACACCAACTGGCTGCTCTTGGTGTTCTTTCAGGGGACAGGGGGTGCAGCCTTCGGCCGGCTGCCCGCACAAAGCCACGGTGGAGCTGTCCTGGTTAGCAGACACAGCACGGATGGGTCCACACTGCTTACCCCTTTCCAAGCGGAAAGAGAGCAGAGGGGGTCTCCAAAAAATGCAAACGTTCTGTGGAGTTTCTGCCCTGTCCCTGATGGTGGTGAGGCACTGAGCTGGGGCTTGGTGGCCATCTCTGGGGTCTGGCCCCTGAAGGAGCAGTTGTATCTTAACTGTGGAGTGAGGGTGTCTCAGCCCCAGCTGTAGCAGCTTGTGTCACTGCGATGGTGATGGTGGCTACCATGTGAGAGCAGCTGAAGCAAATCAAAATTTAAGGAGTGTTGTCCAGGTGTGTGATACTGAATTATCAACCTCTGTACATGAGTAGAAGTAGTGACCTAGAGCAAAAGTGCAATGTAAGCAAGTCTCTAGCAATTCCCAGACATTTCTACCGGCTGTAGCATTTCTCGTTATGCTGCCAAGCTGATACCCTGCTTCCAGCTATGAGCCCCATTTCCACCTGCCCCCATGAACCCACTGCAGCGTTTTAAACCAAGTGCCCTGACCCCGTGTGGGACCCGCTGCCCTCAGTTTTTTCACTTATACAGAATTTCTGTAACTTCTCTCCCGAGTTTGACATGAATGAAAACATGAACGATCTTGTGAATAGGAAATGTGATGCTGCATGGTACGTTTTTAGCACTGTGCATCAGGGATTAGATGCACAACTCCTGTTGCCATAGCTTTCATCCCTCTGAGACTTAAACGTGTCACATAAGCTGAATGAGGTACACAACCAAAGCGGGGGGGCGGGGGGGAGAGGTGTGCAACAAAGGAGGGAGCCACAAGCAAAGCAGGAATCCTTTCTTTTAATTTCAGCCTCATGATTCAACATTTATGATGTCAATAATTTTAAGCTGTAAACAGCAAGCTAACAAAAGCCATGTGTGGGAGGGAGTTAAATCTGAGCTCAGGATGACTGGCATTCCTTGTGATCGCTAGTCAAGCCTGCTTCAAAGACCTGGGTGCTCATTATGGACTCTTATTAGCACTGACAGCCTTCCCAAAGGAGATGCCAACACCAGAGCAGACCAAGAGGCCCATTTAGTCTCTTGTGCAGTGGCCAATGCCTGAGTCTGGGTAGGAGAGGTAGGAAATTGTTCCTGATTCACATAATTATTCACAGCAGTCCCCAGCGCGCCCTGCGCTGCTAGAGGGGGTGACAATAAATGGGAAGGTGTCTGCAGGAGTTGGGTTATTTTGTTTCCTTCCTCTGTGGAAGGGAAAGGGGGGAAAGTGACGTTTCAGTCGAGGAGGCTTCCTTGGGAACCTTACAGATGAGTAACAAGTTGTTCTCTTTGACAGTGTTTGTAAGAGGTGCCAATCCACACTTGGACTGTTAAGTAAGCAAGCAAGCAGCTGTTCAGTGCTGGTATGCTGAGCGGCTTTGGTTTTGCTTGGAATGAGAAGCCAGCCACAAAAAAAAAAAGGCAAAAACAATCCCAGTGACTCTGGATAGGTGGAATAGCTGTGACAGAAGGAAATGGCAGAATTTATCTTTTTTCTGCTGCTTGTGGCAGTCTTTTTAGTTTTTAAACTTAAAAAAAAGCCACAAGTCCTTGAGTTGTCTTCTGGAGATTATTGCAAGGTGGAGCTGTTACAGTTTGCATCAGATGATTGTATCGGTCCTACGTAGGAAGCCATGTTCAGCCAGTGGCGTTTTCCCGGTAGCGGAGACACATCCAGTGTGTTGGATTGGAATTGAACAGCAATTGAAGTTTGGGATTTGGTGAGGAGACGGCCAGAAAGCAGCTGTGAGTGTGTACCCAGCGCAGGTGGGCCAAAGCTATGGGCTCAAGAGCGTTGTGCTGTGTCACACCGCTGGGGAAGGCTGGAGGCTGGGTGCAGGCTGGTGGGACCACACTCCACATGCGCTCTAATTGCCCATTACCTCTGGAAGCAGTCATCACGGGTGCTGCCTTTCCAGCTGTCCCTTCTGCCCTTTGCAATTCTTCGGACGTTTCTTTCAGGTCTCTTTCTGTGACAAAAACATGTCAGGGCCAGCAGGCAACCTGTCTAAGGGTCAAAGGAGTTAAAAATCTGAGATGTCTTTGGGGAAAAGATAACAATGAAAGTGATAAGGCTCAATTGCCTTCAATCCATTTGCCTTTTAATTCCATGATAATGGGCACCACTTAGTTTATGGAAACACTCATCTTTGAAATATTCACTGGGATGCTATAAAATTGGCGTCAGTTTGTCTCATCTTTTAGGGGGGGACATGACACAATGACAATCTAAGGAAAAGGTTGTGTTTTCTTTTTTAATTTAAAAGAAAAGAAGAGGAGAGGCGGATATTATAGTGTCATGTTTCTACTGTTCCCAATATATTTCTCCCCAAATCAATGTCATCTTTTGTAGATACTGCTTCCCATCCTGAACGGCTCAATCCCAAGGCAAAGTATCTCAGTGTTATTGGCAGTGTGGGTGTGGAGCTTGAACTGTGTTTTATTTATCTAATTTGATGCAGGGCTCCATAATGGAGAGCTGAGGAGGAAAAGCAATTATTTACAAGTCTTGAGAGACTGGTTTTTTGGACTCTTAAGTGAGCTGCCTTTAGAAAGCGATGCCCAGTAGTTGCATTGGCCAGGCAGCAGAGAGCTTCCAGTATAGTCCATTTTTTTCTTTCTAAAATTAAAAATCTACCCTGAAAATGGCCTTGCCAAAGACTTTCTACAGATGTCTTCATGTGACCTGTCACCTTGCTGTTGCAGAGAAGTTGTATGTTCTTCTAGTTGAACAGCAGTTGCCTGGACTCAGTTCTCGGCTCTTCTGCAGTCTCGGACGAACCTGCGAGGGTTCGTCTGAGATGGTGGTGGTAGAGCTCCAGCATTTATTCCTCCCCTTCAGTGAAAGTCATAGCTGGCCATGATGTCAGCAGAAAATGTGACTTTGAGAGGGTCTTTCTCTGGTGAGGACAGATTGCCTCATTCCTTAATAACAGAGAGAGCTGCCCAGAGGACCAGCCAGCCAAGTTCCTGTGAACCTCACTTGAATGAATCTGTGATACATTTTATTTGTATTTTTCATGCAATTTCCGAATTTGGCTCCCTCTAGCCTTGGGCTGGTCTCCCTATTCCAGTATTTAATTGAAACAAAATATGTACAACACCTGTTACGTTTGGACTCTGAGCTCACCTGGGGTCTCTGCCACAACATAAATAATAATAGCTTCAAATTATATTTTTGAATTATTTGCTTTACACTTCTGTAAGACTGCATAATTAAGCAGGGCTGTATATAGGTGTTTTTGTGGTACAAGAAATGGCAATTGCGCAGGGTAATTCTGGTTTTGATACGCTGGAGGAAGACTGCATGAAGGAAACGTCAGAACGTTAACCCACATATTCGGGCACTTGTATGGTTTGAGTAAATGGGCTCTAATTTATTACTATGACTCGGGATCAGGTTTTGACCTGGGAGATCCGGGGGGAATGTCAAGACCCTGTGCTGCCAATGTCTGTGCTGTGACTGATGTAAGGTAACAGATGTTTGTGATGCAGCTACAGGCTGGACACCCTTGCTTAGACACCTTTCATGCTCCAAGCGCTGAGCATCGACGTGTAGTAGTGCATCTCAGCGCTCCTTAGGAGTTACCACTCCTAAACAGAGGTGCCCCTCGCGCATCTATCTTCCCTGCTGCTCCTGCCTTTCGAAATGAAGCTCTGGCTGTCAAAAGAGGAGGCTGTGAACCAGGGAGGGGGAACGCGTACCTCATTCCAGTCCTCCTCTCCCCAGACAGCAGCCACGTTCAGGCAAGCAGGGCACCATCCGCTGTCCTAATTGAATATTTTGTCTGCCATTCACTGCAGCTTCATTTTCAGATACCAGTGACAAACAAGAAACTGCAGCACGTGCATATTTACACCTTGTTCTCATTTCAGCTTTCCTCCTGGTGGCTCCTGTGCCCGAAGTAAATGCAGGAAAGGAAGGTGATAATGGAGCTACCGATTAACCAGCCCTGTGTGATTGACTGAGGTACAAGCTGGGTGGAACAGCAACGCTGGCGAGAAGCTTCCCCCACCCCCCTCTTCCAAATCATATATTTTTCAAGTTCACATCAATTACTTGCGTTTCCAACTGGATAAACTTGAATGAGAAGGCTTTCTGTAATCTGCTGACAAGACAGTGAAGCACTTTTTGTTAGCTCCTCCTGATGCAATCTAAATTGGGTGTTTGCAGGAAAGAAATCTAGCGTGGAGCTAGAAGAGATTAAAAAACAGACAGAAGGAAAAGGAAGGAAAGATATTAAGTTAGAGCCTGTGTTAAGGCTCTAGTTCTGGTCTCTTGTGCAGGGAAAACATGCCTTTTTGAGGATGCAGCGGAATGAGGTGTAAATATGCTTGAGAAACAAAAGGTCCCCATGTGCTTGTATGGCTATTTCTGGTGAAATTCCTCTGAAGGTTGGAAGCACCAAAGAGAATCTTCTTGCTAATGTGACCTTGGAAAGAGGAATGGCAGAACAGAACAGGCATCTGCATCCCCTGACGTGGCACTCGCCCTTTTGGGGTATCCCTAGTGGGAGAGAGACCTCAGGGACACCGCTGCCATGGGAAAAAGCAGCAGTGAGCCTTCACAATCAGCCGTGAGATGTGGATCCAGGCCTCACCGCTTCTCCTGCTCACAAGAACATCTTGCTTTTCCTAAGAGCTTGGGCCCAGCAGCTGTGAGGTTTGTGTCGATGCTACCGCCTGTTTCTGTGTGCAGGGAATGCGTTGTGCTCCGGATGTTGGTGCTCATAAGACGTGATGCAAACTTGGCACATCCGTGACAAGCTGTGTGGGAGGCACTGGGGCTGTCTTCATGTAGAAGCTCTGGTTAGGTGGTTGTTAGCAGCTGTACTTCAAGCTTCTGCAGGCCTTGGCCACCCAATAGAACCCTCTGGGAGACCTGCTCAAGTCCTCCGTTAATCTCTTGATGGCTTTAAGCAGCAGTAAACATCGATGCTGTCTGAACATGTTACATAGCTCCATAGCAAATAAAATTTCCTACCTTAAGGACCTTAGTATTAAGATGGATGGGAGTTTAATTAGGTTTTTGAAACTAGACAGCTGTTTCTAATTTCCCTGTGCTTTACACAGTGGGCTGCTCCCGTTGCCACTCCAGCAGTATCAAACTTTGTGGGAGGTGTTTTGCACATAACCATTTCTGATTTTTTTGTGTTCGGTATTGAACACACTGTGTCTGCTTTTGTGCTGGGGGAATTTTAACTTGCAGAGTGGTGTAGAATAAAGTCTGGCAGTAACGGGTAAATACTGTCTGGCTCACAGTTACAGTACACCGATTTACAACAGAGCTCCTATTTCATTGTATCATGTATGTGTGCATTACATTATTATTTCAACATGCAAGAAAACAAAGACTGGTCTTTTGCCATACATATGGTCTTAAACATGATTGCTTTAAAATACAAATAGAGAGGAGTGCATTGGAAGGCCAGAGATACTGCTGCTAAAGCACTAAGCAGGGCAGAGCAGAACCAAGATTCGATTTCCAGATCAGCTGCCACTTTCCTGGGAAACATTATTCTGTGTGGCTTAATGTTTGTGCCCAGCTTTCTTCTCTCTAAAACAGGACTGAGACTTTGCGTCTTTCACATGTGTTGAATATAGTGAATGGCAGTCCATGTAGTTTCATGGAAAATAGGTCTTGTCAAAATGACCTGGTTTAGTTGTTTGACGTTATAAATTTGTTTGACAGTGGTAACAGCAGAGCTATAAAAAGCTTAAACTATTTTAAGGTGTTTGGCTGCAGGCTGTATGATATTCTGATGATATTCTGATTAAAAGTTGGTTGAGCACACAGTAAATGGCCAAGAACTGTGGAATGGGGATTTTTTTTTTTTCCTAGTGCAATTTCACAGAAAAATGATAGCAAGGCTAAAACTGTAGGAAGGACTGTAGGATAGTTTTATGCTAGTTCAGTCTTCACTGGGCTCCTTATTCTCTCTGCCAAGGGGAGCAAGCATGTTCCAGCAAAGAGCTGGAACATCAGAAGCCAGACTGAAAATGCATACTGTGTTCAGAAAAATACTTGTGTTAGGTTGCAGCGAGTCAAATGCTTCCAGGGCTTCTAGGTTTAGCATGATTACACTTCCTAAACAGTTTGCAGTATTAGGACACTTGGCGTTAGCTTCTTTCTTGGCCTAAAATCTCCTATAGTCCATACTCGTATGAATTGCTAGCAAAACAGGATAGTATTACTCTGTTATCAACAAGGTCTATAGCAAAAAAAGTCTCTTTGACCTTGGTTTTAGATTATGTGTCTGCTTTTACTGTCATTCCCTGTTTGTAATTAGCCCAAGGTGCGTGTGCTGAAATAGGATGCTGTGAGAAGTAGGACCAGGTGATAGTGTGAAGACCATGTGTTCCTTGTGAAAGTAATGAAGCAGCTTATCTGTGATTGAGAACTATGGAGTCATTCCTCTAGGAAAGAGGCTGGAGAGAGACTCTGTACAAAACTTGCTGCTCTCTTTAAGCGAGGACAGTTGTTGAAGTTCTAGGAGACAGGTATGTTGAGAGATAAGGCAATGGTATCTGTTTTACCTTTGTGGATTGATGCTGAACTACTCATTGCATAAGAAAAGCTGGGGGGAAAAGGACTGAAATGCTGGAATTCTGAGTTCTGATAAATGCTCTGCTATCTGTCTTATGTCTAGGCTTTTATCAAGGTAAAGAAACTGAGATGTAAGGTATAGGACAGTGGTTTTACAAGGTGCCCAAAAATACTTCCTTGTATGCACGCCTTTGACTGGGATTTGGGGTTTAACACTGAATATTTTTAACTCAGCAACATAATAATGTGTTTCTGGAGGCCATAAAACTAATGCCTTGAATCTGAACCTTTCACTGAGTATAAGTCAGGAAATACTGCAGAGGAGCTACCTCTCAGATGTAAAAATAATATGAGGGTGAGATAGAACTGGCACTAAAGTGCCTGAAGTGATTGGAGAAGCCCAGGTTTGAATCTAAATTTAGATCTTGCTCGAGCCTTTTCAGAATAGGTCATCATTTTAATGTTAATACCCGAAAAGGACCTCGATTTATATGAATAGGTTTCTTATTGTGTGATAAGTAGGAAGACTTTGGAGAACGGATTGTTGGAGCACAGGTTTGGCAATCGATGCACCTCTTTTGTCTTCTACTGGCTCCATCAACATGAGATGAGAGGATATGCACAGTGACAAGGTCACTTGTGCTGTTAAAACAGCAGTGTTGTCAGTAGCACTTCAGAATTTTAAGAATTGCTGTGGTTCCTGCAGTTCACACAGCAGCCTTGGCTTAAAGCGTTACTCAGGGCTATTAAACTCTCTATTGAAGCCTTAAAAAGGCTTTGAGCCTTGAAAATATTTGAGTGCTTCAGATTCATCAGTGCTTGGTGCAATGTCTCTATAATACTCCAAGCTCAATGCCTGGGGACACAGCAGGGACGCCAAAGGTAAGAGGTTTCTAATGTCTCTTGCACGGTAAGGTGAATAAAGTGGGCAGGAAGGTGTCTAGCTTTGCCCTTTCAGCATGAGTAACTGGCACGAACTAGGCTGCACAGGAAAGCCCCATCATTTGGGTATGTTATGTTTCTAGGATGTTTGTGTGGATTATTCGGTTCATAATCTCGTTGTACCAACAGCTTGTAAGTGTGTGACCGCTGCCTACTATGGTGCTGTCTTTGGGTACCAGAAACTGAATAATCATCGTAATTGTGATACAGACAAAATACACCTGGATTTTGGCTGGTGTCCATGAATAGTCTTCTTCCAAAACTAAATTCGTAACGGATAAGAAAGAGAAAGCTTGATCAAAACTGTTGAAGACTGCGTCCTAACTTTCTGCCAAGGATAGATATGCCACACTCAGTCTGTGCCACAGACGATGGAGCTTGTTTGGCAGTGGGCTTGTTTGTAACATGTTTTCAGTTCTTTAAAATAAGATGCAAAACTGTCTGCAATGAATGCATACTGTTGGAGGGAAGCAGGTTAGGTGTTTGAGGAGAACAGGAGAGGGAGGGTGGTGCATTGTTGGAGCTCTGTTGATAACCTTGGCAGAGGCCGCTTGCCTCTGGCATCTCGCTAAGCAGCTCCATTATGGGAGATGACAGGTCTGGGGGTAGGAGAATATAACACTTGTGAAGTTAAAAGCTTGACAAACTGTTGCTACAACAACTTACCTTTGCACAAGAGATTTGTCATAACAATAAACTTTAACAAGTGGGATTTGGGGACTGGTGTGTTCCTAGTAAATCCTCTCCGACTGGCGGTGTTGACTGCCGAGGCTCTGGGGAGCGTGAGTGATAGCAGGTCTCCCTTCATCTCATGTAGCAACTGGAGAGACCACATTACTGAGGAGCAAAGTTTAGAAGCCAAAACTCAGGCTGTCTGGAGCAGTTGGAGAGTGCATACAGTCCTTGCCACCACCTCAGCCCTGACTCCTGCAGTATACTGTATAAAGTTACTGCTTGGTACGTGACTGTGTGCGGAACGCCTGCCATCAAAGCTCCTTTATGTAGCTCCTCATCGGGTTCCACGCTGCTTTTTCTTCATAGTGTCTCTGACATTCAGAGCTTCTAATATGAGGAGAGCACGTGCCCTCACCCCACCCCTGTTCTGGGTACTGGGACCTGGCAAAAATCATTCCGTGTGGGCGTTTGGGGTTTCGGGGCTGCTCCTGTGTGACTGGCAAATTGGGAAAAGCTTGTTGTCACCCAGCCCGTGCAGCCGAAAAATCGGAGCTGGGAAACAATATCTCAATGGGTGTTAAAGCAAGCTCTAGTGTTCCCGTGTAGCACTGAAAAGCTTCTCAGTGGAACTAATTATTCTTGTTAGACCTGACAAAGTCACTTTTACAGCGCTGAACAAATACCAGTGAGATTTTAAGTTCCTCCCACAATTATTTGTTTATGATACTAGAAAACTTAATCCGGGTTTGTTTATACCCAAGGAGCTCAAGTATAGGAAGAACATTAGCAGTAATCAGAAAAACAGCAGCAGGTTTAGCTGAGAAAGTTTCACTCTGATAGTCTTGCGACTTTGTGGGGGCTAGATGCAAACCCCTCGGTAGATGATATTCTTTGTGATAGGATTTTTCTATTCCTGTTTCCTCGGGGTTGTTCCCAGTGTCTTGGTTTACTGCAAATTCCTAGTTGGGGTTGGAAACCCAAGCTGATTACTTTAATGGACTGACACTGATTCTGAAAGAAATATTACTGAAGATTTTAGAACAAATTTTCTCTTTATTTGAAACTACCCAAGGCCTGCGAGCATATCTATTGCCTGAAAGGAGGAGTGTTTTCTGTCATATCAGTCTCAACAACCTCCTGCTGAGCTTCTTTTTTGCGATTTGCAAGCTGTAGTGAGCTGAAAAGCTTTGCAGCGGTTGCATGCAAATCCATCCTCCGCTCTTCTCCCAGGGCTTGTCGAAATAGCAGAGGAATTGTCACACATCCCAGAGTGGCAGAGATGATCATCAGCATTGATGTTCTGAGGGAGAAATGTGAAGTGGGAATTCAGGAAGCCCTTTAAAAAGTTTGGATGGCTGTTGGTTTTGCTTTTCTTTCAGTCTCCCCACACAGAACTTACCACCTTTCTTGCATAGTTAATTTGAAAATCAGCGATCTATAGAAGGAGCAGTTGTCTCTGCAGAAAGACGTAAGTTGACGGGTGACTGTTAAAGGACTGATTCCGCAGGTGGCATCAGCTGAAATCAGTGTTGTTGTGCTAATTTAGGCTACAGCTGTGCAATGTCTTAAGGGTCAGAGAGGAAGGTAGACTTGGGGGTCAAAAAGAATATCCGTTCAGGGAAAGGAAAAGTAGTGAGAAGGTGCAGACATCCCTGTTTTTCCTCGGGCTCTGTGTTGCATGAGGCAGTTGTGCTGTTTCTGAGTGCAGAGGGCAATTCTGCTGGCATTCACAGCCCAGCTAGTTTGTCGCGCTGGCTCCATTTGCTTCCTCCTACACTTGTTGTGCAGTATGGGTAGGATGCCCTGAGGAGGAAAACACAAGATGAAAAACACATGAAAAATTCAAGGAATTTTGTATTAATAATAATAAAAAAAAATCCCCATATGTTTACATTGTTATTAGAACCAAACAGTTGCATCAGCTCAAAGATGTGAAGGAGAGGTGGAAATGTAGTGTTTCTATGTTAGATATTAAATTTAAGTCCCTCTCCAAAGCAGTGCCTGTAGTGCAAGGGGAAGCGGAGGGAGCGGTGCGGTGCCCGAGAGGCTCGGTGCTCCGTCCGTTGGGTACGAGAGTCTCTTAGTGCACGTGAAGCACAGCACCTGGCACGGTGGCTCTGCCTGCTGCGAGCTCCTGTAAAACCTTCTGCTCTGAAGTGGGTGAATTGACCCTCCAGGAGGTGAGACGTACAGGAGGCTGTGTGCCCTTAGCAGCCCTTTCCCTCTTGACGTTGAGCCTGATTCTGTCTCGCCTTTCAGACTTCCAACCTTACAAAGGTTTCTAGCACTTCCTCATTATTGCTGGACCTGTTTGGACTCCGCAGTAGACGAGTCATCGCCTGCTGCAGGCGGTGTCATCTGACGTCGCAGAGGCTGTAATAAGTCCGAGTGCCTCAAGCCTAACAGGCATCTGGGATCCTAGAGTTGTTAGAGCCATCGGACCTGTGCTTTCCTTGTTAGCTACAAGACAGTGGGTTTTTTTTGTGTAGACTGGGCCTTTGAATCTCGTTCTTATGTCCTCTCTCACTTTTCATTTTTCCTCTTTGTAAAAGAAAGGCGAGGCCAAGGCAGAGACAAGGAAACACCCTGTTCAAAATGTTATTGTTGGCTCTGCTGAGCATTTGTGCCAAAGGCAAATCCACGGCGAGGGGCTGCTTGAAAGAGTTTCCTGTCTAATATAAAGCAGAGTGATGTGTAACTTGGAGTCCTGATGTGAAGGGCTGAGGAGATTACAAGGTGAGCAGAACACCATGAAGATGCTTACGAGTCTGTCCTTACACTATTCCCATGCTTTCTGTGCAGCCATATAAAACAAACATTTGCCTCCCCTGAATGTGGGATGCCTTGTCCAGGGTGGGGGGAATTTCTATGCGAAATTGTGCGAAATGCGGAAGGTCAGCGCATCCGGACATTCGCCCCTGAAACGGAGCGATGGGAGAAGGTTGCCACAAAATCCACAGGAGTTCTTTCGCTTCGGTGTGGGAATCGATGTTCTGCAAGGAGCCAGATCCCCTGCTTGTAAATCAGTTCAGCTTGTAATATCTGTCAAGTGTTTGGGGACACCTGGGTATCTGATGCTGTATAAATGTCAGTTGTTATTACAGTTTCTTGCTCGGGTTATTGATTTCTCCCCTGCTGTTCTCACTGGGATGGAGTGATTTGAGGTCTTTGGTAGATCAGCTCTTCCTTCTCCAGCTTGTCTTGCTTACGCCCCAAACCGGAGGGTAGTTAGCATGTCTCATAACCAGATACAGCTTTCCCTGCTGTAGCTTTTTGCATCCCTTCAGCCCAGTAGGTTAAACAATGCCCAGCTCCTGAGTACGTACTCTCTGGAGTACAGAATATCTTCTGTGATCCTTGTAGTGATGTTCTGTGGACTTTGTATTCTGCTTCTCCTCCAACGCACACATCCACACCCACTTACCCTTTATCCTATAAATTCTGCTCTTGTTTGAATGAAAATATGTTCAGCTCTGTTATTTTAGTCTGAAGGACAAAGTTATCATTCTGTCTCCTAGCAAATGCGCTGCCCTAACCTTTGAAAGATCGGCTGTGAAATATGAACCTTTGACAGGATCTGATTCCCCTGGAGTCCCTGCAGTGTTTTAGTTTAGCGCTCAAAGCTGCTTCTGTTAGGGGGAAAAGAAAAAATATTATTCTCTCCTTCCCCTCCCAACTCAAGAAAGTCTCCCCTGCGATGCTTTTCCCTGCTGTCATCATATCAAGAAACTTTCTTCACTCGTCTAGAAAATGTTGAGCTTTTAAGGGCAAAAGGGCCCAGTTTTGATTATTTAGGCAGGATTTATCAAAAGCAGTGGTGTATGAGTCTTTCTGTTTTCCTAAGTCAGCTGCACCAAAGGCAGAAAGACACTGGACTTGCTGGGTGGAGATGAACATGCCTACGATAGCAGGGCAGATGCTCTGCTGTCTTTCAGGGACACATGCTCTCTGAACTTACTTGGTGCTTCTAAAACTTTTCCTGACTTTCCCAAGTCACACAGGTGCTCCCAAGTCCCACTAGCCCAAAGACTGCTCAGTCTGTTCCCCACTAGCCATGCTAACAAAACTTCTTTTAACTGGTGCAGTTGAGTGCATGTGTGTTTGGGTTACCTGCGAGCAGGTCAGTCTGGTGCCAGAAGTGTCCCTAGCCATGGTAAGGAATAGCTGCTCAGCTGGTGTACATTGACTGTACGGTAGTAGCAGGGAATGTTGATTTATAGAGCTGAAGGTCTGACTTGCTCATCTTTTTAATTAGTATCAGATATTTGCCTGGAAGCCCTCCTTGGATCAACATGTCGTTATGCCAGGTGCTTTGGAAACAGTGTAAGAGAGACTTCAGGTCCCAAAGAACTTGCAGTCTGCAGTGCAATTAGAGGTGACTGCTGCTTGAATCTCGTCTGCTAACAGTTGCTCTGCTAACATGGAGTGCAGCTTGGATAATTACCCTGAATACCACCCAGGTAAATCTTCGAACCAACCCTTCCAAACACTAATCTGCTAGCTGTGCTCAAGCTAGCTAATTTAAAGCCTCAGTGGTACATCAACTCCAGCTGCAGTTGTGTCATTTAGTGCCGTGTAGATCTGACCAGCTGTGCTCAGAATCGTAAATACAATTATGTGACTTGACCAGGACAAAGAGCAGGTTGGTGTCAGAGACGGGAGCAGAAATAACATTTCACAGCTCTTAGGCTAGCATCCTGCCTGCTGCATCTGTACTTCATCTGCACATCCTGGCAGAGCATTACCAAAGCTAAATGGTTCCAACAGAGCAGAAAGGGCATGTGGTTCCTCTGTGCTTGGCAGGGAACTTGATACAAACGTGGGGAGGACAGGAAAGAGGAGTCATGTTCACCTAAATGTGAATGAGAGAATTTTATGGGGTTTTTTTTCCCATTTTTGTGTGCACTGGGAGCAAGGGGCAATAAATCGGAGGATTTTTATGTCTTGCGCAAAAGCTGACATTGCTAAAATATCACATTATTGCAAGTTGCCATAAATGAGCTCTTCGAAGAGACACAGCTGGACTCTGTGAATATGGAAGCAAAGTGATTACCGGAAGCCATCAGCCAGTACTGGAAGAACTGTAGGAAAGTCAATAACTTATTAGCACTAGTTTCTGGATTATCTGGTTTCCTGAAGAGATTCCCTCCCCCACTGCTCAAGTTAAAGGTGTTTTTTGTTATGCACAGCCACAGATTACCTTATCCCCTTTTACACTCCCTGCTCAAAATCCTGGTCCCTGAACAGAGTGAGAATAGGTCTAAGAAATGTCAAAGGCAATGCAGTCACAACTTGGGGTTTGTCTAAAAGGTGCTGTTCTTCTCCCTCTTTGTGCTTCTTGGGAATTGAATCTTGTTCCACAGATATCAGTGAAGGCCATTTCTCTGGTCATGACTCTTGCAGTGGTGAATGGGATACCTGAAATGCAGCAATACCCCTTCTTCATGCCACTGTCCTGCTCTGAACAAGGCTTTGTTAGGTATTACCGTACCTAATGGCAAAGGGCTTTTGATATGTTCCAGGGGATTCTTTTACTTATGCTGATGCCGTGACTCTGATTTAAGAACGGGTGATGCTGACCACAGGAGTACTCTGGCATGCCCACATGGGTAATCTGAGAGGGTCCTGGGGGATGATGTCCAGGACAAGGGAAAGTGCAGACCCACCCTCTGAGTCTTTGTGTCATCTATGGTTCAGACTGCAATCCACAGATGTTTTTTTCTGGCTTGGGGCTGTTCAAGCAGAACTTCTGACAGAGCTGTTTGATAAGGCTTCTTAGCATCCAAGTGTATTTTGCAAGATGATAGTGAGAAATAGTTGAAGGAAGTGAACCATCTCCAAAATAAAGATTGGAGGCAGAGATAATCCCTGTGTGTTTAAAGCATTGAGAAAAAAAGCATGTGTTCTGATGGTGAAGTAGCAGGGAGGAATACAACATTTGTTGTCTTTTTGGGGTGGAGAAGTCCCTGCATTTAATTGTGATGGGGTGGGTACCAGGTATGCAAGGAAGAAAACCTATTTGACCATTCAAAATTGAGGGAGAAGAGGTGCTGCCCCATCCTTCCCAGAGCCTTCTAAACACTCTGTGTAAATGTTATGGCTGCTCTAGAAAACTCTTGGAAGCTGCACAAGGGTTGAAGATAAGAAAAGAGAAGCTTGGTGCTTGGATACTGAATTTCACAAGGGGAATTCTCCTTCGCTTCTGTCCTCCTCCTCCATATACACTAAATTAATTTACTTACTTGATGGACCATAATATCTCTATCACCAGGAAAGCAGAATGTATACAGCTTTTTATATACATATTTCTTGCACCATTAAACTAGTCTCCCTATGAGAGAACCTATGAATAAGTTCCAAGAGGTAACCTGGAATGTTTTAGGACGTAGCTTTCTGTAATAAATATCTGCACTTGGCAACTCCTTAGTATGCAACCCAGTGAAAAATGTAGACTCATAAATATCAGTGGTAATAAAGGGGTGCCTATATCTAACACTCTTCCATTGTCAGAACCTTCCGTCGTGGTGGGATGGGTTCACACGTTGCTCAGAACCCTTTTGCCCGGGTTTGTGGGTCAATATGACTTGTGGAAATTAATGAGGCTTATGGGCTCATTATGACTGCTTAACAGAGGGGGTTTGTCCAAAGGCAGAGTGGGTTTGTAGGAGCAGCTCTGCTGCATTCCCAATTGCTTTGAGACCTGTGAGAGATCGTGGTCGAATTTGACAGAGGGGCTCTAGTCTCGGAGCCCTCGCATTTTTACAGGTGTTTTGAAAATGAGCAGTTCTCAGCCTGGTGTTCCACCTCCCCGCCCTCTGCTTCCCACTTTGGAAATTGTCTGTGCCCAGGCTGTCCCCCCTGGTGCTGGGGTGTGCTGCCAACCGCGCTGCCTGCCCTCCTCCCCCCTACCCTGCTCCCAGCACATGGAAAAAAGGGGGCAGGAGGCTGGAGAGAAAAAGCTTGTTAACAACATTTGTTTAAACATTTAGCACCTCTGCTGCTGTTCTTCTGTACTGAGTACACATGACAGGGGGTAATTTATGTCCCGAAATTACAATCCATATGAATTAGCCTGGCACAAATACATCATTTCCTAATAATATAGACAAGATGCTTCTAGGAGTGATGATGAGAACAGCCCTTTCCTATATGTTCTGCTTTACCTGCTGAGTAATTATCTAATCATTTTCTTGTAATGATATAAAAGGATTTTTGTTCACCCTTCCCCCCACCCCCATAAATGCAACAAGTGCCGCTTGCAGGCGGTGGTGTAAAACAAGGTCCAGAAATAAGAGCAGTAGATTGCGTTCTGCGCTGACACAGCTGTGCCCCCCGGGGAGAGTACCCTGCCCAAGGTCAGGCTCTAAGGGAACGTCCACGCGGGGAAATTGGTGCTGTCAGCTGGTGTGATGTGTGGTTTGGGGTAACTTCCTTCTCTTTCATTTCAGGAATGAGAAACTTTCCATTTATTGCAAGATGAGCTCTTAAGTGTGAGTGGTTACCGTGGGACCGCTGATGTTCCGCATGCTCACACATCGTGCTCTGGTTATGGCAGCTTGTGCTACTTACCCGTACCTTAAATAGGTTGCTTTCAACTTCTTTGCTATGTGGTTTATTTGCAATCAAAATTCTTTATCAAAGCCGCCTTCCTCCCCTGTGTTTTCTACAGTGTCAAGCCCAGGGGTTCACGGAAAGATTTGGGCTTCTAAGTTCTTCTGCAATATTAATTGTTGAGTTGCTAATTAGTGGGGAAAACCCTGGGCTAGATTTTTTTCTCTGTTCCCCTTCCCTGGCTTACTGACTTACCTGTTCAGCTCCGAGGCGCTCAGTGACAGGAGGTGTCTCTCCCTCGCCCATGGGTGGGACCTCGCATAATCCCGTTTGACTGCCTGGTGTTACCATAGTAATAAGTAATGATTAAGAAACCTTCTTTGAATTCTGTTTAATAATGCGGAGTCCTTGCAGAGCTAATGATCAGAAGGGTCTGGGTGAGAGCACCAACACTTGGATCCTTTTCTTTGCTCACAGCACGTCGGGTGCCAAAATCCAGCCAGAAACCTTGGAGGGGCTGTTGTCATGAGGTGTCTCTGCTGCTCCAGGCCAGCTGTACCTGTACCTACTGTTTGCGTAGCTTGAGGTGTGCTGTTTATCAGCGCTTTTAATGTGCTTCAGAGATGCCTGGTGGGAGGGCACACATGGAGCCCCTTGTCCCAGGATGTGACTCGGTCCAGTGCCTTTGGAAGCAGCAGTTGTGTACGGTTAAGATGGTACTTATATGCTTTGCAGTATTGGAGCCTCCTTGTGCTGTAATGCTAGTTAGAGATAAATTGCGATATTATTTCACCTGAAGCCTGTTTTCTTTGCTTAGTGGCTGTCACACCTAAATTTTCAGGAGCTTTCTTACACCATTTCTCCCTTCTTTGTAGCTGTTGTGTGACAGCGAGCTGTGGTCGTGCTGATGCATTTGTGTTACGCTGCCAATTTATTACCTCCCCAAGATGTAATAAACATTATCCAAACACTGTCCAGCTTGTGGGAAGGGGAGGAAACAGAACTCACAAATGCATGAGGGTCTGCAAGGGAAAAGCAGAAAACAGCTCACAAAGGTTTTTCATCAATTCTTTAACCTTGTGGCCTTATAGCAATAGTGAAGTGAGAAATTACTTCTTTTCTCCTGCACTCCATGGTGCAGTGACCTTGCTGGATAATTACCTTCAGGTCGTTGTTGCAGCCACCTGCTACAATAAGGGAGAAAAGAAAACCTCATGCATGTCAGATGCCGCTTAGGTGGCGGGTGTCATTGTACTGGGAGGCAAAGCACGAGCACTGAAATCGTGTCAAAATAACCTGTTGACACCATTAATAAAACCTCATAAATAAGCAGAACGAGATGGTCAGTTTGCTCCGTCCTTACCCAGGCAAAACTCCCCTTTACCATTAGCATTTGTAGATTCTGTTGTTAAGAGCTCGTTGGTGGCCTTGGATGCGAGGGTCCCGTGTTCTGGCGCCGTACGCTCTGAGAAGCCGTGCGGACAAAGGGGAAACTGAGGGCTGGAGGCACAACAGGAGTTTTTCCAATGTTGTAGAGAAGCTGCAGAGCAGAACTGGGAACTTTAGGGCAAGAACTTAGGGTGTGAGATTGTGATGATGTGATTTCAAGTGATACGAGTTTGTTCAGGCAGTAATTAGTTCCCCAGTTTAGCCCACTCGCTGCTGCTCTTGCTCAGGACTGGCTCGATGAATTCAATATTTTTGTACCAGTTTTGCAGGGCTCGTTCCATCCAAAGTGATGGTGAAGAAAATCCTGTTGGAGAGGTGTTGTTGCTGGACCAACGTTTATTTAATATTGTTTGATTTTTATAAAAGCAAAAGGCCTTAGCATAAGGCCCTGGGCGTCTCTGGGGTTGAAATATAAAATCTATAACAACAATAAAAAGTAGTCAACCTATCAAGTAATGCGCGTTAACTTAACCAACCGCTCTGAAGCCTTTCAATGACAGAAAATTAATAAGAAGAAAATGTGTTGTCATGTGATGAGTTGCTCTTCATTGTGAGTCTAAGTACATTAACACATTTACAACCTCAGAATGAATTGTGTATCTCTTGACTGTGTGGGTTCCTAATTGAGATTTGAACTCCTAGATACTATTAGCATGCAAATCGGAAATAGTGGGAACAATAATAAAAGTGATCTTAACCTACTGAACTACAGTAACAATACTGTAGCCAGAAAGGGATGATCATGCAAGTAAGATGGCAGTTTAGCTTCTGGAGGTGGAGATTTAGTAGGGAACAGAAAAATACCCTTGGCCTGCCTGAGTGCTTGTGGGTATATTATAATCTGTCTCTGTGAGCACCTCTCGTCGCTCTGCCCCACCGATACTGTGTGCAAATGCCCCAGCACCGAAACGGGTGGAAAAAATATTTTGAATTGTGAGACTGATTAACCCTAACGGTGCTGTCAGAAAGTAATGACACTGCTGGTAAGTTGGGGTTCTCTGGGCTCTTTTTTAGTTCTATGGTATTATTTACAGTTGTAATTAGAAGAGACAGCCGCTCCAGCTAATAACTTGTTTCACAGTGTATCAAAGCCTCTAGTACAACAGGGATGAGTTATATTCCTCCGATAGTCGTGAATTACTGGTGAAATCATTTCAGTCTAACTTACTGAACTGGATGTCAGGGTCAGGCCTTCTGTTTTCTCCACTGATGTGCTGAGTGGAGAACTGTGTCTTTCTGAAACTTTCCTTCAAGTGCCAGATTCTTCCAAACCTCACTGCTACTCATCCCTGGGAGGGACAGAGGGAAATAATGCAAACGATGCTCCATATTGCATGTTCAAGGGATGACAACTATTAAGAGCTTATTGTGTTTATCTGTTGCTTTCAAATGGGGCTGCCAGACTGAGCTGGCTCCAGCCAGGATCTTCCCATCAACCTTACACCATTATCTTGGGTTTCTAATGACATCATGTCCATTCCATCGCTCCTGATGGTCCACTTTAGCAAGGGAAGAGGATTATCATTCTTATTTTATTACTGATGACAGCATGAGATTTTTCAACCACCTGAAAACACTGTTTGGCTGATCACTTTGTAAGTTATTGGGTTATTGTGAATTATGGACTTCTTTCCTTCTGCTCCCAGCAGATAAAAATGCATTTCCTTGCAGCTAATCTCAACGTAAAAATCAAATCCTGCCTCCATCTGTAATGTGTGATGTGATCTAAGCATGGACTGACATAGAAGAGGCTTAATGACAACAACAGCCATGAACGCCATTGTTGGGTCTGATCCTCTTCTTGTCGAGGGCCTGAACTGAACACAGTCAAAACTTGCCAGTGAATTTGATGGGCCCAGTTATAGAGACTTTTATAGAGGATCTGAATTCCTGGAGTCGCTTACGGAATACCTGTTTGGCGATATCAATACCAGCCCTTCTAACAGAGCGTCAGCCCCAGGTGACAGCCAGTAGAGAGCCTTTACTCCACGCTGGTCCTTGTCCGTAATCCTTTTTTGTCGGGCTGAGGTACAATTGCACATAATTATTTGCAAGGGTATAAAACCCACCTGCAGTGCATACGGTGCTTAATGCCAATGTCCTGTGAATTTCTCAAATACCTGTACAATCATCTCTTGCTTTGTTTTCTTATCATCAGTATTTAATATTAGGACTGGCAAATAAGAAACTTGTTCTCCCCTCTTCCCCTTAGTTGTTGCCACGCTTGGATTAAAGTGGGTTTTTTTAAATAAATAAAAACTTAAATTGCATTTTATTTTCATACCAGCTGCTAACTCTCCGAGACAGATTGGGAGATCAATTATCACAGCGGTGAATGAATCTAATTTTTCAATATAATTTACGGTAATTCCATATTCTCTGCCCAAGAAGCAAATAGTGCTGGCTTTTTTCCAAAAGTGAGCTTAGAAAGAACAACAGAAGAAGCCTCACAAAACCAGCAACGCCTCTAATACAGCAGCAAGGACTCCTGGTCTTCCAGTGGTTGTAATACCGTGCCAAAGGTAGGGAGCACAGTGCTTGTTGTGTGTTCTCAGAAGAAACTTCTCTGGTAAATTCTGCAATTGACTTTGGGGAGGGAGATAACCACAGCTGAATTCGGAATGTTTCTGTCTGTTTTTTTTTTAATGGAGGATTATGGCTTTTGGGATTATGTTGTCTGGGCTCTACCCAACTCCTACTCAGTGCAACAGGAACTCTTTGTTGGACTTCATTGAGCTCTGGACCATAGTCCAAATGTCAGATTCATCCCTGTGTCTGTCACCACTTGTCTCTAAAAAGGGAGATATGGGGCACTTTCAGTGGCTCCACTGCCGCTGGGTCAGACTGCCGCAGGGTATGCTCGTGTTTAGCATGGGAATTGCATGAGGGAGGTTTGCCTCTAAGTATTAACAGTGGTCACGAGGCAGGATGGCAACTCTGGCTGATGATCTGGTTCCAGGATGCCAAACCTTTCCTGGGTGTCACTTCAGTTACTGACTCCTATGGAGGTCACTTAACATTTGTGTGGAGTCGCGCCCAAATCACCAGAGCCCAGTACAGCGTGGGAATCTCCCGTACCTGTGGTTGTAGGACAGGTCTCCACCTGTGTGTTTCTGGCCAGATCCCACGGCGCTGCCCTCCAAGCAGGCCTGGCGTGACTGTGCCACAGGGGTTGTTGCCGGCTCCGTGGCACACACTTGCATCCAAGCGTACCTCTCAAATGTCGTGTAGTCATTTGTAATCATGAGCAGTTTATCGACTAACACTTAGCGGAAGGAATTGAGGCAACCCGGTTTCATGTGGATGGCACTCTCATCTTTCTTCGCCCTACTCCCCCAGCCCCGTCTGGCATTGGGAACAGCTATTGGAAATCCGTGGAAAAAACTTAATATACCTGCTCAAATTATATTGTACTGGTAGGGCTTCTTGGATTGCAGTCAGGACAGCGCCATTTGGCAGGGGAGGCCAACGCCGTAAGCGGTTTCGGAGCACTTATGTCATTTATTGAGAAGTATGTTGTTTAGCATGCACTTCAAATGTGTTTAAATAATTAAAATAAATGGCACGCATAAGTTAGGCAGTGGGGGGGAAAAACCAAAAGAGGCTGCAACACTTGTTCTCTTCATTTAAAAACTCAGTAACTAAATCTCGCCTTAGATCTACCAGGAATACAAATAGCGCAATTAATTGGCGGTAATTTAGAAGTCCTCCATTTCAAAAGCCCCGGGACATACAGATTGGAAACAGTGAATCTCTTAATGTCAACAATGGTTCTGCACATGGCCTAAGACGCAAACAAGTGGGGAAAGGATTTTGCTTACTTTTCCCATGTTATTTATGGCTTTTCTTCACGCAGTGACAGCACATTATTGTATGTTGCATTAAAAATTCCTTCCTGAAGCTGATCGGATTGATTTCTCCCCTTTCCATTAATGCACAAAACAAGAAATGATTGCATTCTTTCAGTGCAAAGTGGACTGTGAATCTAGTAACTATTTAAGGCGTAGCACAAGCACTTGAAGCTCTCAAAGAACACAATAGCATGAAAGAGGTCACTTACCAGGTCACAGATTTTTCTTTTTTGCTTGTTCACTGAATAACTGCAATTTCTCTGTCTTTTTTTTCTTATGTTTGTACAATCACCGTTGTCCTTTTCAGTCTCTATGATTTTCCATATTAGGCTTGAGACCTCCATTCTCCAAATGACAAGTTCAAATAAAGTAAATGCCACACCCTGCATTTTTCTGCAATTTTGGGGATGTGCTGTTTCAGCTCTGTGATAGATGGAAGGAGCAATACCTCTTGACTCCACAGCACTCTTTCTGCAGAGGTAGAAAGTGCTTTTGAACACGCATGGATTGCACAATGTAATGCATCACAGGAGATACAGAACAATACTTCAGGAGCCAAAACTTCAGCAATAGATGCGGCAGTTGGTGTGTTATCTGTTTACATGCGAGCGTGTATGTGAAATAGTGTGGCTGAGACACGGGATGGGTACGAAGCTCTGTCACTGCCTTGTTGGCAGAATGGAGCAATGCCCCCCTTTTTGTCTATTTATTTTGCAAGCCGGTTGGGACAGAGACTTGCCCGCTCTGTGCAGGCAGCGCACCGTGGGGTCCTGGAATTGTTTGTATTCATTTGGAGTTGCTCTGTTATAAATAAGTGGTAGCTGAATTGGCCAAAAGGCCCGTGAGAGATTATTGCTTTGATGTTTAGAGTGGGAGCTTGGTCTGTGCAAGATACTTCCCTGCAGCCTATGAAAGTCAGTGCCGTTAATGTTCCTTCTTTGTGTTAGCAAAAGCAGGATCTGCCCACACTTGAGTGTTCAGGGATCTGCATAGACTCTTCCTCACTCTGTAACATTTGCAAAAGACTTGATTGTTTGCACCTCTGAGCATTTAGGCCTATAAATATTTATTATCCTTCTCTCAGACATGTATCACAGCTAAGGCAGAAGTGACCTTCCCTACGGCTATGACTGGGGAAGAGGGGAACCCCTTCCATGAAATAGCTGTGAAGGCACGGGATTCGCAGCCCCCGATACTTTAGCCACATGCAAGGTACTGCGGAGCAGAAGAGAGACAAAGGGAACAGCACGGGTCAGAAAATGGGAGACGAGGGACTGCTGAGAGCAGGAACAGTTCGAGCTCAGATGGCAGCGCACCCAGGCGGGAACTCGCCGGCGGAGTGAGCCACTTGAGGGCTGCGTGGGCTTTGAATTGCTTTCCAGTGCCTCTTCATTAAGGTAGATTGTCTTTGCAGCCTTTAGAGAATGGGAGAAAATATTCACTTCACCTTTGTAAGAACTGTATTAGTTAGCTGCTGGTGCTAACTAATGGAGTTGTTTCTTTCACTGTTAAAACTATGTAGCTGAAACTGAAGTCCTTATTTTAACCCTCCTGGATGGCTGCAAGGGATTATCTCCTTTGCCTGAAGTAATCCGTTATTGACAGTAAAATGAAAAGTTGGCAGGTGTTGCTGATGTTGGGACACACGGACTGTCAAGGTGGAGGTGGTCCAGGCACTGCGGAAGGCAGAGGGAAGCGTGTCCTGGCCACTGGTGGCACTGAGGTGTGCAGGAGGCGGGGAGGAGCCCAGCTGCACTAAGGAGCTGTGTTTAAACCTGACCTGAGAGGATCGAAGTGAGTCAGTGGATTGACATGGGGAAGTGGTGGCCAGGGCAGAAGAAATGTTCTTAATTTGTAGAGAAAAGAGGAATTAACCCAGGTGTCTGGAGGGAAATGTTTATTAACTTCTCAGCATAGCAGTCAGCATCCTTCTACCTGGTGTGCCCTGAGTTAAAGCATCAGGGCCAGGGGGAGGCACGCTGGCTTATGTGCCAAATTAGACTCAAAGAAGTTCCCTCCTTTGCTTTAGGGTACCAAAGATCATGAAGAATGAGATATCTAGAGGAAACAGGAAGCCTTCTCACAAGGTAACTATTGATTATTTAATGAGCTGATAAATAACAGGCTGCAGAATAATTGCACATTTGAGCTTCTTTGGCCTGAGCTGGCCTCCCTTTCTCAAAGCAGGCACAGGACCGCAGCCACAGGCTGCACAAACAAGTCGTGTGCGATCCCTGGTCGCCCAGCCTCAGTCTGTCCCCAGGAGGGCACCTTTGTATTGGTCACGCTGTGTCAGAAGGTCACCTGTCCCAGGGCAGGAAAATCAAGCCCCTGGTGAGCTTGTTGTCTTTAACAGGTTTCAGTAGAAATAGCTATTTCTCAACCCTGTGTTGAACTACAGGTCTGTTTCTGTCGACAGCATTTCTAGGGCTCTGTAGTGACACATTTATTCCCCTCTCCCTGTTCTAGCTATTACCTGAACTGTACTCGGTGCTCCGGGGTTTCTGAGCACCGGTTTCAGTGGTGCTAAATCACAGGGCCCCGGTTCTTTGTATCTTCACAACAGCTCCCGTGTAACCTGCTTATGTGGTACATCAGCAGGAACTTGGGAATAATATTGCTTTGGAAATCCTAAACACATGAAGAAGGGAATATGCCGTAAAGCTGAGTTCGTCCTTATCATTGCTGTGACTAAGATGGCATTACCAGGGATGCATTCAAATGTCTCTGTGACGTTCATGCTCTGTGCCTTTAACCAGAGCACTGCAGTTATAAATGCTCAATATCAGTGGTTTGTCCTCACGTGAATTGTGGCTGCAAAGTTTGAAGTCTGACCTGAGACAGTAAGAGGGAGATTGTTTTGAACCTTGACCCGACAGAAGTGCATCTGTCTTTGGTGGCACCGAAGTGGTGGCCAGTAACTCTCATGTATAATCCAGTATGAGTTTGTGCTGCTCGGGACTGCTCCCTTGAACAATTTTCCTGCTGTTGGTTATTTGAACCTTGGACTTTAGTTGAGGGGTATGAATTGGAACAGAATTGGAAAAAAAAATAAATTGGAATCTTAAAGAGATATAGCCAACACATAGCTAATGGAGATTGCAGAAACGTTTTGATGTTCATATGCTAATTGCATCCTACTTCCTTACAAACTGCAATCACTTCATTGTTTTTGTGCTGTGTGTTTTTTGAAAAGATTTCATTGAAGCTTCCCTAATGAGGCTGACACAGAGAATGAAAGAGGTATGTTATGGATGGAAATTTCTTCTGGGTGCTCCATGTTAATTCTTCTTTGATTTCATCTTAGCAAATTTGTTCACTTTACAGGCAGAAACCAAAATTGGTTTAATTGAGAGACTAGCCAGTTCCAAACTGACATCCTAGAAACAAGCTGTGCTCCTTCTGTTGTGTGCCTGGACTGAGCAATTGGTCAGGGAGTCTGTGTGGGTACCACTATGTTCTTGAGCTGTTGCTCTTCAGCTTAAGGGAGGTGCCTTGGCTGACCCAAGGCCTCAGGGAGACGGTGCGTGTCCTGCAGCAGGAACTCCCCAGGTGTTGCTGCTGGATAGTGCAGCTTTGCATTGCTGCAGCGTAGCGCCCGAGCCAGGCTTATGGTTTATTGGTACAATCCTTATGTGCTTTAGTTTTGTGAGGGCTGCTGGAGCCCAGAGAGCTGCTCCAAGAACTGCTGTGACTACACGTATGCTGGAAGGAGTCCTTAGTGCCATTAATTACGATGTCTATAGGCTCTTTCTCCATTCTTTGCACATGCAGACAGTAACCCTGTGGGCAGCAACATAAAAGGCCTTTTATTTTCCCTTCTAAATGAGGTGCTGCAATTAAAAAAAAGTTTTTAATAAATGAGAGAAGGAAATTAGGTTGTTGCCAGGGAAGGGTGCTCGTGATTGAGGTGGTTTCTGTTTTGTGTCTGTCTTGGTTTTATTTATTTTGTAGACTGAAATCTCTAGCAGGGGCATGACAAGAACCCCAATACTTCTAAAATTGCGGCAGAGTTTGAGCTGCCTCCCTGCCACAGCTCTCGCCCTTCTCTAGCATTTGTAACATCAGCTGATGGAATTGAAAGGACAAGTCTGTATTTCTTGCCCACACAGCAACAAAATGTGTAAGACATTTGGAATCTCATAAGATTTCCAAACCAAAATGTTTTAATAGTAAGTAGCTACAGTTTCTGAAATTAGCCTGCCTTGAGGGTGAATTCATATCAGAACACCTTTTTTTTCCCTTATTTTAGCACATGCACCTTGGGAAATGATGCCACAGAATCTGTGGGAGTCTGAGATTTTTAGGACCAGAATGAACTACAAGATCATCTCATCTGACAGCTAGCATAATGCAGCATTCAGCAATTACAGCACCAGGATGGTGCACATCCAGCACGTCTTTCACTGATGCAGGCAGTGATTTAGAGACTCCACATGAGGACGAGTCAGCTCCGATCCCAGCTGAGGTGGTTCCAGTAGTTAATCACTCCTCACTCTTTTCCAAAGCATTTGGGATGCAGTTATCTGTTGGGAACGAATGTAGACCTTTTTGCAGTGTAATGGACAGGTAGAAAAGTGACAAGAAGTGCAGAGGAAACTCATTATTTAAAGCAATAGCCATATGATCAGTGTAGATGCAACTCCTGGTTCAGAATGATAGTTTGTGGCGAATCTCATCTTTTGTCCTGTTTGAAGAAAAAAACCACCCTTGAAACATCCTGTTGTTGCCATATGAAAACAATGCATTTGAGTATGACAAATCACATCCCACTCAGCCAAGTCGAAGCCTTCGTACTCATTAGCTTTCTGCTTGTTTCACTCGTTTTGATGCACCTGGCTTCCACCTCCTCTCCTGCTAACACACTCTCTGTTTTCCCTTGTCGAACCACGTATTTTTGGAGTCATCAAAGACAGGCATTGCCGTGTTTAAAGAACATAAACTTTTAATTTGATGGCATTATGATCAGCTGAAGACAAGTTCCTTTTGTTCATGTTTCTTTGCTTAGACACTTGCCAAGACAAAATGAAATGTAAAAATAGCTGTCCTTGTTTAAGCAATTATATTTAATAAGGCTTGGAGGGAAGTGTGTTCTAGGAAATACAAGAGGGTAAGAACTGAAGGACTCCTGTCACTTTTGTCCTGGCTTTGTTACTGATTTGTCATTGGCTCTGACTGTATGGCAGAACACGGAATTCATCACTGGTGTGTGGTGTGTGTGCCTGTGCTCTGTGTGAGCCCATCCAGCCAGTGGAGAAGACCTCGGACATCACTTGGTCTCTTCCTGGTGTCTCTCCCAATGTCTGAGCACATATCAAAGAGTGCTGAACTCTTAATATTGAAATAGGCGATTTACTAAGTTACGTGTAAGTTGCAGAGACAACTCTTAATTTTAACAGGCCTGATAGAGTAGTGCTTGGATGACGCAAGTGGCGGTGGCAGGCCTGAATGCTTTGGTTCTCTAGCTGCTGAAGCTGGGTAGCTGAATTTCTTTTCGTCCTGTTCTCATCTGTATTATTAAGACTATAATGTCCTGAGGATGAGGAACTGCTGCTTGAAGCCTGTACGAAGCATGACGGGACCTGAGCTCAGTTGCAGCCTCTAGTCAATGCTGTGATCGCGTGAGGGAAGGGGGTCTTGAGCCATCTGAGAGAGAGCGCTAGTACCCAGCGGCAAGGGAGAGCCGGATGGTGGCTGGGGCTGTAAGGGCCTCTTGGATAAATAACATCCTGTGAAACAGACAAAAGCACATGGCCTCATTCCTTTTGGTCCTGAGATTTCTCAGCAGTGTTTCAGATCAAGTCCCCAGTTACTTCAAAAGCCTCTCCAGCACTTAACATTCTACAAAATCGTACGCGTGTTCCCTTAGGTGACATGAAGAAAGCGACTGCTGTTTGCTCCTTGTGCAACCGAAAAAAGCCATTTCCATTTCCACAGTTTAACAGCTCAACTAAAACAACAGCAGTGACTATATCAACAACAGGCGCACACAAACAGCACAGCCACTTCCACTGTGGGAACTGATCAATTGAAATTGATTCTTCCAGAACGATGGCAAATAAACCCCCACATTTTCTAGGCTCTCTGCACAAAGCTTATTGTAGTGTCATGTAAAATATTTATGCCAAATTCATTTGGAAGCTGTAACTTACATTATCCACAAATGAGTTCAACGAAACCTTTTCAAAAAGCATCTTACTTTTGAGCAGAGAAGTGCTGTACTGTCTTCAGTGTTCTGGGTTTGAACGCACACCCCCTCCCTTACAATTTTATCTGTCCAGGAACAATTTGCATTTCAGGGAATGGTGTTTAAATTTTTTATTTCTTGTCTGTTTGGGAAGTCTGTGCCATTTTGGGTTTTGTTTTGTATGTGGGTTTTTTCTGCCTGGTAAATACATTTTTCTTCCTTTTAAAAGAAAGGAAATACAAATATTCCATTTAAGGTCTTGAATTGAGGAATCGACTTGAATCACCAGCTCCTCTGCCATGGACTCCCTGCATTTCCTAGTACCTTTTTTTGTAGTTAGTGGAACCAAGAGGCTCAAGGTCCCACCTACACAAGGATGTAGAAGTATCTGTAGAGCAAAGATGAGGATTCCTGCATTAGCTTCAGCCTTGCTGACACAGGTATAAGGCTGTGCTGGGTGTTGTTTGGTCTAGATGTATTGAATAAGAGGTTGGATTTTTCTACTGATTCTTAAATTATTATATGTTGACTTTTCTGTCTTCACTACATACTCTCTGCTGCTGAGTTAGATGAGCTCTTGTGGGATGACAGACCAGTGGTGTCCAGATCTGCAAGGTTGGTTTTCAGGGAGATTTCCTGAAGGATTAATGCTTGCAGGGTTGTGCATTGTATCGTCCCATCAGTTCTTTCCGAGTACCTACTGAATCCCCCCCCAAGTTTCATGGAAATCAGTAACTGAATGTCTGAGACATAATGAAGTTACTTTCTACGCTGAGAAGAAAGAGAGCCAAATTGTTAAACTTCCCATTTTATGGCAACCACCTGGCCAGTCAGGCTCCCCATAGCTGAAGCCGAACCAGGGCGCTGGCTTTTGCTGGAGTACATGTTGTTGGGAAGAAGTTGTAATTGCTGCAGTGGGAAGATCAGGGGAAACGAGACAGACCTGCAAGAAACCAGGCTGTGCAACTCTGCTTATGGGAACAGCTTGCTTTGAGTGGAAGTCTCCTGCCGGCCCCAGATGTGCCGTGGAGTAATTTAGTTAGCACTAGCTGTCCTCGGCGACGCTTTATCCTCGCACAGACCATTTTCAGGGACACAAGGTGATGACAGTAACTTCCATCCATGTTTGTTCCTTAGGGCTGCTGTTGCTTTCTGGAAAAGTCTCGGGTTTTTGTTGTTGCTAGCACCTTTGCTGCCCTGACTCACCCTTTAGGAAACCTTTTTAAATTGCACAAAATAACGAGCTGATTCATTGGTGGAATTTTCTTTCCTTTCACTGAAAGGACTCACCTCCATCAAAGAGGCAAATTAGCTTGCACCTAAAATGGCCCTTTGCTGCATCCCCAAAAACATCCTTGTGGTGGGAGGATGCTGCTGCAGTGATAAATATGCTACTTTCATTATTTTAATAATTAAAAACGCACTTTAAAATATCCTTCTGCGCACACTATAGGAAGGTCTATTGCATTTATTCTAGCCTCTCACGGATCCTTAAGGTTTTATGGGCACTTTAAAGCAGAAATAAAGATCCTTTTTTATATTCAAAAAACAGATGTCTTTCAAACTGCCATCTTATTCCACACAACTGTAGCTATTTTCTCTTTAAGATGTTGCATCTGGACCACAGTCTTTTGCCTTTCCTTTTCTAGAGATGTGCAGGTTTAGGGCACAAGAAGTCTCCTGCTCTTCCCCCAGCCCTTGTAAACACACACTAGACGTGGAGTCTGCATGATGTTTGGAAACCCCGAGGTGAGGGATGCTCTGGTGCATAGTGATAAATGCTGTATGTAGGGCTATCCTTGTATTCTTGTGACGTCGGGGCACTGCAGATGGGAGCGCCTGGCCCCGTGTGCTTGCTGTCACTGACACATGCTGTGGCCCAGGCTATGGGACCGGAGAAGGGCAGCCTGAGTCTCCGAGTGGCAGCTCAGCCAGCCTGTCCCCCTGCCCCAAATGTTCAAACTGGACACCTCCATCTTTGAATGTCCCTTGGTATTTATTGCCTTCCCATACTTGCTGAGGTACACAAAATCATCCACGGGCATCTCGCTTGTGAAGATGGACTCGTAGCTTGAAGCAGAAGTCTTCAGAGAGGTCTGACCCCGTCTTCCTCCTCGTGTCCAGCATAAAATGTACCTAACTGACGTGTTGTGGGCTAGCTCAGAAACGGGTTGAATTCTAACATACTTATGAACTTACAATATGGCTGTGGCAAGTATCCCTTTGCTTCCATTTTCCATCTGTAAAATGAGGATAATGCTGTTCTGTTCCCAAATGGCAGCTCCTAATGAAGCTCACAGGTCCTGTAAAGTATCCAGATCCGTGTGGTTTTGCTTCTGATATTATCCTGGCACTGCAGGGAGAGGAGGTAACTAAGAGTACTGAAGTAGCAGACATTACACAGCTCTGTCTTTGCTTGATCGGACTGCAGAATATCAAAGGATAAGAAAATGCAATGATTTAAAAGGGAAGTTCTGTTCTGCAGAGTCATTATAGCAGAATAATGTAGATGCGGTTATTTATTTTTGAGATTCACCCAAGAAATCTCCCACAGAAATAGAACTGATGCATCTGGGCTGTTTGGGATATATATTTGTTTTCATTATTACTTTTTGGCAGAAAATGTCTTCCAAAGGAAATAAAAACAGGAAGATATTAGATGGGAAGAACTGGTGTTTTTTTTAGGATCTGCTTTCCTCCCACCTTGCTTTTTTGTATTTGTGTGCTATCTTGTTTTGTGAGCTCTGTTTCGTTTATAATGAAGTTTCTTTAAGTTTGATTGGCAGCTGAGGACAGTTTGCAACATATCAGCTGTAGTATAAAGGCACTGTGATGAGTGGTTTAGGAAAACACAAGGAAAGAAAAGCACCACTTTCACTAATGGGGTAGGTTTGTTGACAAATAAGTCACTCTGGTTTTTTTATGTTCCCTCTACTATGAGCAGGTTTGGTGCGAGGGGGTTTCCAGTGGTGCAGTCGACCAGTATGCATCGCTGCTGTCAGTGTGACCCCGGCTCTGCCGGCCGGTGGCACCGTGGTCATCGTGCAGCTCTGACCTCCAACGCTCCCCTAACCGTCAGCTTCTGCAGCCCACCCTTCCAGTCCCGTTCTCTCCCATTGCCTGTTGAACTGATTTTCAAGCGCAGGGCACGTATTTATGGGGCTCCCCATTAAACTGATTCTGCCATTTGACTTTCTAAATATAATGGAAAAAATCCCTGCAGCCCAGTACAGCGGTGGTGGGAGTGCAGGCGAGGATGGTATACTGACTTGCTGGATGAACATGATATAAATCAAAGCAGGTAGTTAAAATGGAGGAGAAATGAAAAGAGACTTCTTTATTACTAGAAACTCGAAGTTAGTTTTCAGCAACTGAATTGGGAATAAGGAACGCAATGTGCTATACCATATTCTCTTAAGAAAAAGGATGCGGATGAAATCTCTCCTGAGCGAAATAATGAGGTTAATAAGGAGAGCTGTGCCTTCCCAATTAGGGAACATGGGAGGCCAGCATATTACTGTCTTGGCAGACGACACTATGATGTCCAGCTGGGGCTGATGGTTTTAAAAGTTATAATAAGCAAGCAGATCAAAATGTGTCTATGTAGTAAATAAAATACATGCCAATGCGTGGAGGGGGATTTGCAGGCAAACTGTTCTGTGCAAAATTACACGCTAAAGGAATCCATTGCCTAAAAAAGGGCAGAACTCTGCAATCTACAGCTGTGGGGTTTGTGCTTCTCTGGAAACTTTGGATGATCCTCTTGGCACCTCTGGGTGGTGAGGAATATTTACCAAGGCAGTTTGATAGGCGGTGTAATTTGGTAAAATTTTATTATTTTGTTCTCAAAAAAAAAAAAAAAAAAAAAAAAAAAAAAAAAAACCCAAACAAAAAAGCCATAAGACTTGGGCTACAGCTGCAGCGGGAGGTGGCAGTGAGAGTGAGCAGCTTTGATTCAGGGTCTTTAAATTACACCAACTGTACACAGCTTTGACTCGCGGTGCAGTCCCACCTGGGCAAAAGATGCTTTCCTCCCAGGGCTGCCGTGTGGTGCGGTTGTACGGTACCTCCAGCTTCCTCTCCCTCCTGCTCACAACTGTGTCAGGTCCTGAACCCCAGGAGGAGCTCAGGTGGGGAACCTTAGGCAAAGAGAGATGAAATAGAGGATTTGGCTAATGAAACTTGTGCAAGCGTGAACTTGAACAAGACTTCGAGGTTAGTCTCTAGCAGTGCTGCCAGCCTCAGAGGGGCGAGAACAGACCTTCTGCTCTGTTGGGTGTTTGCTCAGACTGTAGCCTTCAGAGCAGAGCCTTGCTCTATATTTCTGTATACAAAGGTGTTAACATACCGTACTTAGGACATCTAAAGTAAAAGAGCATTTATGCTTGAGGGAAGAACGAACCATGCAAACATCTTGAGTGATTAAAGAGAAGGGACAACAAACCAAGGGGAAGTGGTAGAGATGTAGGAAGGAGAGAGAAAGCATCTTTACCGCTCTTCATGACAGGGGTAATAGTGTGTTCTTTCCTTCCTCAAATTAGATGTGGGTTTTGTTTTAATGTTTGCTAATATATACTAAGCTAATATTGCTTTTCCAAAATTGAGAGTTATGTGCCACTGCTGCTTTCAGTCACCGTGGAGTTAGCGGGAAGGATGTTGTGGGTTTTTTTATAACTTCCAGCAGGATATGATGGTGAGAGAGCTTTGTATTTATTTCACCTGAAGAGGAATTGCAGGATGATAAAGTATGACTTAGTGAAGAGCTGAGCTGACCTTGCTTTCCCTGAAGTCCAAAATGGAGGTTCTGTTATCACTGTACTGTCTACAGGATAGAAAGGGTCTTGCTGGGCTAATCACCTCCAGTTTCCATTAAGAAATTACTTCACTACTGAAAAGTCATGTCTGTTTTGAATATTTTTGAGAAACACAAAAAGGTTTCAGTTGAAAGCCATTCATTATTCCTATCACCCTGCTGGAAGAGGACCCTTTGACAGTCGGCTTGCTGGTCAGGGAACTCTCCTTCTGGGGCCGCTCTTCAAAGCGGGTGACCCCGGCACAGCCCCATCTCCTGTACCCTTGGCAACCCCCCAGCCTGAGCCACCGTTTGCCATCCGATGCTGGAGAGCATCACCATCCCTTACCAAGCTTTAGAAGCAATCCAGCCGCCATTCATGGTGCACTTTAATGGTGATGGACCTATTAAAAATACCACTTTAGCTTCCTCAAAATGTATGATTGATGTGTATATCCTTTGAATGTAAGTAGCTTTGTACCTCAGTTCACTGCCACGATCTCTACGCTAGATGCGTGGAAGAAAACAGCAATATAGCCAAAAGCTACAATCATTTTCTGCAGACATTTCCTCTTCTTTCTTGCACTTCTGATATATCAGATTACCTTATCGGAGCCACTGGTTGAATTATAATATCGTTTATTACAGCCTATCAATCAGATTTCAATTCCTATTACTGATAATGTGCCTTTCCTTCAGCAAATGCTATAAAAGAGGGAAAAAATAGAAAGGCGGGAGAATTGCTTTTTCTGGGGGGGAGGGTGTCATCAAGAGGTTTGTCCAAAACTTGACAGAAACAACAGCATGTTCTGCAGTCTGCAGGAACTGTCTAGAGATTTGAGGGGGAAAAAGAAACAACACAAAAAAACCCCTGCTCTTCAAAAGACAGATGATAAAATTATTCCATCTCCTTGGGTTGCTTCATAAATATTATCGCCTCTACAATTCAGCAGCTGTTTGAAATAAATGTAAAAATAGGATGTTTTGTATCATTATCATACAATCGGAGAGCAACATGTCATGCTCTGTGCATTCTACAAAGTTCAGGAGGTACCACAGCATTACACATCAAAGAGAACAGGCTTAAATTGTCCAGTTGTGTATTGCAATGCGATCAGCGCATTTTGAATAGCGCTGTTCAAGCTGGGTGATAAAGTGGCCGGTTAAGGGAAAGCAAATCTACAGTGGTGTTAGAGATACTGCAGGCGGAGCGTGGTTAATATACAGCTGGCATCTACAGCCTGAGCTGAGTTTATTGAACAGGTTGTGCATTTCGTGAGCGCAAGGAAAGCAGGCGGCTTGTGTCTGAGCAGGGGAGAGGCCGGGCGTGCTGAGCTGATGGGAACCACAGTGCAGGAAATCACAGGAGTAAGGAGAGCAGCTTCTCCTTGTTTGTTTTTGCTGTCATTTAATTGTCCTATGAGCTCGGGAGAAGGTAAAAGATACCGTGATTGCATGAGCCTTTTTGTTCTTTGTTAGTGTAATTGCAGTAGTAGAAGGTGGTCAGGTCAAGCATTAAAAAGGCTGAAATGGTGAAAAGAGAGGCCTCGAGTAATAGCAGCTTTGGAAACGATTCTCCAGAAGTGGGTCAAAAGGGAAAACCAAAACATGGTGGGTGCCATGCTCTCTAATTTCACTGTTAATAGCAGTCTGAGGGATGAAAAATTGACCCATTATAATGCAATACTGTTACATGAGTCTTCTCATCTAAACATTTCAAATGCTCTTAAAAAAGAGACTGTGTTAATCCTTTCCAAGGATGCAGAACATGGAGTAAAGGAGTTAACTGAAACTTGCCCAGAGCCGCTCAGGGAGTATGGTGGAGTTCAGAAGTCTCTCCCCCGACCTGAGCAGTTTGTCCCTCCATTGGCATGTCCTGTCCCCTAGCAGAATTCTGGGTGAAAAAAGCCTAAGATACTTGTAATTTTGAACTTACTTAAGTGTCCTTTTTATTTCTTTTGAGAGCTCCTAATGGAAATAACTGTTTTTTTTCTTGGGGGGGGGATGAGAAAACTTAAAATGAGCAAAAAAAGTTCACTTAGTGATAAACACATTTTAAGATGTGAACATGACAGGCCAAAAAACCCCAAGGCTTTATATTCAGCTTTCAATGAGCAATTTCCTTGGGATTTGTGCCCTTGATAGGGCTCCCTATGATGGAGGATGGTTTTGTAATTTGTGGCATTTGAATTGCACTGCAGGCTCTTGCATCCTTCTGCAGAATGTTTGTTTCTTGTCTCTCCCTCAGCCGTGTCCACGTCCTTAAATGAGCTGATGTTACAACACCGAAGACCCTCGGAGCTTTCACCCGGGAGGACAGCAAACAGATTGCAGCAATGGTAATGTTGCCCAGTGCACACTGTTGATAGCTCAGTAAATTAGTTTTACTGGCCCGATCTGCACCTTTAAAAACAGCGTGTAACCTTAATCTGCTTTAGATAGTTGGTTTAAGGTATTTACAGCATATCACTTTCCTTAGCTCTCTTTTATCTTGAGCTGTTTAGTGTCTCATTTCTTTAATGAAAGAGGATTCAATGTTTCATTTGTAATGAATATGCTTAAAATAATCTCCTGGAGAAGACAGACAACTGTTCCCATCCTGAAAGTGGCACCACATTGCGTCCTACACCAGCTCATCAGAGGAGGCAGAGGTAGGGGCCAGGAAGGTTTTATGCCAAAATTTAAAATGGAGCAAGTGCCTAGATTCTGGGAGATTTCTCTTGACTTTCTTTGAAAATAAAAACCACAAGAGGAGATTGAATATTTTTTCCTTCAGCTTCACAGTGAAAACTAGAATTTTGCTGCTGGAATATTTTTAGCTGTCGGTGTTGCAGGGAAGAGCATGGTCTGATCTCAAGCTGTTTGGCAGGCATCTTCATTACCTTTGAAAAATCTGGGTAGGATGTGATCTTTGTTATGCTGGTATGAGTCCAGGAGATGCAGATCGAGGTTTTTGTCTTTGCGATGAGACACTTCCTTGCACTGCAAGAAATGCAAATGCAATCATCCAGCTTTACCCCTCCCCTCCAAAACAAACAATAATCAAAGTGGCTCTTAGAGGCTGACAAAAAGCGAGAAAATAAATGAACCTGACCAAGGCAGTAACTAATCCAAATCACATGAAAAATGCCCCCTGCGTCCTCAGTCCCCCTGCTCCCCCCACCCCAAAAAACCCTAACCCAACCAAACAAAAACCAACCAAAATTGCATCCCCACTACCAACAAAAACTTACATAATGAGGTAATTTCAGTTTGATTTTAGGCTTTATGATTTTTGCAGCTTGGTGAGAATCTCATCAATGTTGTTTTTAAAAATGGTCTCTCTTTGTGTTCATTGTGACATGATATAGAGAACCTTCAAAGCAGTTGTAAGGAAAAAGGAGTCATTATTTTTGATAAATTATGTACCGTGGTCAGGGTAAGGAGTAGCTCAATCTGTCCTTCCTCTCTTAGGGCTTAAACACAAAAGGAAAACAAGATTTCAAGCTTTTGAACATTGAATCAGTGACAGAGACTGTACACATACATTTTTAAGTGACATTAAGGTCACTGAACATTCATTCTTAGAGAAAGGGTCATACTGACATGGCAATTATTGATTTGCTTGGGTTTTTTTCCTCTAACCCAGAAGCTCTCTTTTCCTGTGTGTGTTTGTACATATCTTATTCTAGTTTTCCCTTTTCCTTGTGCTTCAACATGTTGCCATTTTTAGGCGATTAAGTCACACGGTCATGGAATGACCAAAGGTGTATGGAAGGTTTCACGGTGCAGCCCTGTAAATGAGAGCCCCGGGGGATGCCCCTTCCGAAACTGCAGCCTGAGCTGCAACGCGTGGGAAACATGGCACAGGGGCTCAGTGGTAAAAGCATCTGCACGGTTGTGTTGACATGGCTAATCCCAGGAAGAGTATTTGTGATTGACTGTGGTCTGAGTCTTGGGGTAGACTTTATCTGATATAAATCACTAAATCTTCACCGAAATTGGCCGGAAGAGAAGGGTTTGGAATAACAGCTCCGAGCAGGAGGGGAAAGGCCAGAGCGACTCTGGGGGATGGAGAAAGCAAAGGCTGGGGCTGGGGAGGAGCAGCCGGGCAACGCGAAGCGTGCTTGAGGCTGTAGGTGAGCTTTAGGCTGAGAACTGGGCTCCACGGCTGATGTTACCGAGCTGCCGGTGGGTGCACCGCTGACCCTCCCTGGTGAGCTGGATGCTATGGTACGCGCAGGCACCAGCCAGAGGGTCAGCTGCTGTGGAGAAGCGGGTCTGTGCCGGGGGTCTGGGCAGACCCACATGCCAGCCTTGCCTTTGCGTGCTCCTCGCTGGGGCAGGGCTTTTAGATAGGCTTCTGCTTTCAAAGTGCCAGTGTAGCACTTTATCTTCTCCTGCTGAGACACCCAGTGTCTCTATTAGCTCGATAATTACTCACCAAAGTTCCTGTTTTCATAGCAGTGATAACAGTTGTTAATCACATGCTGCGCTAGGATTATACCTCCTATGCCAATCCCATGCATTATTCTGAAAACTTGACACACACCAACCCGGGAAGTATATTAATGCAACTGCAGCAAGTCGTTAAGCTTTACTTATTGTGGGCGTTAAGTGTGTGAAGATGGAAGTCACGTTCAAAGATATCTAATGGGGAATCACAACAGTCTTAGGGACAGCAAGTTCATTCTCCTGTTTTTCATCTGGGGACAGGATCACAGCTGGCAGAGAAATGGGATGAAAGTGGCCATAAAGAAGAGAGCAGCAGAGGAGCAGAAAGACAAAACTGGGTTGCTGATAAATTCCTGAAACTGTGGGGACTACTAGGGTTGGGCCATGAGGAACACTATATAGACTGGACGGGGTTTTCTGAACCAGAGGAGTAAACTGATATAATTAGAGAAACAGCAAGTAAGCTGATGCTGCAGAAATTGGTACTTATTAGAACATCCTCTAAAAATAGCCCTGGTTTAAGTCAGTTTGCATCAAGCAAAGTAACAATACAGTAAATCTCTGCAGTCTGTCCATCTATTACCAAGTGAGAAAACAAAGGAAGGCTACAGAGAAGAATAGCTAGCGTATCTTTTTATAGAAAAGAAAAATTCATAGTAAGTCATTTTGTGTTTGTATGTGAAAGCATCTCTTTCAGTTTCACCAGCATGGGATGGAGAACTGATTTCTGCCTAACTTACATCTGTCTAAGCATAAACCCAATTTAAAATACCCAACTGTCAGCAGAGTGATGGCACTGTGTGAGTATCTCATGCTGCCCCTCAATATACACATGCCATGTCATGGTCAGTCATGAAACGTTGAGTTTGAGGTGTTGCATTATTGCTCAGTATTGTTTATTGCAAAGTGCAATGTAGTGGAAGCAGAGCTGAAGGGTCTGTGAAGTCCACCTGATAAATGGGAGGAGAAACTTGTAAAAGAATCTTGCAAAAAAGATGTCAACAAACTCGGAGCTATGGGGAAAAGATATTTCAATTCTCACCTACTTAATACTGATGGTAGTCCTTGTAGACAGTCCTTTTGGTGCCCAGTCCTTAACAGCTTTGCCTGGCAGGCAGGGAAATGCTAAGCAGGAAAATGCTAGCCAAAATGTAGCATAGGATCGAAAAAGTCTCCTACTGGGAGTACAAAGCTAATACCACAGGTGGGATAGACCTGCACTGCTCATGGACCTATTCCATACATATCTATATCTAATCTAAATATACATTTCTACGATTCAGTTAATTCTGGTCTTTACTAATCTAAAATACTGTGAAGGATTTCTCATGCAGCCTGATGTTGTGGTATAGTGGTGATAAAATCTCTTGCTAAGCATCCAGATTATGTGGATGTTTTGGAGATGCAAAAGAAGATTAAGTGATTCAGGTGAGTGTTTAAGCAATTAGGGAAAGCTGCTGCTGAGGAAAACGGTGTTTCTTCCTCCTTTCTGAATCCCTGAAAAAATATCCCAAGTAGATCAGATCCAGCTCTGAAAAGACAACGTGGACTGTTAGTTGAGCAGTTAAATAATACTCAGCAGCAACGGGTATTCCCCTTCAGTTTCCCAAGTTCATTATCCTTTATACATCAACAGCACAACAAACTCTCCGGTCCAAAGAGCGTCTTCCCCTGAAAACCAGGAAGAAGACTTTTGTCCAGCACACAGCAGAGCGCGGCGGCGTTCTCGTTAGGGGGTCCCTGAGCTGCCCCAGAGAGCAATAAGATGTGTGAATGGGACACTGGGAGGGGATGGACTGTGCTGGAGGTTGCTGGCTGAACTTTTTCGGTGTTTATCCAAAGCAAAAAAGGGGGGCAGGAAGGGGGTCAGGGGAAGAGACAAAACACAGCTCAACAACAAAATGACTGCTGCAGGGAAGGAAAAAGCTGCTTTTATTGAATGATGCTGGCACAAACAAAAACAATTTTCTTCCCCTTTTGACTTTATTTTTCCCTGCTTGCGTTTTGCATAATAAGGCTGTAGATCCATTGCTGTTTTGGGCCAAGCTATGGGGCAGTTTCGCCTTTTCCTTCTCCTACTTTTGTCTATCGAGAGGGTTATTCAAGCCAATTCAGATGGGCCTGGGTATGACACGGTGGACCCAGCCAGCACATCTTGGCTGCGGGAGCTGATGGGCTTTGAATGTTGTTTGGCAGCACTTGTTATAGATAGCGTCTGGGGCTGGTTCTTTGGCTCTGCAACCTACAAATACAGACTCGTTCACTATCCCTGGGTTAGAAAAATCTCTTTAAGGCTACTCTCCAAACAAAAGGGATCATTTTGAGAAACCTCTCTTTGCACTGTGCGTCTGTCTGCCTTCCTTGGATGAGTGGAGACGCATCCTGCTTTGTTCCTCTTCAGATGGCATAGATGGGATGAGGGACGGACTACTGGGAGGTCTTTGCATCTCCAGGTGCAATATTGTCGAGACTCCTCCTGGTTTCCCCTTCATTTCTGTGTGTTGCAAAGTCTTTTGCCGATCAGCAGCTATGCCCTGCCTGACTCCCGCCTCTCAGGCTGTGCTCTTCAGAGAAGACTGAGGATGTTTCCCTGCCTGTAACATCCTTTGTCTCACCAGGAAGCCTTCTATAACCAGAGCGGAGGTTCTAACTTGAGGGGTGGCTGTGATTCTTGGTGAAAAGGTCATCAAAATGTTTCAGGAAGCCACAACTGGAGATGGGAGATCCTTTTTTACAGAGAAGCTTCTCATATTTAGTAAGCTCAACTGGAGGTGTCTGTTCCTATGCCAGGGTCGGGAGGGGGCTGCTGAGAAACCAGAAGCCGAGAGGCTTGGTTTCTTCCTCTTATGCTCTGCAGCAACAGCAGTCTGGAAGAAGAGGAGTAACCAGGTCAGGTGAAAAGCGGCAGTGAGTCCCCAGCTGTGCCCAGCCAGCCGAAAACCCTCAATTCTGAAAACGAAACGCGAGAAAGCTGACTTGTGGGTCTGTGATTGCAGTGTCCAGCGTGGGGTTCTGGGCAGCCTTGCTGAAGGAGTCAGACCCCCGTCCGCCCGGAGAAACCCTCTCTTACCGCTTCGCAGTAAAGAAAATGAAGTGTGTGACACGGCCAAAAGCCGGAGCAAGTCTCGTTGTCAGAGGCGATGTGACTGAGTGCATCCTCGGTGCTGCGGCAGCGGCTGTCGCGCGAGGGTGCCCCTCTCGGCAGCCTCTGACCTTATTGCCCGGCATCTGCAACGCGATGGTTGTTTGCCAAATGTAGCAGTTGGGGATAAACAAATTCGTTATGTAACTTTTCAATTGCCAGGAAATGTGATGATTTTTGACTCCTGCTGTCTGACTCGAGTAATGGATTCGGGACAGAGAAGGTGCCTACAGAAATGAGTGGCTTTTGTTTATTTCAGGACAGAGTTGACACTGTAAATAAACTTACAAGGCCAAAATCTGCAGTTAGGGGTAAATGATTGTGACTCTCTGATCTGGCCTGTAACATTGCTAATGTTTATTTACCATTATAACTTAAATTGTTACAGCAAACTGCTTAATAATTGCTGTGCATAATGCCCTGAGCTATCCAGCCGGGACAGACAGAAGCCACCATGCATTATTCACAACTGTCCTTTAGGACCTATCTGAGAAACCGCCCTGACACATTCATTAGCAACAGATAATGGGTTCTGGTGGCCTTTCTTCTTTCTTCTGCATCCTGTGGCTGAATTTCTAGTTACAAACACCACGGACATAGAACTTCTGTTCAGCCCGTGCTGGGACCAGCATTACGAACGCGCCTTGTCCAGGCTTTCAGCTGTCCGCGTCTCTGTGTGTGACGGCCCTGTAGCACATGGATGTCACAAAGTGGGAATGGAGAACTTAAAAGATTCTTTTCCGGACTGGCTGCGCTGCACTCGGACAGCCCCAGTGCTTCAGTCTCTGCTGGTCATTAAAGACTGTTCTTAATTTACTTTGCAATCGAAAGGAATATCATAGGAAGTTATTTGGGTTTATGAAGCACAGGGAGAGCAAGAAGATGCCATCTAGATGCAAAATGATTTTACTTTCAAAAGCTCTTTTTGTTTAAATTATGCCTCATCTCAGGGGTAGTTTAAAGTGCATAATAGTCCGTAGAACAGTTATGCAGACTTGATGCATTGTGATATTTTTATGTACTGTTTGAAAAATTACAAATGGAAGGGTTTACTTGCTTTAAAATACTTTCCATTTAAAAGGCATCAGCTACATCCGACAGCAGATGATTTTGTTATGAATAATAGAAAACGATAAGTGAATAGTGCGCTGTGACTTCTCCATGATGTTTTGAAGTTCCCCTATCCCAAAGCACTTATCAGAGCTGTTTTATGAAGTATTTTGAATTAATGACTAACCTTATTGGTAATGCAGTGAGTGCGTTAAGCACACACTCGGATGTTACGGGCCTGATCCTGGGCTGATTTGTCTGTGTCGCTCTGTTGAAGTAAAGCGAGGGATCAGCTGAAGCGCAGGTGCGCTGGGCAGTACCCGCGGGCTGGTATCAAACGCGCTGGCGAGACCCCGGGAAGGCATTTGTGGAGCGCAGCAGCGTATGGCGTCGCGTGCCTGGGACAAAGCCAATCAGTCAAGGGAAGGCAAGTTACCGTGCTGCCTGACCAAGTCAAATGATGTTTTCCTGGGCTTATTCTGCAAGGTGCTGAGTACCTTGGATTCCTGCCTGCCACCCCTAGGAGCCAAGGGCAGACAGCATCCCTGCAGGGTCAGACACTCCTTTATTGCGGACCATTCAAATGACATTTGAAAGAATCTTTAGAAACAACTGCCTTAAAGTAAAACTCTGACTATTAATTGTAATTTATGTTGGGAAAATTGAACAGAATCTTTGCTTTTCCAGAGCGTAATCAGTCATGTTTTGATATATACAAACAAAATAGCTTGGGGAAAATCAGAGGGAGAAACAATGACTAATGATCCTGTGCGCAGGCTGTGGATGCCGATATTCTAATTCATCCCTTGCTACTCCAAGGTTACTTTCTCTTTCCTTTAAAGACCGCTAAATCAGGAAGTTTCTCTTCTGGGGAATAAGAAAATCTTACAACTTAGCAATGGCATGTTTCTCCTGTGACCAGAGTATGTCTGGGTGTGAACTTGGGCAAAATGCAGTCTTAACTAAACTCAAGATAGAGATCCAGGTTTTGCAGAACTCCAGTACTGTGCTTGGCCGGGTTCCCAGGAATTAAGATTAGAGTCAGTCACTAGTTTAAGGCATGTTAAGCTCATGCCAGATGAGGATTTTAGGCCTTTGTTACCTGCCATGTTACCACCTCTTCCTTGGACTTCCAGCCTTTTGCCCAACTCATTAATGGGTACAGAAACACAGAAAACATACGCCGTGCTAAGCCTATCTATTCAAGCTGGGAGAGACTGGATAGAAATCACTGGAACTGCGTTGCTCTCTTGATGTAAACTTCACGTCGTTAAGTTCGGCATCAGATCTGGCAAAGAGCTGGCTGCAAGGTCAAAAAGCCTGGAGCCCATTTTGTGTTGGACGCACAGGGGAGGCTGTGCAGCAGCTCTCTGCTGTTGGGGGACGTTTCACTTTGGCCCACTGCGGGCTTCAGGCGAGACACCGAACTTCACCTCCTCCACGCTCTGTGCTAGCGCAAACCTCCAGTGTGGAAGCTGTAGGAAATCCCATGCCAATGCAGTGCACGTTTAACCATGAGCATAGCTTGCCTCAGCAGCTTTCTGTCCTGACCTCCTCCGAATCTGATTTGATGCAGGTGGCTGTGCACGATCAGTACTGACTCGTGCCTCTGGCTGTGCAGGTCTCTCTCCTGCTCTTGGCGTTGGTCACAATGACAGCTGTCACGTGCTAGCTGCTCACACCGCTACCCCTACGTGGTTACACACATCCTCAGATCCTGACAAGCTCTTAGAACATCCACTCTGTGCTCTGTGGGCAAATGTTTGTATGTGATGTGTACGTGCATGTTTGCACACGCGCGTCCTTGCAATAGGTGATTTGCAAGGGAAGATGCTAGGCAACACAGACACCTCTGAGCATCATCTGCTGAGGAGCCCTAAACAGCTTGCATTTGTTTTGGAGTGAAAATCCTCCAACTGCTCTCGTGTCAACCCTGTAACATACCCCAAGATGCGGTGCTTCTGGAAAGTAAGGCTCGCGACTGAAATGTCTGAGCACAAGGCTAATGTGATTGCTGAGATAAAATGCCACATTCATAAAATCACCGTGTGCCGAATAACTGCTGAGTGGCCCGGGCCAGATGCTGATGTCAGCTCCTCTGGCGTATTTCCACTCCTTCCAATGGATCATTCTGGCTTTGCATTGGAGCCTGGCTTCTGGCCAGAGAGTTCTGCCTTTGGTCAGATAAGACAAGTTGATTCTCTAGGACAGACAAGACCTTGCAGACTAGCTAGGGACTGCCGCAACCTGCTGTTTTCTTCACTGAGTGGGAAGACAGTATGGTGCTGTGGATACCGCCATCTAAACAGACGGTAAATCTATGGGGAGAATGAGAGCACTGCCCCACTGAGGAACTGATGCTTTATTTTCAGTTTGATGGAGACACCTGTCACTTCCCTGAGGTTTTTTCTCAGGCAGGATGTTGCATTGACCTCTTAAAATGAAAAGTATTTGCATAAAGGTCTGTGCATGCAGCCATATGAATAAGCAACGCTTTCATAGCCCGTGCATCCCGGGACGCTGAGCTTGCTCTGACTTTAGCTCAGGTCTCGGGACAATGTGATTTTCTTGCAAGATTTTCGAGGTGTGCGCGCCGCGGTTGGCTCCGATGTTCTGGCCTATCAAGCTTAGTCTCTTTGGGAAGAGGGAAATGCTGTGTCTTAGAAGGCGTAAAGTCCCTGCTGAGATCCTTCTGCTGTGTGGGTGTGACAGGAGACAAAGTGACGTGCAATGTTATAAGTCTAAACAAGTACATGGTTGTTCCTTGTCACAGAGAGCTGGGTCACTCTGGCTGCACATCTAATGCCTCCCTGACTCCTCAGCATTAATGAGGAGCAGAAGGGTTCCTCATCAAGGATGCGGTTCCTGTTATCGTGTCGGAGAGGCAGGGATGCTACACAATACAGGAAAAAAGACTGGGGACAGTTGAAAGAACAAATGCAGTTTGGGGGAGCTGTCGGAGCCTGATAATAAAGCTGCGATTGTCTCTCTTCTCCCTTTATTTAGAACTACCTTGTAGCTGGGCTTAAAGTTTAAATAATAATATTAAAGAACGAAAACAGAAATCAAATACCATACAAAGCCAAGTGCTTCACTGCTTCCAATTTAACGGCTCGTGTGAGAACCTGAAAAGAATCATACTCAATAATGAGTCATTTCATCTCAGTGACTGTTGATGAAGAGCTGCTGTTTGTCATTTCTGCTCTTGAGGGAATCTTCACAGCCAGAGCAGTCACCAGCTCCTGGGAGGGAAGGGCCAGATTCCTTCGAGGTCAGGACAAGAGCTACCTGTTGACTCCCAGGGACCTCAGATCAGCCCTGGGGCATCGGATGTTCCACAGTGTGCTGCTGTGATGTGTGTCCTGGAGGGTAAAGGGACCTGTGGCCAGCCAGCCCTGTTTGGTCCCTGGGAATTGTCTGACCAGACCTATCATAAGGCACTGCCTTGTGGAGCTCTTCTCTTCCAGGCTTCTTTCACTGATTGCGCTGGACCCGCAGGGTGTCACCTCTCAAGGTGATGAGCTCAGAAATAGCAGTGACAGTAGCAGATCTTTTCGACCCTAACAGGTTCCTGTCATTTTTCTTGTCCTTTTGCTGTTCTGGGTTGCTGGGAGAAGACTGTGCCATGCAGCAGTCCCAAAACAGTGGAGAACAGAGAAGGTGACAATAGGAAGGAGCTGGGGAAGAATTCCTGGATGACTTTGGCCAGTGTAAATTCTTGTGTTGGCAGAATGAAACCACACTTCAAAAGAGACCCTATCAATAAACTGTGTGTGTGGGTCAGACTTTGAGGATATCTACTTTCAGGGATGTTTAAGAAGTATTTTCCTGTCCACAGCATGAACAGACATCATGTAATCAAATCACAAGGCTGGGCCAGATGATGTTTGTACTTTCCAGCCAAATTTATGCAGAAGAAACCAAATAAACGATGCCCTGTGATATTTGTGCAGTCAAAGATGGTATTTGTCCATCCAAAGCCAGTTGCTACATACTTGGAGGACAGCAAATGTGTATAAACTTGCTCTTTAAAGGTAAGTTTTTCATTTTGGAGGTTCTTTGAAAATCTGGCCTGTATTTTCTGTCCAGAGTGGCTTCTAAATCTCCACTGGGCAGCCATACATTACAGTTCATCCCTTCTGAGCTCTGTTCTGGAGAACTGAACAAGCTGAATCGCTACGTTTTAGTGCATATTACTTACTGGGTAGGGTTTTCACAGCCAAGCTTCTGGAAAATAGTAAATCTGAAAAGAAAATCCATTTTAAAATCATTAAAAGCATTAAAAATGACCTTTACCTGCTGCAAACGTAATCCGTTAATAATGTGCCTTGAACTGGACAGATAATGGGGATCTTCCACCCAGGGATTAAGGGATTGTGCAAACTCGGAGCTGCTGATTTCCTGAGAAAATATGTACTCTTTTAAAATCACAGGTGGGACCGGATAGGTACTAACTACCTATACCAGGGCACGCTCCCATCTTGTGCCTATCCCAGATTTTAAAATTTTCAGAAGTGTTGTTAGAATAAGTCTGCTGAGAGCTTGATGCCTCTGAGCAAGGGATGATGATACAACAACTTTTTGGTTATTATGAGTATTTGCATCAGAATAGTATCTGGGGCCCTGAAACGTGGATTAGGCTCTTTGTGTTCTTGGGACATATTTAGCGTGGCTTAAATTCAGGTTGCTGATTTAACTTACCATGCTCTCCTATGTTCTAAAGCGAGATAATCCAACAAGACATAAAGTACATAAGCATTTCCAGCTGTAACTCATGGTGTTTGCAGCATGCAAAGCTTGGAGAGCCTTTATGTTCTGGTGTCATCCTCTTTAGAAATTCTCTGCTGTTTATCTTCATGCAGGACACGAGCGGTCACCGTGTAGCTCTTGTCCAAAGTAGGAATGAAGAAGCTGTGGTTTAGTGGTCTGGATTTCTCTCCAGTGCTAGTCAGAGCGGTTTCCCTGAGGTCCTGCATTGACCTGCATCAGCTGGGACCATCGCCCTGGGGTCCCATCCCTGGGGGCACTGGGGTGGCTGTGCTGTGAGAATTGTGACTAGGATTTCAGAGTTACAACACGCGTCTCGCATTGGGTATGCTTCTGGTGTGATCCTGGAAGTACTGTAATAACACAGACAGGATGGATTTCCCAGCTTTAAGTGAGTGGGGAGAAGGCGGGGGATGTTGGCGTTGTCACCCTCATCAATCTCAGCTTGCTCAAGTCACTATTGCAAATAGAAGTTAAATGTTGAGAATGTACCAAGCAGCGCACACAAAACCTCGCACAACGCTTCTTACAGCTGAGGAGGCTTCATGGCGGCTAGGATGTGTCAGGTTGATTTATCACACAGCTTCTGGAGAAAATAAACAATTCTGGTGGCAGAACAGAGCTTTCCTCATTGAAGAGCCATCAGATTTGCCAGGACAGTAATGGGCCTGGGAGATAGCCCTGGGGGGGCGGGTAGAGCCAGGACCCAGAGCTGCCAGGTGAAATAGCAGCAAATGCTGCCTCTCATGGAGGGCTTGCTACTGCAGCAAGCTCGGGAGAAAACAGATATGCTTGTTTTCCTCTGTTATGGCTGCCTTCCCTCTCCTAGACATCAAAAGAAAATAAAGACCAGGCGCTCTGAATGTAAGCCTCATTTGGAGGGCTTACAAAACACGCCAGGGTCGCCCAGGCCTTGGGACTGAGCCCTCAGTGCACGGTTCTCTGCTTGGACGAACTTTCACGGGTGCAGGCTGGACCAGACCCGTCTTATGTGAGCCCCTGCTCGTGTGCCTGTGACTTCATGGGACTTTGCTTGGGACAACTGGGAACACGAGTCCAAATGACATCTGCCCATCATGTATCTGCCCTGTAGGAACCACATTTGGAATCCCTTGGAAATCCTCAGCCTTTCTGTTAAGCAGGTGGCCGTGCAGTTTGTTCCATCTCGGACACAACTTGAGTCCAGCCTTGACCTCTGCGCTATCAATCCAACAACTGGTGACCTTCCGTGCTCCGCCAGCTCCACCTGCGTGCCCCCATCCCTGGTGAGGCGGATCGGTGCTGGTGCTCAGCGCTCCCTGCAGCCGGCGGTGCGCTGGGTCCTGGCTCCAGGCGCAGTACCGGTGCATCACAAAGGCGTGTGAGGGCAGGGGCTGCCGTTGGTCCCAGGCTGCCCGTTGGTCCCGGGCTGCGCAGCCTCCGGCGCTCCAGAACCTGGGTCTCCAAGCACTGCTGCCTTTCTTATAGGGATAACAGTAAAAGTGTGTCCAGCTCTTCTGTTGAGCCTCACAAGGGAATCCCCTGATAATATTCATTAGACTTTTGAGATTAATCTCCCCCCATTTATTTCCTATTTCTTAACAAGACTTGTTCCAAAGACAAGCCTTGTCATAATCCCCTCTCAAGGTGAAAGGAATTGCAACAGCAGCTCTGAGAGGTGGAGGTGGTGATGAACTGTGCAGCCAAACTCTTCAGAGGAAGCTTTGGGTAATCAATTAACACAGGGTTAACTCTCAAGCACGGCTGTATAATTATGTCTGCCTTTTCTCTTGATATTTGCCTGGATTAATTATGTCTGCGCGTGGCTGAATGGATTCCTCCTAATGCCAGGCAAAGAGCATCCTCTTCACCCTGGGGAAAGACACCAAACTGAGACAAGGGAGACCTTCACCCCGGGCGTGAGGAGTGACGCATGGGACGGCGGGGCGATCGGCTTCCAGAACTAGTGATATGGAACCGGCTTTCTGGAGATTGGAGGAGAGTGCCCTGGAGGAGGGTGCCAAATGCTTTTAGGATGAGGGGAAGAATATAATCCTCTATACCAGCACCGTGTAAATAGTGTCATGTTGGTGTGTGTCATGTTTTGAACGTGTTGTTTTCACTGTGATCAAAGGAGCCTGGACTCGCAGGGGAGATGCCTGGTCTCCTGTATTTCTGTCCCACTCTTGTCTGATGTTAGGTGAATTGTGCTCTCTTTTCTCCTTTTACCTTTTATTTCTACACAGACTGAGATTCTCCAAGCGAGGGCTAGGCTTGGCGGCGCACTTAGGGAGTGCCTAACGTAAGATCTGGGGCGAATGTTTCCAGATGCAGTATGTTCATGTTGCTGCCCGTTTGGCTGCCTTAGCTGGGTCCACCATTGCCTGTCTTCTTTCTACTTGCTGATGACTGTCTCCGGTGCTCTCTGGGACCTGGCTAAGGTGTAATTTCATCCAAGCTGTACTAATTCAGCTAAGCATTAGGCCTGTGTTTTCTTCCTTTGGAAACTAACAGGATTTAGGTTATCAGCTACTTAGAGATCGACAGTGATCTACAGCCACCAATAATAGGCAGTACTGTGCTGTAGAATCGTGTTTCCAGAGCCTAGACTGTTATCCTCATTGGAAAACTGGGTTAGAGTGGTGAAAATAGCTCACCCAGATCTCTGGTGAGCTGGCAACGGAGCGGAAGGTAGATCCAAGAGTTTCAGTGGGGACTCGGGAACTTTCTGTTGTACTCAACAAGTCAGCAGGGTCTTTGGATGCATGCAGACTGGGGTGGGAGAGAAAAGAGGATTCAGCCAGAGCAGCCTGCTGCTTTTTCTGGTTTCCAAACATCCATGCCCCTGGGTACACATGAAACCCATGATGCATTTATTGTCAGTAGGGATTTCCTGGGCAGCATAAGTACTTAAGTCGCATTAAAATCTAGCAGGAATTGGGCCTTGCCTATCTCATGTGTGCCTTTGGAAAAACCAAACCTTACATTCTTTCTATGTAAGGAGTTTTCCTCCTCCTCCTCCTCCTCTGGATGGCCTGTGCTGAGCAGGCTGCAGCTCCGAGGACTCCATGTCCTACTTGCCACTGCAGTTTCAAAGCTGCTCACAAGGTACAGCTGGGCTAATAAGTGATGCTTTAGCCCATTATCTAGGAAGTATGGTGCATGGGCTGAGTCAGTTAAGTGATTATCCTGGGAATGTATGGGGCAATAAATGTCTCCCTTGCTCATAACCCAGCAGCTAATGCAAAGAGATACTGCCGGGCTGCTCTGTTTCTGCTGGGCTCTACTGCATTTAGATTGCAATTAGGTTGTATATTTAAAAAAAGCACAGTTCAGCTGTGCTGTTATTCGCTGAAGGTGAAATTCACCCCTGTTCAGTAATGCAGTCTAAAACCCGCATATTGTTCAATTTTCCCTGTTTTTTTCTTGGTCTTTGCAACACTATCACTCTGCTTTAGTCTATTTGGCCTCTAGTTGTCTCAAGGCGAGCACCTCAGAAACACTAGGCTTTTACTTCAGAGGTTGTATTTCAGCCAGACCTCTTGTGTTTGAAGGCAATGGAGTTTTGTGTTATTATTTATACTGCTGGAAGCATCTGGAAGAGCTGGATGCTGGATGCCTTGTGTAGTTGCTGTGCAGATAGAGGGTATGCCTGTACTGCGTGGTTGCCCTTTGTATCCAGATGTCCTGAACTGCAGTCCGGGCTTCATGTGAAGTTGGCCAGTTCCTTGAACCCCAAGTGCTTGGGTGAATTTAAATTCAAGTCTTGTATGCAGTATGACTAGTCCGTAGATTTAAAGTTTGTCCCAGCCAGACAGTACCCTTGCTTTAACATGCAGGTCATCCTGCCTCCAACAGTGACCTCTCCTCTTTTAACTACTGAATTTTGAACATTTACACTAGAGTACCATTTACAAGACTTTCTTCAAAGGCCCAAGGATGGGAAGCTGAATTTTTGTTCTGTTCTTTTGAAGGCTGAGTTTCTCATAAAATAATATAACGCCAGGAACTGGAAGCGAAAAATTAATGTGTGTCATCAAACTTGGCATATTCTGTTAGATTTGGGAAATATCTTATTTGATTTTTATCTATAGCAGTGATTGCACTGCTGTGGCCTTAGAAACGTACAGCTGAGAGCTTTGCTTTACTTGACTTTGTATGAGTAACATATACTTGCAGGTCATTGTAGAAGACAAAGGGGAAAAAACCCCAAACCCTCTAGCAGTCTTTAAAGCTCTTTTTAAATTAGTACTGTCCCAGGTCGACAGTCTGAGTATGTACCAAACTGAAGTCTGCTAACAGCTGTGTTAAGCATCCCTGGATGCTGGCCTTTTGCATAGCTGCAGGTAGTCCGCCCTTGCTTTGGCATGTTGGTTCCCTCATCAGACCTGCCAAGCTCCCAGATAGATTCTTGCCCTGGAATCAAAAGGGGAATTTTAATTAATATCTGATCATTTGGAATTCATAACTTTGAAATGATTGAACAATTATAGTGAGTCTGTGAAACCCACGAGCCATTAATGAGGCTGCCATAAAGCCACAGCTGATCAGCTCTGATGAGGAGCTCTGATGTCTTTTCTTGTAGCACACACGGGGGTCATCATGGGAAGCCCCAGTGCAGCCCGGTCGGGCACTGCTGACGTGCTTGCAAACATAATTGGCTTAGGAAACCTAGCCCCTTCATCCGTGAGGTGGCTATTCATTAAGGAAAGGGATGGAAAGGCCATGAGAAAGCTTATTGTCATCTGTAAATAGCCAGTTTCTTCCAAAATTCACGTTCCAGCCTGGTGATTGATAGAGAAGTTCATAAATGCTTTAAATCCATACAGCCAAATGCTTTGCTCTTTTTCTTCTGGAAAAGGTTACTTCCCTGTTTGGCAGTGACCGTGGGTTTATTGGGGATGCGTAAGCGCGCGCTTCTCTGTCTCCCTTCATCCTTCATCTTTCATCTAGGCAGGCTGGTCCTGTGGCTGGGAACTGGCCTCGCTATTTTTGCTTGAAAACTGTTTGTCAGTACCGGCTCCAGCTTTTCCCGCTGCTGGCTGGTCTTCCTGGGCATGCTTGGGAGAGCACCAGCGAGAGGAAAAAGGTCACAGAGTAAAGATGGGATGTAAAGGAAAAGCAGAGTAAGTGGAGGAGAAAGGAAGAGATTTTGCTCTATTGCACGAGGAAGAACACGTGTGAGCTGAGGTGGTAAAGGGGAGAGCTTGAAACAGAAGCAAAGCGTTGTATGAGAGTGAAAAGGAGGGAGAGAGGAAGACATGGAGCGAGAAAGATTAAGGGAGTAAGAGGGTGTGTGAGAGTGAAAGATGGAAGAGAATAGAGGTTTTTCATTGTCAGTTCTGTGCTGCTTCTGACTCTCAGCTGTAAGCGAAGGCTCCCCCTCCTTAGATGTCTCATCTCTCACTTCGGTTCATCCCTGGGGTGGCACTGCCTGTCCTGCGAGGGGATGGGAGATCGGCCTTTCATACGGAGAATGGGTCTCCATGAGGAACTCTGCGCGTGTCAGACAGGCTTATTCTCAAATTGGGCGTTGCTGGAGAGCCCTTGCAGCTCACCCGGTCCCTTCTGCAAGGGCCCTTCCCGAGACATCGCGCCCTTTCTTGGGGCCACTGGATTTGTGGACTGTTCCGTGGCTCGAAGCCGGTGTGGGCACAGGGGGCTCGTGGCCTCCTCTCCCAAAGCCTCCACTCGGCAGCCTCTGTCTCTGCAGCGTGGACTATACCAAAATGGGTATTGCAGGGTGGCTCCGCAGGACCTTGGCGCTTTCTCAGCCTCGCGCTCCCTCTGATAAAAACTGAAGCTCTGGGAGGAGAGATGAAGCAGCTAAACCGGAGAACTTGAAACAGAAACATTAAATAAAGTGCAATAGCTCCATCCTACCCGCCTCCGGAATAACCGCTTTGGAGCAGGCTGGGGGAGCAGAAGGGCTGGCCAAGGGTGCTGGGAATGAGCTGATAGGAGTTACTAAAGCTTGTGATTACTTTCTGTGCTCTTTTAACCTGCCCAAAGCATAAGGACTCTCTTGTACAAGTCCCTCTTTCCCTCCTCTGCCTCTCTCTTTGAAGAGAGGTGGGGGGGGAGCATCTGCCGGTCCCATCCGGGGTCCCCCACGTCCCCAGTGGTCAATTCAGCGTAAACCACGACAGCGCCACTGAGGTCAGTGGGACTCACTCTCTTATTCCTAGTGAAGAGCAGCAATGGTCACTTCTCAAACGAGCAGGGCTGGTTCTCCTCCTCGCTGTAATTCCCTAGTACCACCACTTGGGCTGAGTTTCTTCTCACTGGGGAAGGAGTTAAGATGAACTAAAATGAATTAAGGCCTTTTTAATTCTGAAGAGGAGGGTTTGTGTCATGGTCTAACACAGTTTAACTAATCTACTTTAAAATTAATTTGGTTTAATTTTCCTTAGGGCCCCCATGTGGATATACCCTTAAATACCTAGAATAAATAACAGGTAACTGGGTTGTAAATCACCAGAAGTAATTGTGTACCTACTTACCTGTTGTAAATCAGCAGTAACTCCGGTGGGGCTGATTCTCTTCGTGTATACCCGGAATAAATGAAGAGTAACTTGCTGGAAGTCAATAAAGCTAATTTTCTTTCTACTTTCCTGGGATAAAACAAGAGCGAGTCCAGGGGTAAGGAGCTCAGCTGAGAAAAATTCAAACCAAGAAGGTACATATTTTTGCTTCTGAGGATAATTAACTACTAGAACAACTGACCAAGGACTGTAATGGATTCGGTGTGAATGTAGATTTTTTTCTGTCAAGTTCAGCTAATTTTCTAAGAGGCTGCTCTTGCTCAAGCAGGCAATAGTATGGAGGAAGGTCTCTGTTCTGTGACAGACAGAGGAGCACGCTAAACGAGCATATTTACTCCTTGCACCTTTTGGCATATTAACCCTGGAAGACCCTGGGAATGTCAAAGCACTTCTGGAAGTTCCAGACAAGGCTCGTTGTGGTGGCTCAGGAGGAGACAGTAAACGGGCCCTGAAAGGCTGAGATGAGATTATCACATCTCTCTTGGTTCCTGTGATTGCTGTAGCCACGGTCATACTTAGAGAGGGAAGTTAGTGTGGGAAATTAAGGACTGAATTCATGCCCACCACCCCTACAGATAACGAGTAACTTCAGCGTGTTGCAGTCAGATCTGAGCTACTTCCAAAATTGGCCTTTCCAGATTCTGCTAAAACTGGCATCAAACCAACACAGCTTGGTGAGAGCTGCAAAGCCTACACAGGGGAAATAAGTGGGCATTTGGGTTATTAGCTGGGGCTGTCGGGGCCACCAGTACTACCAGTGTTTGGTTAGCAAGCTCAGTCGCCTACACACTCTGTAGCGACTCTGTTTTGCTCACACCTTTGCATGTGAGCCAACTCCAAGATGAAGCAGCTGCAGTGGTGTGCTCACAAGATACGGCCAGCTAAACAGTCAAATTTACACCAAAAAAATTACCACGGGGGAAATACTGAAAGGTTTTGTCAGTAAAATGTCAGTGTACTCCATCCACAGAGGGTTACTTAATGGCTGTTTGATGCAACAAACGTGTTCTTTGCTTATTGCTGTTTGTCTATCTCTATAAGCCCTAAGTGGAATTTATGACTTATGAATATGAAAAATAACTAATTATAGTAATGGTAGTATATCATATGTTATTTTTTTCCCCTTTTGACAATACAGCCTCTGGCAAATTTTCCACTCAAGTCTAAAAATTCTGCATTGCTTTCTGAAGCAGAGCTCTGTCCTACTGATGCAGTTTGCACCAATGTGAAATATGACATAAAGAGCAAACTGGCAGAGAACATAATTAGCAAAGTGGGCAGAAACCCCATCTGATGTTGAGGCATTTCACACCCTATTTCACAGAAATTAACACCTTCACTGTCATGCTTGGGACATTGCATTTCACTCTGGTAAGAAGGATTTGTCTTGACTAGAAAACTGGTTTAAAATCACATGCTCATCCTGCCACTGACTCCTTGATGTGTCTGTGGGGTTCTGCTGTCTTCCCTCCCCCCTTGGGTCTCGCAGCTCCTGTGCAGGAATAGTCTCCAGCCCCAAAATTACTATTTTCTTAATAATTTGGTTCAGCCTTGCATTAAGTTGCCTAAATTTATGGCTGTGACTCAGAATTGAACTCCAGACTCTCTAGGGATTTTTCGTATTTGTGTGGATAAACCCAGTGCTGCTCTCATTTGCAAGACGACAATGCCAGATGCTATCTGGTCTGTACCCTTCAGGAGAGTGTTTTGAATCCTTTCCCTTTATAGCACAGTGATGGGAAGGCCCAAAGTTAAATTGAAAAGTGAAAAAGGGCTGGTTACTTTATTGTCAAAGACTATTGATCAGAGCTTGGCTGGCCTCTGCTTGCACCATGTGCATCATCTGGCCTTAAAGTTGTTAAACTGGAACAAAGAAGTGGAACAAGGGGAAAGAGCTGCTTTCCTAAGGGCAAGTTGAGTGTTTTTTCTGCTAGGGATCTTTCACCTTCACGATGAGTCATGGTGGAAGATGGATAGAGGGGGGATAAGACTGACTTCATGTGCATGAAGAGATCTCCCTTAGATTTATGACTCATCTGTAAAGTGTAGTTGCGGGTAAGGAAGATCTAGAGAGGTAATGTGCGTGTGTTCTGTGGGTACATCGCCGTAACACATCTGTACCTGTGCATGCAAAGAAAACAGCTTTGTGTGGAAGGGAAGAAAGGCGGTATGAATGTATGTATGAGCAGAGGCTGTGCGCATGCCTAAGTATGGGAAAACTCTCTATCTATGCTTTTGTGCCAAATGGGAGAATATAGACTGTGCTTTTTGTTGTTCGGATGCATAAGCCCCAAAGCTCACCCAAGCCCAGCAAGCACAGTCACAAAGGTGTGAGTGAGGGCTGACTCTGGGATCCAGATGAATGTCTTTTGGGGTGTCATTAACTGTATTACAAGAGATGCTTTCAGTTCGTTAGTTAAATTTTCTTGCAGTTTCTCTTGCCACAAGGCCAGGCTTGCTCTTCTGCTATATATATTTGTCTGGCTCTCTATTTCTTTCATACCTTTCTCCCCGCTCTATTCGTGCCTGTCTTCTCCCTCCCCCCGGGTGCATTTCTGTTCCTCGGAGGGATTTGCAGCATGCTCTGTGTCACACGCTGCAAATGAACGAGTTAAAAGCACAGCTAAACCTCCCGTGGAAGAAGTGGCTGGAGAACGAAGGAAACGATGCTCAGCGTGCTTATGATTGGCTGCAGCCCTTTTCCTAAAATTCCCTGCCCAGCCTGCTCCCTTGGCTGGGAGCCCCCCTCTGCCCCAGCGACCTCCCCTTGCTGGGGAGCGGGGGAGAGTCTGTTTGACAGCCCTGATCCTCGGAGTTAAAAGTTTATTCCTCCATCAGCACATTAATGAAAAGAGAAATGTAGCTCGGGGAGGAAGGCTTATGAAAAGAAAATCAAACTAAATCTATCAATTCCCTGTCCTGAATAAATGAATCTATTAGCTTGTATGTGGGGTTAGATGCCTGACAGGTAACGGGTGTTCCATGTTTTTCCCTCAGAAAAAAAAAAAACCAGCCAGCCCTTTTCAAGCCCAGCACTGAGTGCAGGGCTCGTGTGTCTCCTGTGTCCTGTTAGCTTTTCCGTCTGAGTCACAATTTTCTAGTTACTGCCTGTAAAGAGAATGCTTCTTGCCTGTGTACGGGTTAGCAGAAAGTTAATAGGAAGAAATGCCAATAGATGGCGCTTAGGAATGTATGGAGGTGCGTATAGGTTTGGTAGGAGTGATGGAGGCTGTTGTCTTTGTGCACTGCAAATAGGTTCCTTTACGAGCTCCTTACGCCCGCTCTTAACAGAAGGCAGAGGGTGATGCGAATGCATCTCCCCCGTCCCCGGCTGGCCTGCCTGCCGCTGGGAGCAGACGCAGCCTCGCCTCATGTTCCCCAATTGGTCTCATTTTGATTTTAAACAAGACAAAATCTTTGGAGATGAGATAAGCGAGGCTGGTAAAGCCAGGTCGCCGAGGAGCTGGCCTGGGTATATTGTGGGTAAATCGCTATGCTACCTGCTGTGACAGGAGTAATTTATCTCAGGCTGAAAAAAGCTGCTGCTTCCCATCCTGAGCAGTGAGGGTCATTCATCACTTTTTGTTATTTTTATAACAGCAGAGAGAGTGCTGGTTCCCTCCCCCCATCCCCTCCAGCCAGTCCCTGGGGACAAATTAGCTAGTCTGAAAATGGATGAGCTCAGGGGCTGGTTTCATTTATATTTTTAATAGCGTAACAAAACCCCTCAGTCCTGCAGCGCTCCCTCCAGCGGGGGTAGATGGAGGAAGGCTTCGAAACCTCCACTGGGGAAGGGACGTGGCCTTTGTCTTCTGCTGCTGACTTGGCCGGTGGCCGCACTGGAAAGCCCCTCAGTGCCTCTGAATCCACCACAACACACAGCGTGAGCCGGGGGGCTCCTGCACAGCGTGTACGGTCTGGGGTGAGAAAGCTTTGGGGGGTTCTCAGACTGAAGACCTCACTGTTAGAAACAAGAGCTGTCCCTTCTCCTAGGGAGAGTCGGACCCTGCACCGGATTCAGCGCTATCCATTCCCGTGTCATAGGGATGCACAGCTCTGTTTCATCGAGGTCCTGAGCTCTGCAGAACCACGTATGCTGGGTGCATGTATGTGCACAAACGTGTACACGTTTTATCTCTGTTGGTTTAGTTAGGTGTATAAACGTACGTTCAATGGGTTATTTGTGAGAGAGACCTACTGAACATATGCATGTTTACATCGCAGCGCAGCCCTGCCCGGGTCTGCCATGCTGGGAGAGCTCCTCGCAGTCCTGCGCGAGGTCCTGCTGTGTGATGAGGCTTTAGGGTTTTGCTCTTCACTTGTTTTCGTATTTGGATTGTTTGGGCACTGAAGAGCTGTATCCGGACAGCACGAGAGAGAAGATTGGATAGCAGAGACCTTCAGGATAATACAGATGCTACATGATCCCTTCATCACCGAAGGGACACTGCTTCAATTACGCTGCCAATCACCTGTCTCTCAGCCTGCCCGTCAATTATTGTACAATCGAGGGACTCGCTTCACAGAGTAGCCCAAAGTGGCAGATATAGATATCTGGAAGAGGCCATTTTGCATAATTCTGTGCCCAAGGGAACAGAGCTGGGAGGGTGCATCCAGAGCCCCATTTCCATGGAAAATTTCAGTCAAGCAGGTGAGGCCTTTGATGTATGAAGTTACTGGGACACTGCAGATTGGGAAGGTTTTATTTGTAATGGTAGAAATTGCTTTTGTGTCTCATGCGTCACTCCGGTGAGTTTGTTCAGAGAAAGGGCAATGAGTAGAAAGGGATGGTGATTTCTCCTGCTCCCTCCTTTCCTCTGCCTTCCCCCCACTGCAGAGGAAGCTTTTGGAGCTGCAGTGCATACTGTGATGGAGGTGCAGCTGCAGCCAGATGTTGTGTTGCTGGAATAAAAGTTGTTGCTGTCTGATGGTCCTGGTCCCCGCACGGTGAAGACTGGAGGGTGTAGTTAGGGTAACCGGCCCTAGCACTGCCTTGCAAGGTAGATCTGGATTCTGCAGGCTTTTTTGTTTTGTTTTTTTAATCTCCTGTTGGTTGTACCACATGAAGCAAATCATATAACCTTGGTTGCCTTGTCTGTGATAGAGCGGTGATTACTTATTGTCATTTATAATGACTCAGGGACAAGCAAAGACCATGTACGGTCACTGAAGGCTCTTTTGAAAAACTCAGAAGGGGCCAGGTCTTCTGGGGAAGCAAACTGGCACCGTTCCCTTAGCTTCAGGGAGCACCATTGCTTTGTACTCGCTGTGGCTATGGTTCAGGGCTTCTCCGATAGCCTCAGTAATAGAGTCATTTGTCTCCCAAAATACTCATTGGTTTCACTGAAGATTTGTGGGTTCTCTTCATTATTAGTATCATTAATTCTTGTTTAGACAGAATTTATGATCCTGTCCAATGAAGTTTATCTGAAGTGGTAACTTGAAAATGCACTTAGAGTCTTGTGGGGAAGGACGGTCCAGTGGTTCGCGTGCCGTGCCCTGCTCCGGGCTGCCTGCGGGACCTGGGCCCAAGGCGGAGGTCCAGGTTCCTTTGGGGAAGGTACTTGTGAAAACTGGAGTCAGTTGACAGAAAACATGGCACGAGTGTGTGGGTGGTATTTAGGCTGCCTGAACATCACTCCAAGTGATACAAGATTTTCTGAGTATCAGTTTGTTTCCCGTTGTCTTCTCCTTTGAGGGTGTTGTGAGAAGAAATATGAAATACCATACAGGTAGTAGAACGGTCAGATTCAATAGGGAAAGAACACTGTTACTGTCTTGGATGATTTCTGCCCTCTTTTAAACATGGCTTTTTCTCTCTATAGAGAAGTCATGTTGCTCTTGTAGCAGCTCTCAGTCCAAGAGGGGATCTTTCCCTGCTGAGCCCAGCTGGGGCAAGAGGCTGTGGGCAGTAGGGATGAGGACAAGCACCTGCATGTGCTCATGCTTCATCCTTCCTTTGCCAAAAATTGACCCTTCTACCTTCTTGCAAAGCTGAGGGCTGCTAGAGGCAAGGGACTGGATGTAGCTCTTGTCTTTGCTGGGACCACAACCCTGGAGGGTGAGGATTCAAAACCCGGTGCTGCCTGCAGTTGCGTGCAGCTAGCTCTATTGCTGGGAACCTTCTTGCCAGTTTTTTTTAAAATTCACTCTTCCACTTAGACTCTTCATTATCACTGCCACTTGCTGGGACCGACAGCTGCTAACAAACACCAAGGGATTCCAGACAGCTTTGCAGACTATCTTTGAGTGCCTCGGGCAAAGCCTGAAATGCATGCAACATGAAAATAACCTGTTCTCTTCACTCACCGACTCATACCCTTCTTCCTCCCTGGGGTGGGGAGTGATAGGTGAAGCTCAGATGGAGCAGGTGGAGCTGGTCATATGTTGCAAGGTGGTGGGATTCAATATGGGGCTGTATTTTTATTCCTGCCATGGTTATTCGTTAGGGAATCTTGTAGACCCTGATGTGGGATAATGACCTACTGCACAAAGCATGGTTCAGTCTGTTCGTGCCCTTATGATTTTAGCTTGGCCTCAAAAGGAAGCAAAGCTGATGTGATCCTGCTCTATGTGTGTCTCTCCCACTTGTGAACCATCATGTGTGATAAACAGAGTAGGTATTAAAAGTTCTGGGAATACCTCAGCCTCACAGTGTCAGGCAGCTCCATCAGAGGATGGAGACATGAATGATGGCGTTAGCACAGCTTCTTGTTCCCAGCATTGAACCCACCGTTCCCCTTTTCTTCTTGGCCCTCCCAGGGATGCAGGAAGGCAGGTCATCTCCGTCCCTTCCTGCGGCATCCTCAGCCTGTGGCCAGGGATCCCTGGCCTTTGATGGTGCAGTACTTGCCTGGAGCTCACTAAGATTCCTCATACTGTTTTATGGCTCCGAGACTGTGAAAGCCCGCTGGTCAGGTTTATCCTCGCTAATCCTGAGTTATTCAAATGGGCTGCTCTGTCTTTCATGTTAAACAAACAAATAAACAAAAAGCCTTAGGAAGCAAAGTCCTGATTTGCTGATTACACCCAGCCCTGCTGGAATCTCATCCTAAAATCCATCTGAGTGCATCTGGTAGGCTCCCCCGGAGAACTGCATTATTTTGAGAGCTGAAGGGCTGACTTGAAAAACATCTGCATTCGAGTACAGAGCAGAATGACCTGCAAAAAACAAGCACAGTTCAGCTGTCTGAGGCATGAATTTACTCTGTTAGGTGTTGAGGTTGGAAAAGAGACTGTCAAGAGTATTAGTGGAGGGAAGAGCACGTATGCTTGAATATATTTTCTGCTTTCTGTTTATTAGCAGTTAAAACACTGATGCATTCCTGACACCTTTTGTATTTAGCCGGGAATAAAAAGAAGTGATATGACCTGAAGAAAAAAAACCATGAAGTTCAGAAAAGATAAAAGGATTTCTTCCTTCCATACAGAACCTGGAGAATGTGGAAAAGATGGCAGCATTTAGATAGATGTTCCTTTGTGACTGGCCTTGTTCTACAAGTGTGTCTGCACGGAGAGAGGGTATAACACAAAACTTGCACACAAACTCCTGGACTCTTTTGCATACTTCGCTATCTACTCTTGTTACAACTTAAAAGAAAGTGTGTCTCACTTCCTATTAATTTAACTGAGGAGCTCCTAGTGCCTTTTCTAAGACCGTCCAATATTGTGAGAAGGAGTCCTCCTTTGACCTTGCAGTGAGGTTCTTCCCTCTGGAGCAGGATCTGGAGAGTTCAGGTAAGTTCTTCCATGCGCCTGCTCCTCTGCCTCTGGGGTTTTGGAGTAAGATGAGGCAAAAGCTATTTCTTGGTCCCCTATCCTAGCTCAGTTAACACACGGTGTGTTTATTGTCTTCTGTTTCCAAGCCTGGTTAAAGCTCTTCCATTCCGGGCTGTCATTTCATGATCCGTTTGCTTCTTACTCCTAGCAACTAGGTGCACCGCATGCACATTTTTAGTTGTATAAACAAGGTCTTATTTCTTTCAGTTTTCTCTCCTCTCTCTTCAGTGAAAGATATGTCCCGATATTAGGTCCCATAAGAGATTAATAAGAGCTACTGCACCCGTGGGGGATTGTTCACTTACTGCTGCTGTGCCCTGTCCAGTTTAAAACGATCCCTTTCCTGTTTCTCATCAGGCACCACCTAATGCGTACACATCCCTGCTAGGAGGTTTTGCCTGATGCTCAGCTTAATATATTCTGTGCACAGTTTTATCCCATTATTCCTAGTTAAACTCTCTTGGATCACCCAGAACATGAGGAATGTGCAGCAGCTTCCCACAGCACAGCATAATTAGCTACTTCAAAAACTACCTGCAAAGAGTGATGCCCTCATTATGCCGAGCAGAAGAGAGTTTGGTGGGGCGAGATGTCTCCAGAAAGAAGATGCATTTCACTTCTGAGAAAGAGCAAGAGGCAGCCATTGCCCTCCCGCGGTTAGCTTTATCGCTGATCACCTTGGGAGCTTGAAGGCACACGGCAGTGCCCCCGTGATGAAAGCAAACACCTTCGAACATCCGTTAGTTTATGGTGATTAAAATAAAGTCTTGTGGTCCATAGGCTGCTCTGTTCCCAGGAAGTAACCACAAACGTTGTTTAAAAATGCTTTCTTCGCTGTTCCGTGGAAGGCCAGTGTTTTGCTAGGAGTCCTCCAAAACGCACGTGCGAGCACCAGTTTAATCAGCCTCGGTGGTACGGCAGTACGAGTAACCCATCACATCGGCCCTGGCTGGCTGGAATCCTTCTCCCTCCCCATGGTTAAAACAAATCTGGTTCATCAGTTGTTCCTTCACTGATAAAACACAGAGAACCCAAAGAAACCAGCCTTGGATTGAGAGCTGGCACTCAATTCCTCCCGCTTTATTCCTGGAATCTAGAGCTGGCCAAGAAGTTTCTAGTGCGTGCCTGTCTAATAACAATAACACTCAATGTTTCTGCAGCATTTTTCATCTAGGATCTCTGAGTGCTTTGCAAACAGAAAATAAATAAGCTTACTGTCAACCCTCTAGGGTAGGTATTATGATACTTACTTAGCAGATGTGTAAACAGAGGCACAGAGAGCTCAAGTTTTTCATGTTCAAAGCACTTTGCAAATATTGGCTAATTAATCCTCACGCTGGCCTTCTGAGGTAGGTATCGGTCCCCTTCAAGGGCAGAGTAAAGTCACTGGGAGGACTAAGGAGTCCTGCATGCCAGTCGTCCTGAGCTACCACGCTAAACAAGGGGGGATTCGTTGCACGCAGCTTCAGGCGGCCCGCGGAGCTGAGCAGTGCCAGCTGGTGTCTCGGGGCTCCCTTTGAAGCCAAGGGCGAGAGAGTTCAGAACTAAGCTGGACTTCTCTTGAACTTGATTAGTTTAATTTTCGAAAGCCCATTCAGAGCCCTGCCAGGCTCTTTGTTTGAGGTTTCTTAAAAGCCCCGACTTGGGATCTGGAATACTTTTCAACAAGAGTTGAAGTTAGGAGCTGACCATGGCGGTTCTGATTCCTGAGCGATGGCTCGGGCAGGCGCCAGGGCAGGCGCAGGCGATCGCGCAATCTCAGGATTAATACCAAGAAGAGGACTTGTTGTATTGGTGTTGAGGCTGGTGGCCTGGTTCTCTCTGCTCGTGATTCTTCTGTTAGTGTCACCTTCTCCAAATACAGTGCCTGTGCGTTGCACCTCTGGAGGACATAAAAACATCCAAAAGGATGTTTTTATGCTAGTCTAGTACTTGAGTAAGTGCTTCATATTGAATGCTAGTCATAGGTGGTTTTTCACTTCCAGTCTGTGATCTGAGGAAAACAGCTCAGCCTCTTTGATCTACATGGGATGATGATTATTGGGACTTCGATTTTACCGCTGTTCAGGTATTATTTGTTGCAGCTGGGGATATTAGCCAGCGTTACCAACCCTGCAAGTGTCATGGGGATAAGAGGATCCCCAGCGCTTGAAAAGTTCACGGACAAATGGAGTATTTTTCTGCCCGTCAGTTCTTGTGAGCTGTGGAAATCACGCTACAGGCAGCTGTGGACGCGGGTTCTGACTATTCAGTATCCAGCAATTACAGTCAGGGAGTTGCTACTTACTCATCTGGGGATTCAGTGCTCCAATTCTATAACTTGTTACGATGGCTATTTTTGGCCAACTTGAATCACTTGCTGACAACTCCAGTCGTTAACAAGTAAGTTTTGTAACTTTAATATATGTATTTCCACAGTTGTTATAGTTCATAAGGTTTGCAAAAGACTGTCTGGGTGAAACCATACTTGGAGAACAAAGGGCCGTGTATTTGTACAATATGAGTGTGTGTACGTATCTGTGTGCGAACACACACGTACAGGCTTACAGGTAAAATGTGGTCAGGAAATATTACAGTGTGACTTCCTGAGGTGACAAAGCAGCATCTCTCTGCTGAAGTCAGCGGAGATATGGGGATTTACATTAGTGGATGGTCTGATCCCATGGGTTTTTAAAACACAGATGCTGGAGAGCGCTGAGACATTTTATTAGTCTTTAGCAAGACAGAGTTATATCAAGTTTGTTCAGCATTAATTATACTTTCTGCAGTGTTCTACCTACACCATCAATTATTAATTAATCTCACTCTATATTTTTAGCTGTTACCTGTCCCTAATCACCTTGCTGGTATAACTTTCTGGTCTTATGCCAGCACGTGTTGCCAGACCAGTTGAAGACATTAGTATGAATGTAATTACCTCTTCATTGCTTGTGTAGTTTTGTATCCCCCATGTAGATTACATTAAACATCCTTTTTGGAGAAGGGAAGATAAATACATTTTTTTTCCCCTGCAAGTATTTCTGCTTTTTTCCTGCCGACAGCTGTCCTTCTCACTCGGGGACAGGAGAGCGACCCTTGTGTCACACTGACACGAATCCTCTATGCGGTGCGCTGGATGCCGTGAACCGGCGCTCAACCGGCCATCGTGCGGCTGTGCGAGCGCGCGGCCGGGCTGGATGGAATACGCTCTTCTGCGGGCAGGGCGTACCGCTCCCCGGCGCTGCTGGGTCATCGGGGTCGGAGCTGCTGGCGTCCGAAGGCGGGTCCCCGCGGCTGCAGCTCCTGTGAGCGCTGGAGAGAACCTTTCGTCGTTTCTGGCCTTTGACATTTGTCTCTTCAGCCTTTGGCTCTGATTAATCAGTGATCCAGAGACGCGGTGTTTTCATCAGGAAATTGCTGCATGTGAAGGGCCCTCCTCTGCCTGCCATTTTTTGAAGCTGTCACTTTGTCACGTAATGGGGACGTGACAATGTCAAAATGAGAGAACAAGGGGGATGGCAGCTCCCTGCTCCCCGTATTAAGGGATTCAAGTTTATCCTGTTTCTCTACCAAGTTCCTCTTGACTCTTTCATCCCAATTATCACATTTTGATGCTGCCACAAGCCTTCTCTCAAAGCTGCCTGGGAGAAAAAAAAAATAAAAATACAGCTCCTTATTTGTGCACGTTAAATCTTCCCACCCAGCTGTGCTGCTTGCAGCTGTGGCTGCGGTTGTGTGCTCAGGCATGTCCAGGGCTGCGGGTTTCCAGGCACAAGACAGAACCCCGCCAGCCAGCGCGCTTCCCAGCCAAGCCGTCCTTTCCTCTGCTTTCCGACGGCTGCTCCCCCACTGCTCGGCTCCTCGTCGTTTGCGTGGATGAACAAATGTCTGCCCAGCTGGTTGCAGTGGCCGCGGCTAGGAAGGAGACGGCTACAGAAGAGGCCGAGGCTGAAGTTCCGTCCTTTCTGCAGCGGAGCACAGCTGTGTTTGTCAGATGGCGTTTGCGTCCCCGCGTTGCGGCAGTTGGTGCGCTCGGGGTTGCAGCGCCTCATCTCGCAAAGGTCAGGGGCCGGGCTGTCGTGTCGGCTCCTTTCTTTATTCCCTCCTGAGAAACATGAAGGGCTGTGGTTGAAGCTAATCAAGTGATTGCTGTTTTGTGTCAGTGAGTGTGCGTGGAGGGGAAAAGGGTGTGTTTCTCGGGGCAGAGCTGCGAGATGAGACTGTTTTGCTGGGAAGGGGGAAGGGGGGAGGAGTGCTGAGATAATTCAGACCAGTATTGTTAGAAAAGCAGTCATACATCCATAGCCCAGGCCTGCACGTTAACTTTGGAGTTACTGTGTTCCTTGGAGCTGGGCAAATATTTGGGGAACTCTTTTCTTCTTGGATGCCCCCCCGTCGCTCCCCCAGCCAAGGCAGTTGTACCAGCAGAACTGCGTATCGGTTAAAAAGCTGAGTACCTTGACACAAGCCCTTGAACTGCAGGTCTGGAAGCATCCACTCCAATAAATTAAACGTTGCTGGTGTTTCGGATGAGTAGTCACGCCGCAGAAAGGAGGAAGAGCAAAGCCATTAATTGAGCGTAACAGGAAATACTTTGGGGCAGATTACAAGAGGAACTGTACAGCCACAGGCGACGGGGCCATCCCAGGGTTTAGGTCTGAATAAGCAAGAGCAACATCTGCCTCCTTCTGCCTGCAGCCAAGAGCTGGCAGGGAGGGCAGGGAGGGCAGGGTGAAGACTGCCCTGGTGTGCAGAGCTGTACTGGTGCGTACCATCAAGCAGTCTGGGGGCTGTCGGGGTTTGCGGTCGACCCAAACCAGCAAAAAGCTGTTGCGTGCCGGGTGTGCAGGTGGAACACGGGGAGATGTCCAAAGCGTTGCCTCCCGAGACCGGCTGTTGGTTAGCAATGCTTCTACAGCTATGGACACAATCTGGCCGATAGCGGTTGAGTTTGGCTGAGTGAGCATATTAGAGAGCTTGGAGTGGTGTCCAGCCTCTTCCATGGCAGAGAAAAGCTTTGCGCAGAGGGAGCTCGGGGCACTCTTTGCCGAGCCAAGCGATGGGGTGGTGCCAGGGCATCGCTCTCCCAGCCTGCTGGGCAGCAGCTGCTTTATCCACTTCGGAGCAAACGGCTGTTCCCGGCGGTCTGGAGAGGGGCTCGCTGGCTGCTGCTCTGCTGCCGCAGGTGGGGAATGGGAACCGCGAAGCTGTGGAGCAGCGTTGGAGGTTTCCGTGCTCACCACAGGGGCAGAGTAAGGCTAGGAGAGGAATTTGTTTACCAGAAGGCTAAAATTTCAACTTGTTTGGCAGAGGCGGGACTAGTTTCCTGCAGAAAAGCCATTCCCTCCAAGTGGAAGAGGACAAATTCCAAGGTGGGTGACCGCAGGCATGGTGGCTGCGGGTAAGCAAAGGATTCCAGAAGTAACTGCTTTACAAATTAAAATCCGTCCAGAGCAAATACAAGATGTCAAACAGCTAGTCAGGGGGAAAACCTAGGAACATCCATTCTAACAATTAGCTGCAATTAGTGTGGCCCATCAAACCCGCTGCCAGGATGATTCAGGCAGGTTTGCCACGGGTCAGGCTGGCAGTTCCCGCTGCCCGGTCCTCGCTGCCGGCAGGCAGGTGCTGGCAGGAAAGCTGGGGACAGAAAGGCAAAATAAAATGCATAAAAATGCAAAATATAGGGAGTTAGATCTCAGCTGGCACAAACTGGTATAGCATTTTTTGACATCAGTAGAATTATACCTTTCACTGAATAAAATCTGGCCTGCTATTTTTGCAGTGGTTTTGATTGCTAATTTGACTTTGGAGTTTTAAGTGGTGCTGATACGCTCAGTTCATTATGGGAGCTGGATTCTAGGCTGCGAATAGAGCTCAGCAGTAACTTTTCTACAAAGTGATGCTGTTCTGTTTTCCCTCAGAATTTGCCAATTTGTCAAATTTGTTTGCAGAAACAGTGTGATTTTGATTCTGGAGGAATCAAGGCAACTACTGAATGCAGTCTGCTTGGCAGTTTTATCCTACCTAGATCTGCTTTAGAGCTGGAGCGCCTGCCCAGCAACTCAACTTGCTAAAAGCCTGGAAGCGCGGGAGTTCTGGCTCCCGGCTCTGGTGTCCCATATGGTGCTCCTCAGGACGGCAGTGCCTGCTCCATTTCACACAGAAGTAAAAACACTTTCTCTGCTAAACGCAATAGTCGTTCTCCATCCAGCTCTAATGCGAATTCCTTCGTGCCGTATAGGGTTCTCGCTGCTGATTGTTGTACAGCTCCAGCACGGCAGCGTTCGGTGCAGCTGAAGTGTTTACGTGCTCAAGAGGTGTGTTAGGCAGTAACATTGAACTAAGTGACCAGATCTGAGAAGCCTGCAAGACTGCAGGGACGCTCGACGCTGGTTTGAATTCCTCCAGGCTTACATCTCTGTGTGCCACATATCAAAATATTTCTTCCAAAATCCTTTTGGTTCTTTTTCTTTTTGCAAGTGTGAAATGCCTGGAGCTGGGGGCTTTCCAGAGAAAGGACATTCCCACCCATCATCAATGCTTGTCATGTTTACTGTGGAACACCGAGTTCCCTAAAGTCCCAGCAGCTGCTCTGCTGTCTCTGTATTTTTTTTTTCCTCCTGTCAGGAGTTAAACTGGGAGGCCATGGGCACTCCTGTAAACGCGAAAGGCTTGAAGAATAAAGGAGAATAAGGACAGGCTCTAATGTTCGCTTTCCCCTGCTCAGAGCTTTGAATTGGCACAGCCCGGCCACTCCCTGCCTGGTTCCCCATGCCAACAATTGCACTCCTATTTCAGAAAGATCCAAGGGAAACAAGTTAAAAGCAACCAGAGGAAAAATACCTTTTACTGAAGCACTAGCGGGCAGTATGGATCTGTTATGCTCTAAAGACATCCACACAACTGATATAATTTGGACAGATACATTCTGTGCCTCTGATGCTTTCACTGGGCTTAACTGCTGGGTTTGATGGTAAATCCATGTGACAATGCATATGTTAAAAATTATTAAGAAGTTAGTAAAGATTTACTGCCAGCCAGCACACAAAATGAAGAAGGAAGAGCGTGGAAGTAATTGCACCGCGCGGCCTTGTGAGGTGCTGGTGGTACGTAGCAATGTTGAAGGCTGTGGGCTGGAAAATGACAGTTGCACTCTTGGGCTTCCTCTCCCTTTGGGCCAAAGTGGTTGTTAATAGTGAAGTGAGCTTGAAAGTAACCCTGTTGACAGGGCTGCGAGGCTCCATTCAAAACCTGTAAGGAAAATGGGAAGATTGCATTTGAGGCTGCAGGTATTAAGAGGACGAGACAACCTTAAGTCCCCGAGAACAGAGCAGAAAGACTGAGAGATGCAGATTTTCAAACTCGGCTCTACATAACCTTTTCATTTCTTTAGTCAATCTTACTTCTGGTCTGACCCTGTGACAGTTGTAAATCTCAGAGCTGATTCTGAAGAGATGGGAACAATGAGGATAATTGCCCTGTAATTCAGAGAGCCTTGGTGGGGATGGAGGTACATCAGCGCGTGAGAGAGAAGAACGACTCCCTTTATTACAGGGAGAAGCAGAAGCTCTGTTTGTTATTAAAGCTGAGTGACAGCCCTGTTTGAACTTCCTCACGCCTTTGCCAAAACTTAGATGTACGAACCAATACATGATCCTTCAATTAAAAATCGTATTCTAATACGTAATAATGAAGTGGGAAAATGCAGATGGTTCAGTTTCAGCCCTGGAGTTTACTCACTTCTGAGTGCTCTTTTTTTTGAGCTTTTTACTTTCTTATCGTTTCAGGTGATTTTTTTTATTTTTTTTGTCTTCTGCTAAAGCTTGCTAACCTACCACGGATCCGCGGCTCCTAACAGTCAGCAGAACTTTTGACAGCAGTGGGGCCCATGGGATGAACCACCCCGCTGTCAATAAACTGATTCTTTCCTCATTATATAACAATGCAAATGTAATAATTTCTTCTCTGCTCCAGTTGTTACTCAATCCCCGATTAATTCAGAAATGGGCCAGTAGTGAATATATAATTGCAACTGCTAGCACAGTTTAATATGAAGTTTGGGTTATTGTCAGGTTGCTATTAATAACATTTCTGATTAGGCGCTGACTTTTCCCTGAGCTGTTTAAATGTCACTGCCGGAATCAGAGGGGTGAAAGGAATCTAATCTCTTTTCCCCAACCCTCAACCTCTGTATCACAGGAACTTCAAAATGTGCAGTTTTTCCTATTGTTCTTCAGTCTATTGTAGAAGTGCTGCAGTGACTAATTCTTGCATAAATCATTGCCATGACAACACCTGTAATATATACTGTCAAATAGTGCCGAAGTGCCGAGATTCCTTCAACTCAGCCAAAAGGCTGAAGAGACACAAATGTGGGTGCAGCAAGTGCACAAACCTGTCCCCAGCGGTGCAGAGCGGTGAGCAGCGGCACTTGGGTTTTGGAAAAGTCTCCCTCCCTGCCACTGTTCTTCCTCTGTCGATGGGAGCTGATCAAGCCCGCTATCGAAGATTAATGTGTGTAGTGGTGATCAGGTACTCAAAGTTTGGGCTCGGGCTCTGCCACTGCCTTCTTTAGCAGCCTTTGGTGTTTTGCTCCATCTCTGGTTGTGTAGTGACTCCTTGCTGGAGCAGGCGCAGCGCTGGCCCTGTGCCTCTGCTCTGTGCCCGGCTCAGCAGGGTCTTGAGCTCGCGTGGGCTTGTTAGGTCCTCTGTGGTTCGGATGACAGGGCAGCAACCCAGTGTGGTCCGTTTACGGCAGCTGAGGACTTGGACTCTTTTCTTTTTGCTGGACGGCATTAATGGTGTAAAGTATTGATTCTCATCTACTGGGAAACAGGCAAAGTTGAGTATTGTGTTTAATTAAGGACTTTAAAACAAGGACTTGTAAGGTGATCAATATTTATGAGGATGGGGTAATCTTGTTTTGACTTTTAAACTTAGTGGATTTGATATATGTCATCAACAGGGCTGTAAATGTGCAGTAGTGAGATGTGCTTTTCACCGGGTAACATCTTTTATGATAACCCAAAGCCTAGCTCCAGTTTAATGGCAAAATATATCAACCCATTTTTCTCCTGTTCCTACTAGCTCTTCTTTATTCATTCTAAAAAGAAGGTTTGTGAAGGAAAAATTGAGCAGAGAGGTTACAGATTGCTATCTGCAGTCTTGTTGCAAAGGAAAATTTACTAACGTGGGATAACGTAGGAACAACTCACATTTAACGAATTTCTTCCGAAGTACTTTTACAGGTAGGACTGGATGAAAAATGAGGTGTGACTTGTAATGCCAATATAGAATCCATCTGTTTAGGTCTTGGGCTCTTTTTCTTATCTTATTCATCCCTATTGCCGGTAAAGTCTCCTGTGATATGTGAAGATCTCAGTTTCACCTCAGATCAAAGGCAAGACTTCTCTTTGGGCAGTGTTTCCTACTAACGTATAAAGGAAGAAGGAACGGGTACGGTGAATAGCGCGGTTGGTCCCTGCAGTGACAGCACACTAGGTTTTCTTTTGAGATGTCCTCCCGTGGAGTGACTTTATTTATCCAGAGTCCTGGCTCTTGACCTGGTTTTCTACTCCACAGTATCTCCTGTGGTCACTGACATCTGAGTGTGTGAGACCGTTGCTGTTCTAGTTTCTCTGACTGGGTATAGTGAACACCGTGCAGAGCAGTGGAGAATGGAGGTTCAGAATTGGACCTTCAGTTAATGTAAACCAGTGAAGCTCCAGAGATCGTAGGTCATTTTGGATGGTTCCTTGTCTAACCTATTCTTAAAAATGTCCTGTTATGGGAAATGTAGGACTTCCCTATGTAAAGGTGAAATGGTAAATAAAATATGGGCATGCTTGAGGAGAAAAGGGTTCATACTGTATTGCCCAAGAGAGAAGCAGGTAGACTTTGTTACCTGAATGATTGTCAACCTCTGGGCTGTCCCTCGGTGATTTGTTTCTGTGCTTGAGTACCCTGAGAGTTGCAAAGTTTTACTTCCAGTCTAACCGTAAATCTCCCAACTGGAGATGGTGGTATTATACACAGGTTCACCCTGTGGCGGCATTCAGGAGATGCACTGAAGTGTAAATTGAACTTTCTCTTCAGATTCAACATCTGTATTCCGGATTTTTGTTTTGATTTATCCACTAAGAAGGACTGAGGGAAAAGAATACGTTTTTGTATGATGCATTGGCTTAGCCACAGTCAGTAATCCTCGGGGAAGGAGAACAAGTGCAAACCTACACGCTTAGCTGCAGACAGACCTCCTGATGCCTAACAAGCAATGACTAAAAATGCTTCCTTCCTCCCCTCTTTAGCTCCAAGAGAATTAATCCCAAATGAAAACCTTTGTTTTGCCTAGCAAGAGCCGGCAGGCTGAACTCTCGCTTGGAACGTGTGTTTCTGCAGTGTCACCAGCAGACCTGGGTAATTTGTGTAACAAAGAGTTTACTCACCAAGAAATGCAGTTTCTGAGTGGGAGGAGGCAAAGCTGTTTGTGAATTTGGGTCAGATTCAGCAAACAGTTTCTGCGAAAAAAAAAAAAAAGCCCAAACACCCAAATCTCTCCCTTTATTGCTTTTCCAGATGATCAAAATATTTCATTTTATACTTCCCAAGTAGCAGCAAAGTAAAAATACAATTCAGAATTAACATTTTCTTTTCACTTGGGAGTATCCCACACTGGAAAATACAGATGAGCAGTGACATTTGCCCATGCAAAACGTTTTGTTTAACAAAACCTGTTGTTTTTCACAGGAAAATACCTGCACAATTCCGGTACAGATGGGCGCTCATCAGAGTGGGCTGGCTGGTGCAAAGGTGTCTTCTATGTCTCATTTGCTTGTTAATAGAAAAGAAGCCAGCAGATGGTGCTCGAGAATATCCACCCTGGCTTTTGGAGGTGTGGCGGGTTTGGCTCGGGTGGGAGCGAGGGGACCCACACGGCTGAGCTGGAACTGGGCGAGGACACCAGGAGGGGAGAGGAGGTGAACTGGTGCTGCCCGTGGAGTGTCGGTGCTTGCCCGGCTCCGGCGGAAGGTGTGATGCTGCTGCTCTGCCTTTCCCTGCGGCGTCTCTCCCTCCCCAGCTCTGGTTTCGGCTCCGCCAGTTGCAGCATCGTCAGCCACTGGTGACAAATTTCTGGGAAAAATGTCTGCACTGAAAGGGTTATGGAGCACCGGAACAGGCTGCCCAGGGGAGCGGTGGAGTCACCATCCCTGGGGGTGTTTAAAAGACGGGTGGATGCGGTGCTGAGGGATGTGGTTCAGTGGTAACTCAGCAGTGCTGGGGTAACGGTTGGACTCCATTATCTTAAAGGTCTCTTCCACCCTAAACGATTCTATGATTCTGTGACTGCACACTCCATAGGTTTGGGCTGTCAGCAAAGACCGACAAGGTTGAACTGAGGGGACACCAGACTGGCTTTGACGCTTCTTTTTAGTTTTTCCATTAAGACTTTAGACTTTATTTTTTTCTTTTTTTGGTTGTAAATGACTGAAGAAACAAAGAAGCGATGGAAGATATCTGTAGCGCTGGTTTTCATCCCCTGGGGCTGAGGAGGTTGATTTTGTTTGTAGCAGAAGTCGAAGCGCCCATAGACTCGCCTCACTCCCCAGTCCCCGGGGGCTGAGGGCAAAAACTCCTTCTGAGCTGCTCTGCAAGTCAGCGGGGGTTTGCGCGGAGAGCGCCGGGGCTGGCGGCGCCCCACGCTGCGGTGGCTTCAGAGGAGTCGCTCCAGATTTACGAGGGCAGATCAGAGCGCAGACTCCCCTTCTCCCCCGTGTCACGGCTCGGCAAAGGCAGCCGAGCACCTGGTGACATTTTCCTGTCCTGACAGCTCATCTCTTTAAGAGCTGTGTTGCCAGACTGAGAAGTCTCTTTTTTTTCTCTCATTTCCAGCACATGAAGGGAGATGCAAGCCTGCTCCATCCGCTCCCTTAATGTGTGAATTAAGCACAGAGGGAAAGGAAAGACGTACAAACATCTGTCCTGTTCCTCTGCCTTTGCTGCGGAGCCGTTCAGGCTGTGAGACGGTGTATTGATGCTGTCACATGCGTTTGGGACACATGGGGCTGAAATTACTGTGGCTGCAAATAAAGCCTCTGATGTCATACGTAAGGATGAAGCAACTACTCACTCTCTTTTCTTCCCGTGCTCACTCACTTTCCAGACTGCCAACATTCACAGTTTCTGAAGGCTCTGTTTGAGAAAGTGAAGGAAAGAAAAAAAAAGTTTAAATCCCCTGCTGGTATGGCAGGCTGCCCCGGCGCCCTGGGCGGTGCGGGGGGCGGCACTGTGGTGCGATAACGTCGCACCTCTGTGATAAATTCTCACTGCTGCCAGAGAGGTACAGGGCAAAAGAAGGTGTTTGTCTGGTTTTGCACCTCTGAGCCGGATACATATGTGCATACGTACATACCTATGTAAAAAGAAAACATATAAAAGGTGTGTGGGTTTGAATGCCAAGCTGTGCTCTGCGGGTGTCCCTCCCAGGACTTTGAGGCTTTGCACATGCTTGTGAATGTTTCCACTCAAGGGAAATTGTGGTGGTATGAATCTGTGTTAGCACTTACCCTACAGGCAATGCTCCAGAAGAAAAGGGAAGAGTCTTATCCTTTCTGAGACCCTTTGTGGCACAAAATGACTTGAGGGAGGGCTCTCGGAAGCTATTTCTGGTATTTCGTGCTTTGATTTGCCGCCTTTGTGGAGATGGAATCGTTTAACTGTGATAGTCTACCAAGCAGCAGCAGTTTTGTTTAGTCCTGCCATTTTGGTTCATATCTTCCTAAACCATATCCTCCGAGGGGAAATATTAACTTGTCTAGACCAAGGTACAGTATATTGGCTGGTTCATCTCCCAGGAAGGTTTGTACTTTCCATAGGCAGTGCTCAGAGATGGACATAGTGTGTGTGGATTTAGGGAGGCTGTTAAAATTCATCTACTTGGTTTCATGCAGTCGATGCCTTTAGCAATGAGCCGAAGAGGCACAGATTTGGAAAAACCTGCTCCTACCAATTTCATCTCCTCTAGACAGTGTGATTACCCACAGTGCATTTCCCATGAGTGCACTGAAATACATTTAAAGTCGCCTTCTGACGCTCCGGATAGCTTATCTGGTAGTATTGCAGGCGGAGTGTATTCTACGAGCTGGAAGCTGCTTGCACCTCTCTGCTCACCTTAAGTGCTTTCTCCCTTTCCTCTTTATTTATGGAATTTGTGTCTCCCTCCATCCGTCCCCAGACCAAGAGCTTGATGTGGTCTCCTTCCTCTTAGTAAAGCGCAGTTCTTTTGCAGTGATAGAGCCTCTGTGGAGATGTAAAATTACCAAATAACTTCACTTTTTAAGAGGGGTGAGGTGGAAATGGAGAACAAACTTCTCATTCAAAAAGGGGTGTGTGATCAATATGCTTTCTTTCAGACTTTCTTTCACAAAAAAAACAAAACCAAACATAAAAATCAAATTTTTATCAATGTGTATCAATTGTAGGGAAAAATCATTTTTCCTGCTGAAACAGATGCATAGAACACTTCCAGTCAGTGGAGACGCAACGTTTATGCCTCGGCTGAGGAAAGAGCAGCACTGAACTGGGCTGGGATGTGTCACCGCCTGTTCTGCTTCGAAAGGAAAGGCTGTTGACAAGTGTAAGAGGGGTAACTGGCTGATGGGTCCCTGAATGCTCCCTGCTCCCCATATTGTGCTTCCTGCTCCTGAAACAGTGGTTTATTTTGACCATTTCACCCAGTTTTGGAATGGATCACAGTGTTAAATCTCTCTGCCTGAGACGCAGCAGAGCAGTGCCCACCGGAGCCAGTGGCCTCAGCCATGTCACTAGCGGCCGTTCCGTCTCTGCTGGTGTATTCTGCTGCAGCAAAGCCTCTTGTCATTACTTTTATAGGAAGCTTTCAGTGGCCTAATTTGCTATTCATATACATCTGTTCCACTGGAGTCTGTCATTAATCTCCTGGTAGGTTTAAGTTTTCCCTCTTATATTTGCTGCATGGCCAGTCATCAAAGAGACAACTAAATGAATACTGATACAAAACAAATAGTAGGTTCCGGGGTTACCTGATAATTGTTTTCTTGCTAAAGCATATATGATGCATCCTTGAGTTAAGGGAAATAACAGATTGAGCATGTGGGTAGGTCCCTCCAGCCCCATCGGAGTGCAAAGCTTGGAGACAAGCGCTGTTAGGGTCCTCCTGCGCGTCGCGAAGGGTGCGATGGGCTGTGGGTCCGGGGGACAGACCGGCTCTGCTCTGCCCCGGACAGCCCCGGCTCCTCCGGTTATTGTTACAACCCGAAGTACTATACTCATCCTCTAGAAATGTGGTGGCTATTAGCCAGGGCTGCGAGCAAAGCTGTAAATGTTCTGCTGGGACTGCAGCATATGGGTAGGAAGGGGCATTTTTAAGGCTCTTCCTGAAGTAAGATGGAAATTAAAAAGATATTTTTGTCACAGGGCCAGACCCTGAGTAAGCGTAATTTGGCTCTGACGACTTCAGAGGAACAGTGCCAGTTTATACAGCTGAAGACCCATCTATGATATTAAGAAAAAACAAACCTCATTTAGTCTGTGTCCTTGTTGGCATCACAATCCGGCTATTTAAAAAAAATGAAAACATAACAGACCAGTGCTGCAACGATGAAGCCAGCATACATCAAGACAGTTAAAATTGAACAAAAGGGATTCTTCGTTTTCTTTTTGGCCTTGAGGGGTTCTGTTCCCGTGTTTCCTTTGTAAACATTAGGGTGAGAGAACCTTCCTACTGCAGGAGTCCAAAAGTAGGGTTTTTTTCTGCAAAAAGCATCACAGTGTGAGATTGGGAGTAGTGTTTTCATAGGGAATAAGGCAGAAACAGAACTTCTCTGGCAGCCTCTTCTCCTGCTTTCCCCCAGTCTGTCACGTCCTGATGGCAAACGTGCGCTCCTGTCGCGTTGTTAGTGTCGAACGGCTTACAGCAGGCAGCGGCGTGCCCGCAAGGTCGCCCATGAGTGTTTTGACTCGCGATGTTAAGAGCGGTTCTGGCCGTGGGTCGTTCACAATGACTTTCTGGCAGCGGCAGTTTGCTGCTGTGCCTGGGCGTGCTGGGACGATTGATCGCAGGGTGGTTCTTCCAGGGCACTTCATGAGGATGTAACGTGATGGTGTGGCAGAGTCGTGTAGAAACCCTGTGTGGTTTAACGTGACTGGTGGGATTGTATTTTCCCAGGCTGCTGCTTTCCCCGAGTACTTTGTTCCTGAAGGACCTTCCGTCTTGCTGGTAATTGCCTCTGGGCTCCGACCCTTGGGCAGCTGTGAGACAGGCAATAATTCTCCCCCCTTTCAAAAGAGGCTTTTGTCTTGGAATTAATTGTTATTTGTCAAGTGCTTTAATATTGTCAGATGAAACCTGCTAGAACATTCTGGTTTTTTCCTCAACCACTTCAACACAGGAGAGTGAGTGAGTGAGTCAAAGGCTTGTCAGACTCCGGGTGAGAATACGGGCTCGGCTGGACAGGCGTTTAACCAAACACGGATAGAAAAGCCATACACATGCACACAAAATTTGCTTTTACCCCCTGTCTGCTCAGTAACAGTTAATTTACAGCTGACTCCTAAATGGTGAATTTTAATACCATTTTCTTTCAAAAGTGTTACATATAAATTTGCTGTACCCAGTGTAAAAGTGTCTGCAGGCACAGAAATCATTATTGCTGGGCTGACTGCTAAAGACTGATACGTTTAGAGAGAAAATATATATTCTCTCCAAAGTGGAAACTCAGATTGTAAATTAAATTTGTCAATAAATATGGAAATGGTTTCCATTTCCCTCTTCTACCCTGCACTGCTGAGATCGGTTGTTCCAGTGCCATGTCACCAGTGTGGCAAGAGAAATGACCGGCTCCTGCGCCGGCCGTGGCTGACAAGCGCCCGGTGTCGGGAGAGCTGTTGTCACAGCTTTAGGTCAGTGAGTTAATTGTGCGTTCATCAGCGATAGCAACAATAGAAATTCTCTAGGAACAGAGTCTGGAAGAAGGCAATTGGATTTAAGGAACTCAAAAAGACATTATGGACAACTTATCTTCCTAGAAAACACGCGAATGATGGGGGAAGCAACACACAAACGTCAGGCTTTGGTCCACGCAAGTAGTTGTACCACAGATGAGCCTCAGGTGAAATTTCATATTCTGGTGCCCAGCGAGAAAGTTGGATGTGATGAAGAAAGAATTGTCGTGCTTTTGGATTTTCCTCTCTGCATATGGGCACGTAAAGTGTTCAGCTACCTCGTGGAGAGACAGTTCCTTGCTTAGTCTCAACCAGCACAGGGACACTGGGGGCTGCGGATCTATCCTGTGTTCTTTCAGCTTCAGTTTTGGCCTTAAAAGTCTCTTGGATGAAAGGCTTGCGTGTCAGTGTTTGCAAAGCAGCCTGTCCAGATGCTACCTGCTGGCGTTGGAAGCTGGATTGAAAAGAAAGCAACTTGTAGAGAAAGTCAGGAAGGCGATGCACTCTGAAGACATAAAACTGAGCAATAAGATATGCCTTAGACCCTCAGGTCCTCCCAGGGGGACCAAACTAGCTCAAAACTATCAAAAATATAATGAAAGCACATCACTTTGATAAATGGAAAAAATCACCCCAGCATCAGAATAGAAATATCATTTCATTTTATCACACTGTGGTCATTAGCCTGGAGAGCAGAGATCTGCGCTTGGGATGCCGTTTGCCCTGCCTGGGAACTCACTGCAATCCCATCCGTCCTGACAGGGGTGGCTTAATTTTGGGGGTTTAGTGGAGTTTGGAGGATTTTTATTTCTTGGTTCATTAAAACACTCCTGTGTCTACCTGGCTTAGTTGCCCAGCTTTTTAATATAGGACTGTGGGGGTTTTTTAAGGTGAGCGGTGGATCATAGAATCATAGAATGGTTTAGGTTGGAAAGGACCTTGAAGATCATCGAGTTCCAACCCCCAATCTGTTTCACATTATTACATGATGTTTGCAGGGTCCTTCTGTAAGTGAAAGGGCTTCAGGAGGTTGTGCTCTTCTCTCCCCTCTCCAGCTCACCTGGAGGACCTTGGGGGCTCGGGCTCGTGCTGCCTTACCCGCAGAGCCGTGGGGGAGGACCAGGACGGGATGGAGCCCGCGGCAGGGAGGGGTGGCGGCTGTGGCACGGATGCTGTGGGGAGAAGGCGCAGAGGATGGAGAGGGCTCGTTTGCGATGAGCTGCCCATCTGTCAGCGGCAGGCTGGCAGCTGACATGGTGACAGACACTTACACTTGTTTTGCTGTTGCTGCGCTCCTTTCCATATTTCGGCGAGGTCGAGGAGCAGTGCTGAGACACTTCAGCATCGTTACCCCCTTTGGTTTTGTGGCGCTGAGCTCATGCTGTCTCGCTCTCCAGACATCTCGGTGTCCCTCAGCTGTTCAGCACTTTGCCTTCAGCAAACCGCTTTTACAGCCGACCCCAATTACTTGCTTTCGAATCCTTCGTGCCTCCTGCCAGCAGCCCATCTCTCTGCCTCACAAAATCAGCCCCTTTCTCTTTCCCACTCATCTCCAATTCGTTATCTATCTTCTCTTGGGCCAAGGAACATAGTTTTATTTAGGGCCAGAGCCAAACCCGTTTCAAGTCTCTGAAAGTCGCCTCCTGACATCAGTGGTGCTGAGTCAAATCTGATGCCACCTCTCAGGCTGGTGACGGATCTCCCGCCCGCGCAGCGCTTCCCCAGGTGAATGCTCTGAGCCAGAAAGAAGCTACATCAAGAAAGAGAGCAGGTTCCTTGGGAAAATATAATGAATTTCTTTTCCCCACCATGCTGCTGCTACCACCCAGGGTGTAATGTGGCCTCCCTTGACCTACTTGAAAAGTTTTGGATTTTTTCCCCTTTGTCTGTGCTTTCAAATACACAGTTGATTGTAAAGAACTGTGTGCCAAAGTCCAGGCTTTGGCTCAGAGTTAAACGCCAAGAGTTAAACCCAAGCCATCGCGTTATAGAAGGCTCTGCTTTATCAGAGGAGTGTCAGGCTTCCCCTCGCTGTGACTGCTATCAGTAATTAGCACACCCTACAGAGCCTGCTGCCGAACAGTCCACATGCTAAATGCTGCTTTGTCATCAAAGTACAGTAGCTTGTAACTAATTACATCCCAGCTTTATCTGGACCAGTTCTTCCTTTTAAATACACTTAATAACTCTGCCTTTGAAGGTTCTAGGCATAAAAATAACCACTTCAAATAATCTCCTGAAGACACGTGCCCCATTAGGTGTAGAGCTGAAGTAGGCACCTTGGATTATCTGAGCAAAACAAGAGCCCCGGGCCCCTGCTGGGACATGGATGGAGAGCTGCAGCTCTGCTCTGCTGCTGTGTGTTGGAGAGGAAGGCTGGAGAGCCAAAGTTCACATTTTGCAAGAGTCCTGCGCGTACGTTGTCATTAAAGATGCAAGCAAGGAAAAGCGGACTCTGCCAAAAAAGAGCAGCGATTGGACTCGGCAGTGACTGACCTGAATGGAAGGGCGAACAGTGGAAGGGCTGAAGTTCAGCATCAGTCCCGAGTCCTCCTCCGTGACCCGAACGCCATCCATTTCTCTTCCTAAATCATGTTTAACCATTTCCAGTTGTACTGAATTCACGACTCTGTCTTTTGTCATCATCTCCCTGACCCTGTCAAAAGAACGACCAAAGAAAACATTTTATTTTCCTGATCTTGGAAGTTCCTGTGGGATGGGAAATGCCTTTGCAGAAGGAAGGGCTGCTTAGCATGGTGCGGGAACTGGGTTGGAAGTTGGTGGTGAGACCAGGATTCGCGGACCCGGTGCCTATAAGAGTACGTCTCCTCTGGTTTGTTTAAAGACTGCGTGCCGGTCAGTCATGCTGTGAATCCGGGTACCGTAATTAGGCACTAAAATATCCCATAGGGCAGGATCGATTTCTGTTATAGCTGAGTATTTTCGGTGTGTATTTTTTATTATTACTTAATTTCCTGTTGTACGGCGAGACCATAAACTCCAGCGATGCTTGGGATAGATGGGAGCGTGCCAGTCACTAGCAGCAGTTTCTGCGTCTTTGAGTTAGGGAAAAGGCAGAAAATTCAAAAGCAATCTGTGTAAGTACCTTGACAGGAGGGAGGAACAGAGCAGGAACGGGGCCCGCGGCTCCTCATCCGGAAGCGAGCCAAACGAAAGCAGCAGCTAGCGGAGTAAAAATGTCATGGCTGCAAAGCGCCACGGAGGAAATCAGCTTTAAGAGGCAGCAGAAGGGGAATAGATTATGGCACTTTTAAATGAAAGGTGTTAGGGGGTTCCTGGAGGGAAGAGGCTGGGAGGTAGGAAGGAATTCATTATGGAGAGACCGGCTGCGCCAGTGAATCACCTGTATCGTCTGGGTCCATTAAAGCTGTGTCTTACAACACCCTCAAAATGCAGACGGGATCACTGGGTGTCAGTGACAGCCTGTTTATCTAATCTCAAATGACCTTTAGCAACGGAGGCTCTGGAGGCAAGATGAATATTTACAACTCCAGCTTTTCCCCGGCCACCACCCCTCTAATTGCAGTTAAAGGTGCTCCTGCGGTCCTGCCTGGCGCTGCGGCTGATGGATGTGATGGAGTGGCAGGGGGGCTTAACGGCGTTGTTGGTTGTCAAATTGACACGGCTGTTTTCTTCCACTTCAAACAAAAACGCGAAGGAGGGGAGAGCGGCACGCGTGCTGTGGAGAGACAGCGTGCAAAGACTTCAGTCTCAAGGGGCCTGTTTTCTCTTCGTTTGGGGTAAATTCAGGATCAGCCCCAGAAGTGAAGCGAGTTCTCCTCGTCTGTGGTGTGAACTGGGAGCGACTTTAATAGAGCTGTTGTGGATTTATGTCTGGCCTAACCCCGCAAGAGTCCCTCTGCATTTACATTTTAACTCAGCTCTGCCAGTCTGGGCTGTCTCCAAGAGGCTTCCTTGGCTTTGCTGTACAATATTTTTCAGCCATTTCAAGCGCAATTGTTAATGGATATCGATATGGAAAATGAAATGAGTATGTTCAGTGCTTGTGAAAAATCAGAAACCCAACACAAGGAAGGAGTGAGAGTCCATGACGTTCCTCTCCTCTTCCTCTGCTTCCTGCTCTGCCAGGTTTGTGCCGAGCCACCAGCCCTGCAACCTCCCGTCCCGAGGATATTTTGCTGTGGATTCAGGCCTGTGAATCTGTGGCCATTTTGCCCGCTCCTCCTTGGCTGGGAGGGTGACAACGCCACTGCTACAGCCTCATGCGAAGCGAGCAAGAAGGAGGTGGCCATGTCTCATGGGCTTCCCACAACAGCATCCTCTCACGTGCCGCTCTGATCACGGGAATTCTCACCTCCGTCAAACCCTAAATTCTGCAAAAAGTGATTTTGTCAGTGGCTCCAGACCCAGGCTATCATCAGATCTGCTCCCCCACAGTAATCCTGTACCTTGCAGATTTGTCTGCTTTATCACAAGAGCAGGAGAAGGCAGTAAAATGTGTCAGTTTTCAGCTTTAACAGAGTTGACGATTTGCGCAGTTTGCAACTTGCCACAAAAAAAAAAAAAAGATTGTTTTGTCAACACTCACATATGGTGGCTCATTCGGCTCTACCAGGACACAATTAATTATCTGAGTCTGCTGTCTATCTGTCAGAGCACTGTAAAGGAAAGTTTGGGGATGCAGTGTTTGTTTAATCTATAGTGGCTTTTGTTTGCTTCAGAATGGTGGATATCTTTTCTGTTTTTTCCCTTTTTCTTATCTTACCCCTTTCTAAAGCTTTAATTCCTATAATCCGAATGGTCTCTTTTCTCTCGTTACTGCTGATCAGTTATCCACCAGAGACTGAATTATCTCAGATGGAAGGGCAGCAATAAATGCAGCCGTCAGCCGGGGCTGGAGGCGAAGCGTGTCGGCGCGGCCGCGTGAGGCCTGGGCTCATCCCGGCTCTCGCTCAGCACTTAACGGGGACCGGAGACCGTGCTGGACTCGCCCGAGTCAGTGAATAAAGACCTCCCAGGAGTGATTCAGCCCTGAGTCACTGTCTGTCTCTCCGCTGACTACCGGGTGACTGAGCTCCGCAGCTGGATGCCCACGGGCAGGAATGGCCACCTCAGCCTCGGTGCCTCCCTCTGGGTGCGCGGTCACAGCTGCCGGGGCGTAAGGGACAGCAGAATTCAGGGCCACAGCTAGATGAACATGTTGGAGTGGGGGCAGAGGAGGCCACAAAGATGCTGCGAGGGCTGGAGGTCCTCTGCTGGGAGGACAGGCTGGGAGAGTTGGGGGGGTTCAGCCTGGAGAAGAGAAGGCTCTGGGGAGATCTTATTGTGGCCTTCCAGTGCCTAAAGGGGCTCCAGGAGAGCTGGGGAGGGACTCTGGATCAGGGAGGGGAGCCATGGGATGAAGGGGAATGGTTGTAAACTGAAAGAGGGGAGATTTAGATGAGATATTATGAGGAAATGTTTCCCTGTGAGGGTGGTGAGCCCCTGGTGCAGGTTGCCCAGAGAAGCTGTGGCTGCCCCATCCCTGGAGGTGTTCAAGGCCAGGTTGGACGGGGCTTGGAGCAACCTGGGCTGGTGGGAGGTGTCCCTGCCCAGGGCAGCGGGGTGGACCAGGATGATCTTCAAGGTCCCTTACAACCCAAACCATTCTAGGATTCTGTTATTCTGTGAAGCCATCGTGTGAGTTGCCACACAGATGGCAGAGCTCAGGAGGCTGCCCACCATCATCCAGCCCTTGAGGTGGGACCCCCTGGGTCAGTGTGTCCTGGCAGCATGGCTGTCCTTCTCCTCAGTGGTGGAAGAAACCTGCAGTGCAGGGGCTGGAGCACTTGCAGGCTCTTCCCACATCTTCTCCCCACTTGCCTGGAGACCATGGGAGAACCATCCCCACACCACAGCGTGCCTTCCTCCAAAAGAAGCATCTCTACGTGCTGTGGTTCTGGGGCCGCTGGGGTGTTTGCAAAGCTGTGGAAGTGCCAAGTATCCTTATGGCTGCTATTAGAAACGCTGTGGTTTGCACAGACAGGGAGCGTTCAGGTCAGGAGAGCTTTGGCTTTGGCTGTATTCTCCAGGTAGCAGCTGCTATAAAGGAAACAGATGTTTTGTTACAATTTCTAAGAACCTCTAATAGTTTTGTTAGATCTTGGGGAACAGAGGGCCAAGGTCAGCAGCGAGTTGCCGTAGCCAGTGCTGCAGGACTGATTTTATCATGAGAAAAATGACTGTTTATTAGTGCAGGGGAGAGCTGGGAAAAATATTTCCGCGTGCAGGGGAAGTATTTGTGAGTGTTGGCTTGCTCTGAAAGCCGTGCGTGGACTTGGCTGGCTCTGGAGCTCCCTGTTATCAACCGCCCGTGAAGGCTGAGAGCAACACATGTGGGTTTCCAGAGGTTTCTTAGAAAGAGACCCACTTGCGCTTGGCAGAGTGGGGACGGTGGGACCATGGCTTCCTTTGGGTCACTGGGGGGGCGTTTTGGTGCGCGTCACTGGGTGCCGGGCTCACCACATCCAGTCCCTGCCCGCTGCCGGCACTGGGCTCTCTAAGTGCCGATAGGAACAGAAGTGTGTTGGGGGATTTTCACCTTCTCCATCAAGAGTGGGTCCCCCCTCCTTTGCTCTGGGGCTGACTCAAGGGACAGGTCAGCCCTCAGTTACACCGAAGGTCCTGCAGTAAACTGATGCTTTTAAAATTATACTCAAACAACCCCACGCGAGGCATGTTTTCCAAACCTTTGGCTCCAGAGCCAGGCTCTCTACACGATTCCTAAGTGTTTTGCTTCCAAAACCTTAACGTCAAGTCTTGGAAGTTTAACTAATCATCTGCATACAGATTTTGCTTAGCTCAGGTCTTTATTTTCTCCTTTGATTCAGTTTGCAATACAGCCTTCTATGCAGGATATTAATTTCATTTTTTACCAGTTTCTTTTATCCTTGAGACTTGAACGCCAGGCACCTTGTGGCAAACTGGGTGGCCACAGGCTGGGAATAGTCAGCGAGTGAGTTCAAAGGCAGTAAAAACATTTCATCTGTTCAAAGACAGCTGTAGTCTCAACTACTGATTTTTTTTTTTAGTGGTTCTCATAAAAACTAATAACATTTAATTAATAAAAGTTAAAAAGTAACTTTTCTATAAACAGCATTTGAAGGGTTTCCGTTCCGGTTGCTGAGGAGGTGAATGGCTCTGTGCCCCCTCCCCAGCAGCACGTACTGGAAAACTTTATGGATGGGGTATTTCTGGAGTGACTCGGAGCAGTGGTCGGGGGGGGGTCTGTCTCTGTGGGACAGTTGGTATCATTGTGAAAAGTGGGACTTCCCGAGAGAAGTGTCCCCGTCTGATTCAGTGTTCCTCCTGCGCCGCCTCGCACGCTTGCAGGAGCGTGGGAGTGGGGAACAGTGGAGTCACTCACTCAAGGAGGTCTTGCCTCTGTAATTAGAACATCTTTTCAATGCTCAAATATGAAATTTGCTATCCTGTCCCAAACTTTTATCGTTACTAATTATAACTCCGGCTATGCTTGTTCTCTGTACAAATATTCAAAACCACTGTAATCTCTTTGTGCTGGAAAGGTTGCGCTCCGTGCGGGAAGGGCTTTGCGTCTCTGAGCGCTCTGCTGCACTGGGTGGGAGCGTTCTCTGGGATGTCGTGGCACAACCGGTGTGGCAATGCAAGGATTTAAGCAGAGAGCTTCACAGCTGTTTAGAGGGCTTTGGTATTTTTTTTAATTCTTTATTGAGGTATCGAGCATTGAACATCTGAATTACAATACAGCTTTGCAAGTCCGTGTTCTTGGTGGGCTTTCTGTTCCACAACTTTTAACACGTTGTTTTATGAGACCATGAAAACTTTTGCATCCACAGCGTCGAGAACCTCAGTTCTACATCTTTTCTTTTCCTTTGTTATTTTTGTGGTGGGTATTTTTGTTTGTTTTTTTGATTGGTTGTTTTGGGGTTTTGGGGTTTTTTTGTTGTGGTTGTTGTTGGGGTTTTATGTTTGTTTGTTTGGTGGTTTGGAATTTTTGGGTTTTTTTTCTGTGGTTTTGTATTTTTTTTTCTTTTTTGAAAAGGCAGATCCTTTTCTTGGTCTTGAATCTGGATGGGGACTGAGCAGTGGGGGAAAAGCACCATCTGCTCCCTACGTGTTTTCAGGCTGCACAAGCCAGGGAACAGCCCGTGAGGTCTCAGCGGTCTCTCCCCAGGCGTCCGGGCTGGTTCAGCAGCATCCCGACCCTCCTCTCGGTGCTGCACCCACCGCCACAGCCCAGCGCGGCGGGTCCCTGCGGGACCGATGCAGCAGTGAGCAAGTGCCCCCCGGTGAGACAAGCAGCATATTTGCCGAGCAGCAGACAGCACTCACCAGCTGTAGTCACAGCCAGGCTGATCTTTAAGATGAATGTTATTTAAATTGCTGTATCTCAGCTGCTGTGGGAGCTGCACACCTCAGCTTAGCATGCTAAATATACCTTATTAATTGCCTTGCTCTTTACGTACACCAGAGGCTGGTGCACCGTTAAATACACCAAGAACATCTATTCCTTGAGGTTTTGTTTCTTATTGAAGTATTCCAGATCTTAATGACTCTTCTGGTTGGGATCAGGTTGGACCTGAAACATTGCCACTTGTCCTGTTTTTCCCTTCCTCACCAAAGCACAACAGTACAATATCCCAGTATCTACATTTAAGTAAATCGTGCTCGTACACAGCAGCATCGTTAGACTGGGGGAGTAAATACCTTCTGAGAGTATTTAGTTCTGCTATTTTTCTGTATTGCTGCATTATCTAAGGGCTACAGCTGAGATTGCTCTGTGCGTTGTGCCAAGGGGGAGACAGCCTCCCAAAGTGCAGTTTGCAATCTTAAGTAGGCAATTAGACAAGTGCCAGCGTATAGCCCACACGCGGGTCAGAAACCAAGACCCTTTCATTCAAGACAGTTCACAGCATGGCTCACTTCAGAGAGCACACGGAGTAGAACCCAAGTCCAATTTCTTGCTTACTGCCTTTGCTGTAAGTCTGGAGCAGCTGCTGGAGTCGCTGCTTTCCGACCAGCGGGTAATTGGCCCAAGAAGAGAATTTGAGAGCGGTGGGCAGCCTCTCCAGAAACCCACGCTGCATTGGGTTCTGAATGGAGTCTGTCTTTGAATACTTTCACGCACTCTTTCTGGGCCTGTGTGCACCCACGGGAGAGGACAAGAAGGGGCTCTCAAAGGGGGAGAGGGACCTTCTTTCTCATTCTTTTAAAAACGCCTACTTGTATCCATAGTGCCACAGAGAAGTGAGAGCTGGAAGAGCTTTTCTTTCTGATAGGAGCAAACCTATCCTGAAGATAACCTCGGCTCCACTCCGTATCACCAACTAGAAGCATTCTGGAGTCTGGGTTTGCTTCCCTTAGAGTAGGAAAAAAACCTTCTCGGCTCCAAATAGCATGTTCTTTATTGAGAGCCTCTTCCTTCTTTAGAGCCCTATTTGTTTTTGCAGTGAAAGATGGTGAAGCATCCCTGCACAGTGGTATTACCTACGCACACCAGGTTCAGCCAAGCCCTCTGTCCCTTCCCAGTGCCACAGTACTGGGGTGGCAGAGAGTGCTCTGCCGTGGGACGGGGCCAGTGGGCTCCAGGGGCCCCTCGCAAACACCTTGCTAGGACAGGCTGCCAGCAGCCTCTGGAGCATCTTGCATCTGCAGAACCTCAGCCCCTTGGTAGTCTTCTTTAAACAACCGATTCCTTCAGGCAGTTTCTAGTTTGCTTCCTTCCCTGAGTGCATTTGTAAAGGAAAACACAACAGCAATCACCAGGCAACACATTATTGTATTATTCATGCCCTGTAGTTGAGAGTGATTGAGGTGGGGAAGAGGAGGAGAAAAACCCTGCAAAATTCATTACAGCTTCAACACCACAGAACCTCGCGGGATTTGGGATATTGTGGCTTTAATCGGAGCTAATGGGTCCCTGTTGCATAAGAGATGTCTTTGAGTGGATGTGCTGAATGGCTGCGGTTCCCTGCCCGGAGCGTTGGGTGGATCAGAATCCGACCGCCTGGTGCAGTCTCCCAAGGAGGCAGCGTGAGTGGCGGGGAAGTCCTGGGAGGGAGCTACGGCGATGCCCGACGCCGTGACACACCGCTTCTGCTCCCTTGGCCGCAGCATCACTTTGCGTTTGTTCTGTCTGCTCTGTTGGGGCGACAGGCTGTGGGGCAGAGGCTTTCCGACCTGTTGCCTCCTGCAGTGCCTGACACATTTCGTCTCTGATGTCAGCGGTTGCTGCAATGCTTAGGTGGAAATACCAAGGAATTATTGTAACCTGTTTTAGCACAGACATATTGTAAGCACAAGCACAATTTCTCAAGTCAAGGCAGTGATTTAATTGTTGAATGCTATTTGGTATGTTACTTCATTTTTCAAAGCAGGCAACTTTTGTATTTGCCTGGTCTTTAGATAGGGAAGGAGATGCCTATCTATCCGAGGTATTTATAGACCCTATTATCTTAGTACCTGTATCTCAGTGTGTTTATCCTTGCACTGCCTACTGGTTATTAGGCACAGTTGTTTTTCCACTTTGGAGGGTGTGGGGAGAGGGGAAAGGAAATGCAGACAGTTTAATGGCTTCTTCACTGAGGAACTTAAGGTGGAGCACCACTCCCGCAGTGTCTAGAGCCATCCTTCTTCTGCACGGACATCACTAAAGCTTCAGCCCTGCCACTGAACCTTCAGGTGCAAGTCCCGTGGCCACAAAGGCCGAAAACAGTTTTACTGAGGCTTTATTCAAAGAAGTCCTTCCCTTTAACAGAAGGGCCACTGTATGGTTTCCATGTTATCTTCCCGTTTGCCAGCCTGTCTGCTGTGCAGCTGTGCCCACCAGTTTCAGCGTGACCCCCCACAGACGCGGAAGGTGGCTGCGGGTGGATCAGTTTTCTGAACAGGGGTCTTCAGTCTCCCCCCTCGTGATGGCTGCGCGCTGCTGCTCTCCCGGGACGGTGCAGAAGATGCCCTCCTGACCATCAGCAGAACGGTGGGGACCAGTACTGTCCTTAAAGCGCGATTGCTAGAGAGGGAACTCTGCCTGACAGAGCCCGGGAAGTTGGATAGTAAGTAAAGGATGAGCAAGGCTGAGCTGATACAGGCTAATTAACTTCCGTTCCAGGCTGCGTTGTTTTCTGTGCTCGAGCATGGTTTCTTCCAGATTTAAATTGATTATGAATATCAGGACAATGACAAAATGCTGCTTTTGAAATCAGACTTTTCACAGTAAATGGTTATTTGTTTTTCTGCACAAAAATATTGGCTTATCCGGGGTAATACAATTCTCTCTCTCTCCTCTTCCACCTTCACCACTGTCTGATTTGTGCCTGTAGTTTAATTAAAATCATACAGTATTTCCACAACCTGGTACGTCTCTGCTGCTAGCCTTGTATTTGATTTATATACAGCATTCCAGTGAAACTGCCTGGAAAAATTAAATAGACATGAATCAACTTGCCGCAGGCTTTTGAAATCAAACATTTCACAGCTAACTCCCTGCAGACATCTCCTTTCAGCCTGACGCAGGATAAATGTTACTGTAAGCTACTAAGCACAGGGCTATGTTAAAATGCAGTCATTAGGTTTGGGTTTTATAATTGTATTTGTTTGCCAAATCATAGCTTAGGAGCCAGGGAGCACTTTGATTCATTACTTGTGATTATATGGTTATTAAAAAAAAACCCAACAAAACTACTTGGGCTATTAGACTTCAATCTTTTTGTCTCGGCCTTTGGAATGAATCTAAACCAGTGGCAAATGTCAGATGTTTGCGAAAACAGTTTCAGCAAAACTGAGTTTGATGAAGCTATTGTAAATGCTTTTTCTGTCTGTGTTTTATCTGGAGGTGTAAGCTGTTAGCTTTTAGATAGATACTTATTCTTAGCTGAGCTGCAGCTCTTTTTGGAGGCTTAGTACATCATAAACAAACTTAACTCCTTATCAGAATCTCCGCTTTAGTCTTTATCAGCGTGACTTAAAATAGACGAAAACAAGACACCGTACAGGAGAAAACCTGAAACGCTGCTGCTGTTACTGCATGCTCACATATGTGCCATTCTTAGGGCGGAGAGTGACTATCCAAAGGCGGAAGGCAGCGCTCTGCCGTTCGGCACGGCGACTCGCAGCGCGCGGCCCCCGACCCCAACTGGCCCTGGGCACCCTCCGGCAGCGGGGATGCGGCAGAGCTCCGCCAGCGGAGGGCCGGGGCGGCCCCACCGCAGCTACGGGCCTTGCGTTGAGTCTCCGAAAGGACGAGCAGAAAGGGAAGAAGTCTCCTTTGTGCCTCCTGGGTTGTCTGCTGGGAGCCCACCCGTTCCCCTGCGCGACCGTGCGCTGAACTGCGCGTTTCATTCAGAGCTGAACCGCTCTGGTGTTAGTCAGAGTGGAGCTTCTAGGGTGTCTCTCATCCTTCCTGCCTCATGCTAGATGGGAGTTAATCAAGAATTGCCAGCGTTACGGAAGACAAAGAGAGCCCACTGGGGGATTTGGGCTCAGCTGTGTCCTTTCAATAATTTATAATAAGTCTTGGGCTCTAATAACCTAATCACAAGGATTTGGGGAAGGAGGCAATGAATTTGTTTGTTTCTTCCCAGCCACAGGTGATATTAAAGTGAAGAAAGAAAAATTAATCCCCTTTCCTGATTTGTCTTATAAAAGATATGCAAATAGTATTAGGGGCTGATCAAAATGCCGGTGATTACTGGATCGCTAAGAGCGAATGCTAAAGCAATCCCTCTGGGAAGCAGCGCTGTTGTGGCTCCTAAGTGCCAGTTGTGAAAATGTCTTCTGCTGCAAAATGCTGTGGGTTGGAATTATCTTTAAGGTGATCCATGGAAGTACGTTGGTCCTATCAGGAGAATTTGGCTGCGGGGTGCAGGGGGTGGCCTTGGCCGGTGCAGCTGAGGCAGACTGGGATGCTAAATGCTGTGGGTAAGGGGCAGAACGATGCTTGAAGGAGCAGGGGATGCAGTATCAGACCCAAAGATGTTCGCGTGTTCAACCCCTGTGCCGCCTTCATGCACGGGAAACCTGAGGGAAAGGTGAAATCCCGGCGAAGGAGTAGGAAGAGAGAAGCCGGAGATGTGTCAGGGAGGAACGCGCCGTGCTGGGGGATGTCCAGCGGGAGGAGCGTGTGGAGGGCGTTCGTGGGGCGCGCGCTGAGCGGGGCTCCTCGCGGGGCTGCGCGCGGAGCTGCCAGGCCGGTGCCGGCCGTCCCTGCCTTCCTGACCTCCGGAAATCCTGCTGCGCGGGAGAGAACCTGCCATCTCGTGTTTGCGAGTGCTTTTCCATTTAATACATTTTAATCAGAAAATTAATCAGGAAACACCAGTTCAGCAAGATAATTGAACAATGAAGAGACACGATAATTACTGTTTAGTCTAATTAACTTTGTTAAGTCTTTATTGGGAACAGAGACTTCCTGAGTGAAACTTATTAAATGGTTCTCCCTGGAAAACAGAATCCCCATCAAAAAGCCTTTGTTCCTCACGCTCTTTGTTAGGGATTGGGTGCATGTCTTTAAATCGCGATTAGGGAAGCCAGCAGGTTGGGTTTGGGAAAACCGTGAGCTACCTTTCAGTCCGGTCTCCTACATCGTCAATTCATTTACATCTCTTTAATCCATTGCTCTTCTCCTTGCCTCTTCCCAGGTAGGCAGGATTTGATCGCCGACAAAACCTCCGGCGCTGTGCAGCCCCGCGGTGCTGCATCCACGTTCGGCTTTGTTCCCATCTCTCATCTTCAGGGCTGTGGAAAACGGACGAGTGATTGGGGATTATCAGCAGAGAAGGGGCTGAGGGGCTTTTCCGCGTTGCGGGAGGTATATGTAAAAGCACCGAAATCCTTGGTGGGGCTCGGACAGGAGGGAGCTGCTGGGAAGCCTCCGGCACTCGATGGGTGCCTCAGGGGGTACGTGGTCCTGCGGGTCGGGATCACGGGGGCTGGGGAGGGCCAGGGCTGAGGCGGAGAGGCGTCAGCGTAATGGGGCATTGTCAGAGCTGTGATGTTACTACTGAATATTTGTATAGGGCCAGAAACTTTAACCTCGGTGAAAACCCTTCAGGAACAAAACCTGCCTCGGTGTCTGTTTCGTGCTCCTCGGCTCTGACCTCTGTCCTTGGAGGCTCTCGGAGGACTCAAATAAATAAGCGGTGTTCATTGAAGAATATTAATGGACATAAGGAGCAGCGTACGCCTGGGCACAAATTAGCATGAAAGAGTCGGTCTGTCTGGTTCAGTCTCTCCTCTGGTTTTGCTTTGCTTTGCTTTGCTTTGCTGGTAAGGGCGTAGCATTAAATATTTATAATTTCAGAATGGAGGATTAAAAATAAATATTGAAATGAACTTGATTGGCTTTTGATCTGCTGAGAGAGCCCTTTGGCTGGCCACAGTCCAGTAAGCAACTGACCCACCGGTAGCTTGTACATTATTCATGTTTGGTTAGGTCAGGAAGATGAGAGAGACTCAGGATATCGACCCTTTAGGAGAAGCACGAAGGAATGTGATTTAATAATCTGTGGCTGGTGGGGTTATCTTCCCGAGGCAGCGAGCTGTGAACCAGGGGGAACTCGGGAGCTTAGATCTTGCTCTTCGTTTCGGTCATGCCAAACCTGAGACATCCTTTTATAGCCGAGGGATTTACATCCGTGTAGCTGGGCAGAATCTACCCTCCCTGGGGACAGGAGTGCCTAAACCGGGCTGCAGTCCCTTGGCTGGTTAAGGTGAGGCTGTTTTGTTTTCTGCCAATACTAATTGTAAACCACATAAATACTTTTACAGTAGAACAGGTCTCTGATCTTTCCAAAATCCAGGTATCTTAATGAGCAATTTTTAATGAGCAAAATGCTCTGGAAGAATGTTTTGCTACTCCTCTGTTTCTCGCAAGCTCAACGAGCATGAGAATATCTCAAACTGTACCCAATGCACTCTGCCGCGCTTCAGACCTTAATGTTTCATTACAACTAGGGTACAGGATTGCTCCCAAAATCCGGTTATCTCCTACAGTTAATTTGTGCAACTAATAGCCTGAGTGTTTTGAATTTCTTGTCGGTGAATGGCATTGTAATTGAATTTCTAATTTATTTGGTCCAGTTTATAATTAAAAGAAGTACTCTCTCACTTATCGTTGCACGTTGCTCTTGGGTTTTTCCACCCATATCCCGCTTTTGAGGCTGCAAAGCAGTCTGCGTTGTATTCAGCCCCGAAGCACAAGGGAGACAACTTCATTACTCGTTTTTTCTGGGTCACCCAGTGGCGGTCGTTGTTTTGTTGCGCTGAAGCGCTGCGTATCTTCACGACTCAAGACGTGGGTCTGTTGGGAGCAAAGCGTTCTTGGAGAGTGCAGCCTAACAGCCTTGCCTACTTGTTTATTTTCTTCTTTCTCCCCTCCTTCAGTTAATTATTGTGTAAACACCGCTGGTTACTGTAGGATCGCTCGCTCTACAGATCTGGCAGCAGCATTCCCCTTTCACCAGGGAGAGGCAACTAATGGTTTTTCTAGAGGGGCAACTCTTGAGAAACCTTCTGATTTAATTTTTCCCTCCCATCGTCTTCTGTGGTGTCATATAGAAAATAAAATTGCTGGAGCTTTAAAACACTTCCCTGGCTGAACAAGAGAGTTAATTATTATTTAAGAGGGACAATTGGGCAAGGTTAAAAGCTGTGAAATAAAAGAGAGGGAAAAAAACAAGTTGAAATTGCAAAGAGGCGGGGAAGGCAAGAGATACTTTCCTACAGCATGGTATTTATACGGAGCAATATTTGCAGTTTCGAGGCGGAAGAAAAGTAGAATAATCCTTTTTCATTTCCTCTTCCTGCAACCCTTCAGGGCAAGTAAATTGCGATTTTCTCCTTCAGAAGGAGAGACAGGAACTGGTGAACCCACTAGTTTTGTTTCAGCCCAGTTTGGTGGCTGTGCAAATGATTTGACTCACTCTGCCTTGAAGATATAGATCATTAACCTTTGTGAAGCCCACTGTGGTGTTCTGCAAATCGTATCTTAAAACTGTCCTTTGCTGTGATGCCCTAAAAAGTGAAATCCCTGTGGCAGTAACTATCTTTTGTCTTGTGCCTGCACAGCAAACAGCCCAGGACGTGGGATTCGAGAGCACGATGGAAAGGGCGGGGGATTCCCCAGGCACCAACACAACGCAAATAATTAAGAATATCATAAAGCCTTAATAGGGGCTTCAGCCTATTCTTCAGGGTGGTTTTGCCCCTGTAGACAGTCATCATTTGGCCATGCTTAGCAAACCCCAAAGACAGTTGCACTGTGGTGGGTCTGCTCCCCAAATCCTGTCCCACACCTTCCTTCCCTTCCTCGACACCCACGCAGAACTGAAGCTGTATAGGGGTGACATAAGCCTTGCTCTAGCGAAGAGCACGGGAATATTTTTCCCAGCAAAGGCTATTCCTTCCTGAACTCCCGGAGCCTTTGTGTTTATGCTGTGACATATGAGATTTACCTCACCTCACTGTTCAGAGCCACAAATACTTTTACTGCTCAATAGGTAGCAAGTCACAGTCTGCTGAAAAACTTGCACCATGCTGCTCGGTTTTATCCTGTACCCTGCAGACCAGCTTTTTCACAGCTACTTGTGCAGCCTATTTCTTTTGTCATAAAACTTCTAGTGCGATGCCTACAGCACTCACCTACATGTCTAATTTCCCTCCACCGTAACAGGCAGGCTACAGAATCTTAAATAAATGCTCGTTGGTCATTAAAGCCACGTTTACAGAGACTTAACAGCTCTGTAATAGGCACAAAACTTGCTCTGCAGAATTGTTACCGCATAAATACACCAGAACGAGCAGCTGGTGGTTAAAAGCTTTGTAATGCACGGAAAGCTGTAATTTGCTGATTAACAATGGTTGATTGCAATTGTATTGTAAGATCTATTTCCTAGCACCACCCGAAACCTGACCCGGCTCCTAAAGGGCCGAATGAAAGCAAAACAGTGGTAGAGGTGCAGGAGGATGACCCGTCGCTGGAGGAGTTTTGAGCCCTGAGGTTGGTCGGGGTTTGGTGGAGATGGGCATCTGCGGTGCTGCGAGGCAGCCGCGGCAGGACCGCGCGCTCCGGGTGTGGGTCCGCGCGCCCCTCCTGTCGGCGCGGCTTTGCACCAGCTGCAGATCTGCCGCTTTATCGCTGAAGCTCAAATTCATGGAAAGCCAACAAAAGCCATGCTTCCTTTTCTATTCTCACTACTTTTCCACTGCTAATTTGTTGGAGTTCCTTAGCAAGTCGCTTCGCCCCCATCTGTCTCTCCCGTCTGGGCTTTGCCTTTCAAGGTTGCCGGCATCTCAGGATGCTGTTTGCTCAGAACCTGGGGTGTGTGAGACTGTATTTTTTCTGAAGCTTCCACGTACCTCTGCACTGTAGATTAATATACTAACTGCCAGGATTTCAGTAGGATGTAGGTTTACCTTTTGAGTGAACATCCCTTTCACCCGAAGTTGTCTTCAGAGTCCTTTAGTCTTTATTTTAAATTATATTATGTCCCTGCTTGAAAAAAGAGAAGGAAGAAAAAAAAGAAAAACACAAGAGGAGTCAGGAACATAAATTAAGCCTTCAAATGCATGTGCAGTTCTCTGTGACACAAACTTTGCTCTTGGGGTTTATGATGCTAATAAAATACTATTCACTGCTAACAGCTCTTTCCTTCCCAGCCTCACAAACTGAGACAAATAAGTGCGTGTATTGAAGGAGTTCACATTCTATGTCTCTTTGCATCAATATGGCCCTGCTTTATTGACATTTTTAGGTAGAAACTGGCTAGTCATGCCTGGACTATATTAACTATTATTTATTATTTGGACTGAGGACCCAAGCCCTCCTTGCTCTGGGTGTTTGTACATACAAATCAAAACTATTTGTATCCCAAAGAGCCTCTAAATATTGTGAGAGACAAGAACTAAGTAGGGTAAAAAGATGCCGTGAGCCAGTTTGTGTAAGACGCGATGGGGAACAGCACGCAGAGCCACCATGAGCGTCGCCCTCGGGCTGTGATGGGGAACCGTTCGGGAAGGGTTTGTGGCAGGCTCCTGCAGGAGAGCCTCACCCGCAGGCGTCAGCGAGAAAACCACCGTAAATGGTCCACTGTGTCCCAAAATAACCGCTCGACTAAAGGGCTGGTATCTCTGCTGAGGCCCTGGACTCTCCCTTGCATGCTCTTAGATTTAAACTGTCAGGTACTTACAAAGACAGTTATCTTAAGTGATCAGCAATAATAATTTTTTGTCGTCTTTAAAATAAATCATGTTAGGAACTGCCGGAGCAGGGCAGCATAAGTAATTAGAGCCAGAGTCCTGGACACGAGCCCTAGCTGGCTCCAGCACCGCTTATGAATTACGGAGCTCCTATTCCTGATGAAACGTGTTCTTTTGTAGCAAAATCTGGAGTGGCCTGGTTGGGAGAGCGCTAAGGGTGACTTAATCATGGTGCTTGGGACCTCCCTGAGGGCATCCAGGCAGGATCAAAGCGAGTCCCAGACAGCTTGTCCAGGAAAGAGAGTAGAGAGTCAAGCCCCATGTCTTAGAAGTTACGGATTTAAAGACTAGTGATGTTAGTCTAGATTTTGCATTAGAACCTGTGATCTCTATAATCCAAGTTCTCCCAACCTCTTAGACAACTTCAAGTGACTTTCTGCCATGCATATATTAATGCTTTCCTCTTGTTTTCTTGCCCATCTTCTTGCTGATCTGGAATAATGACAAATGCCACTGTCTGATCCAGAGATTCATGTATGGAGCCATTTGGGGAAACCGCAGTGGAAACCCGATACAGAAATCAGCCCTCCAAATGGAATTAACCTTTAGGAAGATCTCATAAATAAGTGGCTTGAACCCTTCAAGGTATTCTGTGAATCATTGACAATACGACTAGGCTAATTTAAGCATTTGTCACATAGATACGGAAGAGTCAAATTCAGTTCTCGGTCATACAAGTGGAGGGAGAGAGAAGGGTAAACCTGTGGACGATCTGCCTTCCCATCTGGTTGGCTTTCCTGGATTTCACCCCGGAGCTGCTCCGGTGGGGACAGCCCCAGCTCCCCTGAGGTGGGGGGAGCAGGTCTGTCCCAGCAGCGATGCTTGACTTGGCATGTAGGATGCAATTTCCTTACGCCTAGGAAATCTCTGCACTTAATTTGCTCTCTTTTTAGGACCTGGCTTGTTTCTTAAAATAGAGCTTTATTCTTCATGTTCACTTCCTAAAGGACAATGACAGAAGAGAGAGGGAGAGGGAGAAAATGCCATAAACTGGGACATTTTGTTACCACATTCACTGCACATCTGGGAGCTCTTTTGGTACATAATTGCTGCGTAATGCTGTTCACAAGCTGTAGCCTCATCCACATCTCCTTGGAAGCTGTTGTTGCAATGCCGTAGCCCCGGCTTTGGAAATTGAGCGTGACCTATTGGTCGGGTGTACGGCTCACAGAGTGGAAAACCCTTGGTTCCTTCTCTTTGCTCCGTGAGACCGTGGCCAGGCTGCTGCTGTGCCAGTTTTCGAGGCTCTAAAAGCCTCATTGCTCCCAAATCCACTGCTGAGCGGAGGGAAATGCGCTGTTTAAGTCCTAAAGATAATTCTGTGGTGAGACCACATGTGTAGCTCTGCAAGGCTGTGACACTGGGAATTGGGGGGGGGGAGAGCTCCTCTGTGTAACTATTCCGTCCATTGCAAACATCTGCTTATAATGAAGTAGAGAAATTATCCCATGGTTTTGTTATTTAAGGAAGGAAATCTGACTGCAGAAACATGGTATCTGGCAACCTTGATATGATTAAGAAACAGCCACTGTGCTACGTGTTCTCCCTCTTCTCTTGCAGCAAAAGAGAAAAAAAAAAAAACAGTTGAAAGCATTTTGTTGATTTTCCTAACTTTTAAAAATGCAGTTTAAACAGAACTTTTAGGGGAAGTCTGGTTAAGATGCTTCCCTACCTTTCCTTGGGATTGTGTCCATCTTAACTAGTTAATCCCAAAATTTTGGGGGCCTTCATCCAAAAGGCAGAGAGACATGTCAGTTCTGGGGATAACTGCGTGCGGCGTTTGCTCCCCGTGCCAGTGGCAGGGAGACACAGCGCAGTTCGGGCATGCAGTGTCTGATAACGGATGAATGCAAGTTTCAAGCAAAGACGAGCGGGTCGACTTTTGCCATCTTAACTGGGAAGCGGTGTCTGTCCGTGCCACGTGGTGAAGATGATAAATCGCAGTGAAGTTGTGATCTGGAGCCATCAAATTTCCTCCCTGTCTTTCTTAACCTTGGGACAAATTAAATCAAATTCTGCTGTGAAGCCTAAAGACATAAAATTTGTTAGCTGTAACAGTATATTCTGCCAAGCAGTCAGAACTCCCTAGTATTAATTACTTGATTCAGCAAGTTAAACAAATGATGTGCTATCTGGATTCAGGGGGAAGCCACCCAGGAATATATAAAGGATGCAAAGACATTCCTGTCAGTGAACATCCAAACTCTAGCTGCTAATTTGCTGTGGAGAGCAATAATCTGTTCTGAAGCTGCCTCCATTCCTGAGCAATATCGTACCAAGAATGAGCATCGTTAATAGAACTGCTTGAACAGTGCATCAGAATGATAACCACTTGTGCGCTGAGTGGGGTGGCTGCTGGAGGTCCTTCTGGCCGTTAGCCCTCCTCTTCGGGAGCGAGCAGCACCAGTCGGAGGTGGTACCCCTCATCCCAGCCTGGAGACTGCTTATCTTTGCTCCTCAGCTGCAATTAATTTCCCACAGCTCTGCAAACAGAAAGAAATGTATGAGCGTTTCCTCAGCTGCTCCAGTAGAGCCAGGTGGGCCCAAAGCACCCTAACGCGCAGGTTAAGGCAGTCCTCGCTGCTCTTGGCAGTGCAGTGGAGATCCCGTACCCAATTTCTTTCACAGGCAAAGCTGTGGAGAGTGTTTTTCCCTACAAAAAAAAGTATCTTTCAAAGAGACCCAGGTCTGGGCTGGGAGGCACCAGTTGATGGAGGCTCTACCACTCCCAGGTTGTTCCAATGATTCATTACCCCATGGTAAAAAACGCAAGCGTTATTTTCAATTCCAATTTGGCTGCCTTTAATTTCCACCAAGAGATTCTCTCTGTGCTCATCTCTGCTAGATTAAAGAGCCCTCAGTATCTGATGGTTTCTTCCTGTGAAAGTGCTTGTGCACTGTAATCAAATTATCTTTTTGAATTTCTTCCTGATCAGTTAAAAGAGATTAATCCTTTCACAGTCTTCAGTTCTGAGGCATTTGTTTCCGTGAGTCTGAGTCACTCAGAGGCCTTCGCAGCGCCCCATCTCCAGATTTGTGTCTCGCAACAACACACGGATACCGCAGATGGGTGTAGTGCTCTTATGCTGAGCTCAGGAATCGCCCACGGCGCAGAGCGTTGGTTCCGTGCCGATTCTCTGTCCCGGCTCGGGCAGGTCCGGAACAAGCCTGGGACACGGCACCAGTGCAAGACTGGTCCGAGAGCCCAACTGCCTGCACCTGGCTACTGGGAGGAAAACCCAAAACAAGCAATCGTGGTGTCTGAAACCAAGTTTCACTTGCAGCAACACCTTTCTAATTCAAAGCTGTTACTAATGAATCTGGGGGAAACAGCCAGAGCGCTCCTCAGAGTCTTGATTTGAAATGCTTTTTCACTGTTCCTCTGTCTCAGTTCAACTTTGATCGGTCTTTTTTTTTCCCCTCCCCTATTTCTTTCCTTTCTGGTGGAAGATGGAGAACAGCTACTGTGAAAAAGGTGCTAAGTAGGCACCTGAAGTATTATCTTCATTATTTAGCGAAGCAGCCATGTTTGGTACTATCCTGTCGGGTTTGTGTTCAGTCGGGTGCTACGAGATGGGTGCTGTGCCGGGAGCTGGGTGTTTCCATTCCCAGGGTGCTCCTCACCTGGTCGCTGGGGTGACCGTTTTGTCTAGCTTATGCAACCCAAAGCAAAGCTTTCAAAGATCTTTTCTTTAAGATTTTTTTTTGTTTTTGTGAAGTCCATATTAAAAGGTCTACGAATTGTGGCTATTTTTAGGAAAGATCAAGTATTAAAATGCAAAAGAGGAAAGCGAGGCGAGGTGGACAGGGAAGTTGCTCTTGCAGTGCAATGCTCAGCTCATTAGCTGGCTCTGCCCTGAGCAGCGTTGCACAGTTGCTCTGGTATTAAACTTCATTTATACGGTGAAAAAGCAGGGGGAGAGTTTAAGAAAAATATGCAAAAGCTCAATCCTGCCAGATGCTGAGTGCTTTCTTGTGAAGCGCTGAGTTGGCAGAAGTCAGAGCTGCTCAGCACCTCTCGAAACACTCCTCCTCCTCCTGCTTTATTGCCAGTTAGTCTGCAGAGCTGGCCATAAAACAGCACAGGAGATTTCCAATAAAATGAAAGTCATGTCCACGTGTTAAGATACGGATTCTTTGCTGTGCAGAGTCATTCCAGAGGGTGAAATGCTAATTTGTCAGCAGTCCTATGGAGAGGGGAATAAAGATGTTACGGTAGAGGAATACAGAGCTCCTACACCCAGAAGGATGGCGATGGGGAACGGTGGAGGGAACAGTGTCAGCCCAAGAGATACACCTGTGAAACGCCCGTTCGTTGCTGCCCCCTCTGCTGCCGTCCCGTGAACGCGGACTCCGGTGGGCTGTGTCAGCATCGGTCTGGGAGAGAGCAGGCTTTCGGGGGAGTGTTTAGACCTTAAAGTCATCACTCAAAATGACCGCCATGCGTTCTGGCCCAACACTTCGTAGCCTTACTTACACTACGGGGCAGCAGACGGCGTCTCCTTGGTGGTTTTAAAGCTGACAATACACTGTAGGTACGTAATGTTGCAGCGTACATAAGGTGTATGAAGTGCGGGGGGCGGTCGCTGCCGGGTCCCTCCGTACCTGCCCGGATCTTCCAAAGGGTTGTTGGTGTCTCCGATGGTGCTGGGCATTTCCAGCACGGCGTAGATGACTGTCCGGCTCTCCCGGGAACACTGCACGGTAGATAAAAAATGCTTCTGGACAAAAGCTGTCTCCTACTCTGCGTATGATCCAGGACTTGTGTAACACGGCCTTGATCTTCGCTGTAAGCTCAAATCCTAATCAATAGCAGTAATTAACAGCAACAAATGCAGAAGCAGAGATCAGAGCCTTACAGCGATGTGACTCAGGTTTGCGGGTGCCTTCCTACACAGGGCCATGCGATACCGGCGCGATTGTTTGCATGGGGACTGCCAAGCGGCGGCTGCGGTGACCTACAGGCGCTCTCTGCTCCTCCCGAGAGCTGTCGGCTGAGCCTCTCGCCGAGCGGAGCTGCTGGAAAGGCCGGGCCGTCCGTGGAGGCAATCACGGCTGAGGTGCAGGCTGAATCAGGAGAATAATTTCCCTTTTAAACCAGAAAGTTAAGCAGCAAGTTGAGTTTTACAGAGTCCCGCAGTCCTTCAGAAGGCACCTCGTGCCTATAAACAAGCACCCCCATCTCTCCAGTACACCATAAAATCCTTCAGTAACGATCATCATGACAACTATAAACCTGTTGTTTCCATTCTCTGTGATTTATTGAGCTGGTGGAAAAGGTGGAGCTGCTGTTTTATTGGGATGATCAAATGTTTGCAGAGGGAAAATACGATCTGCATTCCTCCAAGCCTACTTTTATACATTGAATCATGAATACATTTCCTTTCCCATTAGCAATTTAACATTGTAGGACACAGAAACACTTCTTCAAAGTGAATTTTTTTAAAAAGTAGCGCAAAGTCCTGGCACTGTGGGAGTGAATGCAAGAGCCCTTGCAGCCCCGGGAGAGCTGGCACTGGGGCCTTCCCCGTACGGGGTGTCCCCGCGATTTATTCTTCTCAGACAATTCTGAAAGTTTGAGTTTTCATTCCTAATTGGGATGAAGCCGCATCGCAGGATGCCAGAACCCGCCACAAAGCACCATTTTCCTTCCCTGGACAGAGATCATCCCCTGTCCTGCCCTCCCGAGCGGATGAGCACGTGTCTGTGCTGGCGTGAACGGGGGGTCCCGCAGCCGCGGCGTGTGCAGCACATCGGAGGGAAGAGGGCTTTGGTCCGGAGAGAAAAGAGGATGAAGGAAAACAAATCCTTTGTGTCTCTCGTGCGCTGGCTCAGCCAGGCACACGCAGAGAGCAGATAAATGATGCATGGGGCTGGCGTGGATTTTGGCCTTGCGTTATCTGGCTGTTTCTCTGTGTTAAGTACTTTTCATTGTTTTCTGCTGAGTTAAAAGTCTACACAGGTACTCTGGAGGTACTGTATTTAATAGTTGCAAATGTGTAATCGAATACAATTAATAATAGTAATTGTAGTAACCAGCACGCTGTTGTAATTGACCCAAATGTTTCTTACTAATTAGAACAACTACAGTTCAGAAATCGTTCACAGGTTACAAGTAGTACTTTATATTGGGCAAAACAAGCTGGCCTCAATGTGTGACACGCATCAGTGTTAACACAGCGATGTCCAAGAGCAGATTTTATTTTATTGTTATATCTCTTTGCATTTTCTGGGAATCTTAGAGCTGGGTGGCCATAAGGAAAATGTTCTGTGGTCACAGGAAGGCATTAGCTGTGCTCTGCTCTCAGCGCGGGGAAGCGTGGAGCCGAGACAGGGGTGGCAGAAGGTCAGTGCTGGGTTTCGGAGCTGGCCCTGGGAGCGGGTTGAGCCGGGAACCTGCTGTGTCCTCTGTGCCGTTTAGAGGGGATCTCCCTTTCAAAACATTTCAAACGCTGACAGCTCTGCCATGGCTGCAAGGTGCCGACCGCCCCGTACGGGGTGTGTGCGCCTGTTAGATCTGCCTGCTTACCCTTCCACAGGTTGTAGGTTTCTCTTTTTTATCGGAATGTTCGCCTTTTTCTTGGGTCACAAAGTAGGAGACCTTTCTTCAACACAGATGTCACCTGGTCACGCTTCCAGCAAAGCCCGTGTGGCTCGATCCCTTTTAGTAAATGATCGAGGATCTGTCCCCTAAGGACACTCATAAAACTTCCTCCATCTTACATCTTGCCTTGTCGTTTATACTCCTGCAAAATGAATATGAAACACTTCCGTGAAAGTTAAACGAGAATTTCTTCTTGAGAGTTTATTTCTGATTTATGCACTGATATAAATTGTTGGGGAATGCGCAAAGCAGAATAAAACCAGGCCCAAAGCGTTTGGGGCTGTGAATTCCCGTGTTACAGAAGCACCACTGCGACACCCCTGTCCACCAATTCGGGATGCGCGAGCAAGCGGCTCGCTGAAGGACTGTGAATTTTGTGATTGATAGCATCCAGCACCGTGTTTGATGTTAAGCACTGTTCAAGTGCTTTGCTGGGCCGGAGCCAGGGAGCTGATTGTTGCAGCCTTGTTCCCGTGCGGTGTCCTCAGCCGTGCTCGCTCAGCCCCGCACGACCCGCACGGTTAATCACCGGTGCTCCTCGGGCACACAGCGCTTCGCAGCAGCGGCACCGCACGTCACAGCTTCTGTGCGTGAAGCCCATCTTGACAATGTTCTCACGCACATGAGGTCAGAAGGAGATACTGTGGGCCAGATCATAGAATCATAGAATCATAGAATGGTTTAGGTTGGAAGGGACCTTGAAGATCATCGAGTTCCAACCCCCCTGCCGTAGGCAGGGACACCTCCCACCAGCCCAGGTTGCCCAAGGCCACGTCCAGCCTGGCCTTGAACACCTCCAGGGATGGGGCCTCAACAGCCTCTCTGGGCAACCTGTTCCAGTGCCTCACCACCCTCAAAGTGAAAAACTTCTTCCTAATGTTCAATCTAAACCTGCCCTCTTCCAGTTTGAAGCCATTCCCCCTCGTCCTATCGCTACATGCCCTAGAAAAAAGTCCTTCCCCAGATCGCTAGCTGGCGTTAATCAGGAGAGCTGGAAACGGAACCGATGGGACAGAGCCAGCTGAGGGTGACCGTCTTCTGAAGAGATTCACCGTGCAGTGGGACAGCAGGTCCCCCAGCAGAGCAGCTCTCCCCAAAGCAACGCCACCCACAGCCTTCCCTTACCCGGCACCTCTCCGCAGCACTTGCCAGTTGCCCTGGAAAAAAACATCAGGCCCTTTCCTTCAAGAAGGAGAGCCTGGCTGAGGTGAGAGCAGCCCTGGGAGGCAGAGCACTGGGTAGCATGGCTCAAATTGGCAGGGAGGCAGAGAGGTTGACTTTGTAGGAAAATCAAAAGCGAGCAGTTAAAGGCCTTGGCAGTTGGTTGCCCAAAGCGACCACAAACATGTGTCTCGCCCTGGTAGGTCTCATCAGCACAACTCAAATGTCATCTCATCCTGACAAGGGAGAGAGAGAAAAAGAAGACTGCCCTTGCTGGGAAATAATGAGAGCACTGGAAGGAGGGAGGGAGCAGAGAGCAGTCCCAGGAGGGACGTGTCCGACTTGTATTCCTCCTCTCCCACTTTTTGTCCAATGATATTAATTTTGGGGGTTATAAAAAGCGCTAGTTTTGCTGCAGCACTCATTCTCCTCTGTGCCAGGCACTGTATAAACGCATGGGAGTAGAAAGCACCGGCCCCCCGAGTTGCTGCCGTGCAACCAGCAAAGGCTTGACACACTGATCGGGGAAGGTTTTTAGGAGATAAAAGTTCAATTCCCAAATTTAACACGCGCTCCTCTGTGTGATCTCTGGGTAGTTCTCTTAATCCCTTTGTGCCTTAGTTCTCCAGGCTTAGAGCATATTAGAGGTGGTTTGGGTACAGCTGCTCCTGCATTAGGGGCTGCGTACAGCGCTGGGTGAGGACAGCCCCATCGGAGGGCGGGCGGTCTGCGGGGACTCAGACCCGGCTCTAAAGCCAGTGAGATGCCCGAGACTCTTCCATCCTTGCGTGCAGCATTCAGCGTAACGAGATGCCGTCTCTCTGCTGGCACTACCCCGTGGCACGGAGCTGATCATTAGGCAGTGCCCCTCTACCATCTCTCTCCGTCCAGGTTTGCTCCTGCCTGGTGGATTCGTCAGCAGGTCCAGCTCGCAGGCGGGTGTGCCGGGCTCGCTCCGTGCCTCCTTTCACCACACAACCACGCTTGGGTTTTTTTTCACTTCCAATACATTCTGGGCTGAGGCTGAAGTGCAAACTTAAAGGAAGATGCATACAGGACAGCAGGTTGAGGCACGGGGCATCCTCTCTCTTCCAGCCCAGGGCTTTGTTAAATCCCCTTCACATCTCTGCGCACAGCTGAATAATGGCTCTCTCTGCCATAGAAATATGTACTGCTTTCTCACTGCATTAAGCATTGGCTTCAAGTGAATTTCTCTCACAAGCAGAACTAATAAAAGGACTAAAAACTGCCAGATTCCACTTGACAAATGGCTCAAAGGAGGACGTCTTCTAAATGCTTTTAGCATTTGCGGTGATTGATCAGGGCGGGCTTAGAAGCAGCTGACCTGTTGAGTTTTTTCAGAGGGGGAATGATGGAAGGATGATAATGCTCCGTTCTTCTTGATCACTATAATTTTTGCTTTTCTGCAGATAATGTATCCCGTGTCCAGCAATCACCACCTGTGTTTTGGAACGAGCCCAGGAACACAATTTAAATCCGTGCATACTAACTGTGCATCTCTCTGTCAATTCACTATTCATGGGCTCGCATGCTGGGAATCACACGACGTGTGCTGTGATTGTTGCTGTAGACGTGGAGAGAGGGGCGGTTTTGCCCCAAAGCACTTTGTGGTCCGCAATGAAGGTCCCACAACAGCTCGGATCAGAGCCTGGCGTCAGTCCCTACAGCCACGTCCGGCAATGGTCTGTCCGCAGCCAGGCACTTACTCTTCATTTAAACCGTGTCAGTCTCTCCTGAGAGCCCGTGCTCGAAGATGGATGGATTTTTGCTTGGCTGGAGCAGGAGGAGAGGGAGCTGTGGCGCGGGGAGCTGCTCCTGCCTGGCACACCCCGTGCCCATCTCTGGGCGATACCACCGGGCAAAGGTGGCACCAGCGGCCCCGCAGCAGCCCGACGGGGCCCGGGGTGTGCTGACTGTGGAACGGGGACAGCCCTGAGGCTGAGGGGACAGACCCTCCGTTTGATCTTGGGCAAGTCGCCTCCTCTAAGGAAGTAATGATTTCCCTCTTTCAATAAAAATCAGGGCAGTAATACTCCTCACAAGTACTGAGTGCTTTGAAATCCTGGAGAGCTGCTGAATTTCGGGGTGATCTGTGCTGGCGTCTCTCAGCCAGACAAGATGAGGCAGGGATAGAGACTTGGGATCTGCTCTGCTGACTGCATCCCTTAGATTTTTCTCATCAAATACATTTTCAAGCCACGGTGACAGTTGTTTTCTCTTTATCTAAATTTAAAAAAAAAAATAATTAGTTAAAAGGAGACACACCGTGACTACATCGGGAAACCTGTCCTTTTCTTGCTGAAGATTTCAGACGCTTTATCTCCCTGGGGATCACAGTAAACCAGGCAAACCGAGTCCAGACTGTCAGGCGGAAGAATCGATGGCTCTTCCTTGAGCTGTTTGTGCAGGTGAATGCTCTCTTGTTTAATTGATGTCCTATTTATTGTTGAAGTGTTGCCCTTTTCTTTTTTTCTTCTCTTCTCTATTTCTTGCTTCTCTGTCCAGGAAGCAAGATTTGGTTCAACGATCGGTCACAAGAGATTAGCAAACAAGCTGAGAACAGTTGCTCTGGATCATGTTTGAAATCAGGCAGCTCTTCCTGACCCCCGTCTTGTCTCCCTCCCTCCCGGCAGCCTTCCCTGAATGCATTAGGAAACTTAGTGGAGACTTTCTGGAGGTAGATTTTCCCAGAGAGTCAGCAGCGCAGCTGCCTGATTTATCATTGTGTACAGTAGATAAAAGCAATTTCATGTTATGCTCTAAAACCCCTTGTTCATTTTATGAATAACTCCTGTAAGTATCACTTCAGAAGCTTACCCAGCAAAGTAAAGGGGAAGGGACACACATGGGATGTCCAGAAAAAAAAAGGAGACCAAATTCTGTCTGCACGTTGGACGCCTGGGGCTATTTTTGTAAACTCATCCAGGTGGGCTGGCGCTGAGGGAGGGTAGAGCAGGCGCTGGAGCCCTGTGCCTGGCACAAAGCCATTTTTGCAGCTTCTCTTCTTCTCTCTGGGACTCTCTAAAGCGCAGAGATGCGGAATCAGGGCAGCAGCAGCATGTTCTCCATTTGTAGCTGTTTTGCATCCTTGCAAAGCTCTGCAGGAGCCATTAAGGTGAGATGTAACGGGAGTTCGTTGAGCCTTCTGCAGGCTTTGAGCAGCTGAGCAGTCTGCCTCCTTCCAGGCGCCATGAGAGACTAGCCATGAGATTCAGAGGCTTTGAGTCCATGCGGAGCATCTGGAAGGTGGGCAAGAGGAACCTCACCTCAGCCATCACCAGGGCTAAACACTAGAACTGCCCACGTTTAAATACCCCAAAGGAAAACCACTGACCGTCCCAGAGGGGAAGGCGGAGACCCTGCTCCCAGGGCAGGCTGACAGCAGGAAGGTCTTCATCACGGTGTGGTTTGCGCTCCTGGAGAGGCATTTTAATGAGCCAAGGACCTTCTGTCATTATTGGTTTGGTGCCACCCTGTCAGAGGGTGCTTCAGTGCTGGATCATTTCAAAGGAACATGCCAACATGTTCCCACTGAGCTGATCCACTTGCAGGTCCCAGGAAGGCTGTGGCTGACCATGGGACGTTCCCAGTGATTCTTGGTGGAATGATTCTTGTCACCACTCACTTGGCTGCTGCCCAGAGCAGCTTACTTGTGCATGCAGATTTCGACGTTAGAATATGTGTGTTTAACTCAAGGATCTGTGCCCAGGTGAAGCAGAGTGTAGCTCTTCCAGCTCTCTCAATTTTTAATTGTTATGATAACCTCCCTCATTCCTTGCTGAGACATAGAATCATAGAATGGTTTGGGTTGGAAGGGACCTTGAAGAACATCTCATTCCACCCCCTGCTCTGGGCAGGGACACCTCCCACCAGCCCAGGTTGCTCCAAGCCCCATCCAACCTGGCCTTGAACACCTCCAGGGATGGGGCAGCCACAGCTTCTCTGGGCAACCTGCGCCAGGGGCTCACCACCCTCACAGGGAAACATTTCTTCCTCATATCTCATCTAAATCTTCCCTCTTCCAGTTTGAAGCCATTCCCCCTCAACCTATCACTCCATGCCCTTGTCAAAAGTCCCTCCCCAGCCTTCTCTTCTCCAGGCTGAACCCCCCCAACTCTCTCAGGCTGTCTGAGATAAGGCCTGCCCAGTCAGCTGAGATCTTCCCACCTATTTCTGTGGCTGTGGGGACTTGTCCTGACTTGTGGTCTACTCTTGAGAAAAAGTTGATGCATTTACTTGCAGTTGCTGTGAAGCAAATGATACAAAGAGATCCCCTGGCCCTGTCTACTCACAGTAGTTGGTCACTGAAGCACAAGCAAAATTTCTCTTTTTGGATTATTTTTGCACAATTAGGCTTAAGAATATTCTAAATCAGTTGAACTCGACTGAAATAAATGTGTCCAGCTGGGCTTTGGCATCAGCTGAAAACTATCTAAGCCAGTGCAATTGCTCAGTTCCTCCTGTGCTGGAGGTCCCTCCGGCTGGAGCGTGAGGGGAGCGCTGGGGTTCTGGCAACAAAAGCAGAAAGATGAATCCCCTTCCTTTCCTCTTTTAAAAAGAAAAGGAGGGGAGGAGAACACGAAGTAATGAAAAACCTTTAAACAAACCTGGGTCAGATAATCTGAAGGATGCATGTTTTAACTCTTTTTCTCAGGTAGAATGGACGGACCCTCAGCTGGTGTTACTTGACGTCTCTGCCACAGGTCCCAAACCCATGTTGCTTTTATTTAAAGACCACGTCTCGCAAGTTAGACTCTTAAATGCTTTCTCCAGGTGGTAAGCGGCGATGAAGGGCTGGGGGCACGGCGCACGCACCGGTGCTGCTTATGGAATGCTGTCAGCATTTCCTTAAGATGCCGCAGGCTTTAATAAGCAAGGGATTAATTACACTTCCCATGACTGCTTGGCAGCTTCGCCTCAATGCTCGAGCATGTTAGCACATCATTAGTCAGAGGGCAGTAAAATAATGTCATTGTCCTCCCTTTCTCCCCCGGCTGCCTGTGCTCATTACAGCCTTGCGCGCGGCGGCGTTAGGTGTGATGGGCGTGCGTTCCTCCGGAGGAGATGAGGCTGTGCTCTCGGGCGGAGGGGTGAGCTGTGCTCTGCAGGTCACCGGTCCTCTGCTCTAACAAGTGTAATTGGAGGGATTTACTCCATTATCCAATTTGATTAGAGGCGAGCTGCTGGGTAAACAAGGAAAAGGGAAGGCCTGGGTGAAACCACACAGTTCAAGTGGCTCTTTGGAGATGGTCTCAGCAACCTTGTTTGTGTGTCTGCGCTTGCCAGAGCCTCTCGGGCACAGCCTTTGAAGGTCTCTCGCTCGCTGCGAGTGATTCATCCAGCCAGCTCTGTTGCGGTGAACCTATCTGGCAGGTTTTGCTTCCTGTTGTGGGCAAATCAGGCAGTCCTCGGGGCACCAGGTTTCCAACCACCTCTTCGGGTGAGCCGAAGTCCTACATTTGTGACTTCCCCTGAGGAACTCGGTATGACTTACCGGGCAGTTCCAACCAAAATGGCACCTGAGGTGTTTCCTCCTTGAGGAGCTGAGTAACGCATTAATGAGTACAAGACAGATCCTGCTGCTTCCCATCTGATGGGAATTAATTGTGCTTGTGCGGGAACAGAACCGGGCTGAGGGCTCGCTGACTTCGCATGAATCAATTAGGGTTTAAGTTTCAAGAAAGTACAATCGAACTGAACTTTTCAATAAAGTTTGAGCCGGGAGTGATGTATTGGTCAATGGGAGCTGCACCGAGATCTCTCCCTTGAATAAGAACTGAGCTGGGGCGAAGCTGCCACAGCTGGAGCAGCGTTGGTGCCGCAGTGCCCCTCCGGTGAGAAGCTGGAGGCACCTGCAGTAGCGTGGGGACTGAGCGAACCTGGCATTCGCGGCCCGATCTGCCTCAAATCAATGTCAACGCGTTTATCTTTGATGAACCAAATTGTTTGGCTTAGTGCTGGGCCTTGGCAGCGCACGCGGGTTGTGTCAGTAAAAGGTCGTCCCGCGGCTGTCCCTCCTGCCGCCCCGCCGCGCGCAGGGCTGGCCTTTCTGCTCGGGGCTCTGGGGGACGACCTGGAGCTCTCAGACGGGGGTCGTCAGACCGCAGAGCCAAGGTGTCCCCGCTGAACGCGGGACCTGCCCCTCGTCCGCGGGCAGCGTTGCGTGTCAGCAGAAAGGGGAATCGGCACAAGGGCTGCGAAGGGCCCTCCTTCGGGCGGCTTTTGTCATTGGCAGACGCCTAAAGAGATGCGTTTCATTTAAGGAGAGAGAATGACCCTTTGAAACCAGGAGCTGCAGCGGTGCTGGCGCAGTGGCTGGTTGCCCTGAGGAGCGCTGGCCACGAGGCTCCCGCCGACCGGGGCGGCAAAGCTGCTGCAGCGAGCGCAGCGGAGCTCGGCTCGTCCCGCCTGCCCCTCACCTTCTCGCAGACCATTAATCACCTCCGTGCTCCAGCAGTGCCGACCTGCCCGCAGCCCCATTACTTATTGCTTAACAAGTGCATTAGTGTAAATCAAGAGGCATGTTTCAATTATCTAATAGAAGAATTATCGATCCACGCTCTCATTCTGAATGTTCAAATGTTCCAGTAGGAGAGACAATATTTGTATATGCTATAAAAAAATCTGAAGCGTGTTTTTATGTTTCAATTAGATTGTACTTGGAGAGCTGCTGCGAGATGCTTTTGGAGAAGCCGCTGTGGCCAAAGGGTGACACGTACGGAGTCAGCTGTGGTCCACAGCCCGGGTTCTGCTCTGCTCGTGGTCAGGGGATGGGGCAGCAAAGAGGGCACTAGAGGACATTCCTCCCTTTCCTCTTAGGATGCTGCGCAGGGAAGCCCAGGGCTTCATCTTTAACTCGTTGTCCACTGAAAGGAGCAGCTGTTCCTCAAAATGCCAAATTTAGTTTAAGTATATTAAATCAAAACCATTTTCTTCTCCCCCTCCCTGCACTGTGCTGAAAGTTGCGGGGGGAGGAAGGGGGTTTGTGCTTCGTGAAGACATGACACGCCTGTAAGGAGCCTTAGGCATCTCGCTGATAAAACAAACATCCTGAAGGAGAGCTAATACAAAGTGGAGTTATTCTAAACCTTCTGGCTTTCACTCCATTGTCCTTTGGTAACTGCGTAAAATGCAATTGAAGGATGTTCCTATTTCCCTTTGATATAAAACATGGGGCTATTATAGAAACTTAAAACCCATTCCAGGCTCTTCTCAGCACTTCTTTTTAAAGCAGCTCAGTTCAGCTGTCAGTCCCCAGCTCCACTTTTAATTAAAATAGGTTTGTAGCCTTCACTGACAAGCAAACATCTACAGTAAGTTGCAAACTATAGAGCAATCCTTCTCAGTTTAAGAAGGATGCCAGATAAAATGTCACTTGCCACCTCTCTAGGAGAGCTCTCTATATTTAAGAATAAATACACAAATAAAGTTGTCACCTGGGAATTTGTTGATAACCTTTTTCTGGGACAGGGAGCTTAGATTAGACATAATAGCAGTCATCTGTGTACTTCATGCAGTCCCCAAAATGTTGCTAGAGCCTTTGCGGCCCTGACTTTTTTTTTTTGTCTCCGTTGTGCGCCGTCACGCATTCAACACAACCTGTGAGATGGTGTCACCCTGATTTGGTGCCACCATGGGGCAGCTGAGGGGCCCTGCGGCTCGTCGGAGGGAAGCTCAGCCCGTCCCACCGGGGGGACCCCCTCTGGTCCCCACGGCAGGGAGAGCGCACCGAAAGGTGGAAGCAGCCCCCGCTGAAGAGTTTGCACAGGATGTCCTTGCGGTGGAACCGTTTGAGCATTGCACTGACAGCGCAGGATTTCCCCGCTGGAACGAGGCACCTGATGAACCTGTCAGTGCTTTCATGTTCTCTTTATTGAATACCTGAAAAACCCTCAGAAAACAAATAAGATTAACTCAAAACAAACTTGTGGCACAGAGCAGCAAAATCGTGCTGCAGGTTTATTACTGTCATCATTATTAATGTTTCCTTTCCTGGCCTGGCTGCTTTGTGTTGTGTTTTTCAGCGTTTCAAGTTTTTAAAGTGCCCTGAGGACCTTGGGGTTAGGGGGGGACAGATCGCTCCTCACCCTGGTTTGGGGGCAGGCTGGATTTCTGTAAGGTTGACTTGCAAATAAGCGATGTGATGACTGAGCTCTTGCTGCTGGGCTTAGAAACTTTGGGCCGCGGGTGGGTTTTCGGGATCAATGTTATGGGAGATGCTCGACTTGGGTGTGTGATTCGAGAGGGCTCCGCTCGGTCCAGCCGGGAGCGGCAGAGCCTCCCCGAGCGCCGCGCGTCTGCCAGGGCAGGTTCCTCTGCAACGCCCGCGGGGAAAGGGTGGTTGTCCCTCTTCCCCACGTGGGAAACTGGAGCCCAACAGGTGAAATTCGATGTCTGAAATTCGGGGTCGCTGCGAATCGAAGCTGTGCAGTGCGAGCCTGTGTCGGGCATGCTGCCTCCCAGCCAGCCCTCCTACCGGCTTCTTGCGCAAAGCGTTTGGTTGTGATGTTGATTAATATTAGCGAGGGCTGCCCGGCAGTAATTGCCCATCTCCCTCCTTCCCCCAGCCCCGTTTCGTGCTGCTCGCAGTTCATAACCCTGCGGGAGATCGTTGCACACCCCTTTGCTGAGCAGAACATCCTCTCCTGGGCTGAGCAGGAGCTGTAAATCTATCCAGGTGGGAAGCATGAAGAGAGGACAGGAGTTATATTTTCACTCCCCTGTTTACACACTGTTTTAATTAGGAGGGTGCTTTTGATTAGCTAAAGGGAAAAAAAAAAAAAGCTGTGACAATTGAAATTAATCTCTTTCTAAAAATTTGCTCTTGTGAGAAGTTTTGGTGGCTTGTTCTGAACTGGAATGTGGGCGACGGAGTGAGAGAAATCAATTTTCCTACCAGGTCTAATCATGACCAGTGTGAAATTAAGTTGTCACACAGTACCCCTAATATGCATGTCTAAGTGCATGTTAGACTGTTTGCCGAGGCAGTTTGCAGAAACCCGGTTCTTCTCCATCCCTTTCGCTTGAACTAGACTTCCCTTGTTATAAAACACTTAAGGGCAAACTGCGATGTGACATGCTGACACCAGGGAGGTACAAAAGTTTCAGAGGAGAGAAGTAGGGCATGTAATAGCAATATAAACTGTTATGAATCAAGAAGCTATTTATGAGCCATTTACTTACTTAGCCCTAAAAATAGCTAGGGCTGTATGTGAAAATAGGTCTGTGATTGAAATCAAGCCCCAGACATGATGTAATGGGAAAGGGGGGGTACAAAGACAGATGCAATCAGTTATCCTATAAATAGACCCGCTGTCCTCTCCATGGATGGGGCAGGGGGTTGGTTTGGGCTCTTGCCACCAGGTGATGGAGGGGTGAGGGAGGCTGGAAGAGCTGCCTTGTGGCGGACCGGGGTTTGCTGCAAGAGTGAAGGCAATGGGAGCACCGGCAGTGCCGAGAGTGAAGTCCACGGGGCGATTGCCTCTGCCACCACCTCGAATCCCCGACCATTGCCACCCGGCTGGAGTCTCCTGTGTCCTGGCCAGTGCTCTCCTCGGGGTTGCAACGCTTCTGCAACGACAGGATGCTTTGGTTTCAAACTCCCTCTCTCCCTCTCAGCTGTGAGCGGCGGCGTTCAGCCCTGGGGAGGTGTGGAGGGACGCGCTGTGTCGGCAGTGTGGCGGGAGGGTTTCCGAGGGGCAGCCGAAAGAATGGGGCCGAGCTGCTCTGACAGCACGTGGGTGTTTCCTGGATATCTTCAAAGCAGGACTGCATCGGGAGAGCCACAACTCCCTCCTTACCCGGACTGAAGGTGCTGAGTAACTTCTGCTGTTGTGCTTGTTGGAAACAGCTCTCTGCAGCACAGCCCCTTTGATGCCTTGCTTCCACCTGGGATTTCATTACTCTTGCTCCGTAGTTGAAACGTTTAATTTTTTCTTCTCTTTTTTAACTCGGGAGATGGCATTCTCCCTGCGGTCCTCTCGGGTCCCTCGGTGCTGGTGGGGACGCAGCACGCGGGCTGGGTGGCCACGAACAACCTGCGCCTTTCTCCTTAATCTGCGGCGCAGCAGCACGTGGGGTGCGCGGGGGGAGAAGCGGTTGGGTTTAACCTCGTCCTTACTGTGGGCAGTTACTAAAGGAGGGGGTGTGAATAAAGCCCCCACGCTCTGCCGACGGACTGGGGAATGTGCCCAGTGACACTCCGGCAGTTTTCTGGCCTTTTCTTGGAGCGGGTTGAGAAACGTAACTGTGCTTTTGCCACAGTGCAATTACATAAATCCACTACTACCGATAAAGTTTAACTCCTATAAAATACAGCTGTTCTGTCCTGCTGGGTTTAAAAAGAAATGGTTTCACAGAAATGGGTCCAGGTGCGCGTTTGTGCCAGAGCGGCTCATGAATGCTCGTTGGAAGGGCTGTTGAAATATTTTGGCAGATGTTCCTCTCGGTCCAGGGGATATTGCTGCAGGGAATGAGCGTCTCTGAATAGGGTAATGCAGAATAACATGGGCTGAGAGCCGCAGCCGCTGGGGGTAGCGGGGGGAAGGCGGGTCTGTACGTCTCCGTGCCGTGACTCGGCAGGGCAGAGCATCCCCTGTGCGGTGGGGCAGACCCTCTGCCCGAGGAGGAGACGGCAGCAGTGGCCCCTCTGCCCTTCCGAGCCTCAGGCCCAGCGAAAGCGGGGCGCTGCGTGCCGGCGCCAGCCCGCTCTACTCTAGGTTTCCTTAAAATATATTTAAAATCACGGGAGCCCAACACCGCTGTAACTGGAGAGAGGGAGCGGAGACTGAGCCCAGCTTCTGTGGTACGAGATGGGATTTATGACTTGCGACCATTTTTCAAGTTAGAATAATTGGTTTTTATTTTTCTTTTGTACTCTTTGAAATGCAATCAGTCGCCCGAAGCACCCGGTTTCCCAGGGATCCAAGGCCATTCCCCTCGCGTGCCCGGAGCACGGAGGCTGCTGGGATGTGTGCTGGGGAGCTGCAGCCAGAAGGGGCTGGAGATGGCTTAACGCTGGAGCTGCAGGGCGGGCAGAGGGGCCGTTTTTACAAAAGTCTTTAGATTTAGCTTTTCTCCTGGTGGCAGTCCTATTTTCCCTGCAGTGTTTCATGATCCACCGGGAAGGAAACCCATTCTTTGTTTCTGAGTTACTCCAAATTCCTGCCTTTGTTAATGCCAAAACGGTTGGGTTTGTGCTGCCTGTTCCAATACAAAACAAAATAAATTATTTCTATGCAAAACTGCAGATTTTTGCCCTGAAAGTGCCATTTTGATAATTTTTGAAAGGTTGCAGAAAGTGCTATTGGTAGGCACTAAAACCATGAAGATCTCCATGCATTTGGGCTGGAAAAAGAATAATTCTGAACAATTCCGCTTCCTCTCGCCTTTGGAAAGTTAATATGCCAGGCACAGCGAGGAATTTGGGGGAGAGAGCTTTGACACTGCATATCGCTTACCCTCGCTGAATAATGGATGGTTGGGAGACCTGGTTCGGTTGTTAGCTCCGCTGCTAAGTCACATACCATCTGTGATTCTAGATATAAATGGGAATAGCAACGTTTTGTTTTATCTGCTTTACAAAACGGGAGCTGAAGATTGATTAATACTCGTGAGCGGATCAGAGAGCTGATGAACTGTGCTGTGCGCAGCCCGATATAGACGGTTAGAAATGGGGTGTGTGTCCGTGGGTGACGTCTGTGGACCTTCCTGGGTTACGCCTGTCCGGCGTGGGAGCGTACATCCGAGAACCTCGCTGGGCAACGGGCGGGGACAAAAGAAGATAATAATTTTATTTTTTTTTTTAAACCACTAAAATTGCTAGTTTAAAATCAGGCTGAGACGAATTATAAGCCTTCACATGTGAAGGAATGTCGGCTATTACTGCTCGCTTCTTAAAGAAATAAAAAGTATACTGTACTGAAATAGTCAGTGACTTTAGATCTCTTTATGAATATTCTCCTGCAATTACTCAACTCTGTTATAGTTTTTCAAACATTTTTAGATCCTAAAAGAGAAATGCTGTTTATCACCTCTAATTTCCACAACTGGGTCTGAAAACTAATTAGTAAAATAGACTGTACCATATGCTTCCTTGGTATGTGCTCCTGCTATAACTATTTATATTTTAAGTTGTTTTTTTCTTTGTAAAATTGCTATTGCTTCTGAAATGGCTCGATTCTACCTATTGTTGTTTTATAGTGGAGTCGTATTCCGCTCCTTCTGTATCTGCATCTCTTCTTGGCATAAAGATTACCTGAGAGGAAGGAAACATAAAACAAAACTTAATCCTTGTCATTCTTTCTGCACAAATGTGTCTGGTTTATCTTCCTGGGGCAACTATTACTGGAAAAACATTGCAGAGTCTGCAGGTAAGAAAGCAAGGAGCTGTTCTCCTTCCAAAACAGGGACACGGATCCTCCATGGAGAGGGAAGAGGAAAATGAGGCTCAGACGTCCTCTGTCCCCTCAGCCCTGAAAACAGGGAGGGTACAGGCTGAACCGTGGGTGCGGGGCTGCCGCAAGTCAGTGGCTGCATGTTCATGGCTGTTGGATTGACCCAAAACGCTGCCTTTTGGTCAGTCCCGGCAGTCTTCAGAGCAGGCCAGGACTGACGCTTTTGCCATGTTGGGGAGTGTTTTGCAGATCAGAGTCTGGCAGAGCTCAGTGACGCTCCATGGTTGATATTTCCCCTAATATTCTGCTTAAATTTTCCATTACTCATTTTAATATTATTATTCCTGTTTATACGCTGAACAACTCTTCTTCCCTGCTGTTTCATGTCCTCATTGCGTCTGCTTTCTGGAAGAAAGACTCTACTTGAGAGCAAAATATTATCCTTAAAATAAACTCAGCGATGAAAACTTTTTTACTCCTGGTTTGCATCTGCGGGACGGGGGATGCTTCCCTGAGCCTTAGCTCCCCGCTGCATCGCGCTTTGGGTTCCAAGCCATGGAGAAGGAATTATAACACAGTGGATGAGTTCGTGCTGACTTTTCAGCAGTTAAGTGAGAGCCGTGCTTCCCTTCTGAAACGGGTGACAGCGATGAAACTGCCAGCTCTCCCCGAGGTGGGACAAGAAGATCAAAACTAATAACTCGGACTAGCCATGTCAAAAATGACAATCTGAAGCACAGCCAGGCGTTCTGATGTGCACCTCGCTGGTTCCTCCTTACTTGCAGAAGTATCGACTGTTAACAAGAAAGAAAATTGAAGCAATGGTTGTGGGCTAGCTAAAAATCTATACGTGTGATGGATGCTGTTCCCACTCCCAGATGCCAAAGATCTTTAGACCCCAGGTTTTTTTCAAGCTCATGAGATTCCCATCAAGCCAACAAGGATTACGCTTGCCAAATAACGCCTCTCAGATGAGAGACGCGAGATTCTTACTCTGCATGAGCTGAGCTGGTTAAATCGTGCCCTGCTTTTATCCTTCCCTTTGCCATCTCCTAGGCTGGTGGCAGGACAGCCATTATCAGGTAGCTGTTCCTGTGCCTTGGCTTTGTGGATATAAATACTGATTCCTTGTTCCATTTTTCACGCATTACTTCTTTTCCTGTCCCATTCAAAAGAGCAAAAGGAGTTTTGAGCTTTCTGAGCTTGGAATTTAAGAGGTTTTGCTTGGTGGTGGCGTTGCTGATTTCTTTCTTCCCCTCCCTTTGCATCAAAAATAGCTTTTCCTTTTACCTACGGACATGAAGGGGAGGGGGGAAGAGGGGAAGAACTGAAATGATGGTGAAAGCTGGAGGAGGTTTAACCTGCATGCATGAAGCAGTAATTGAAGTGATTTTATTGTTTGGGCTCTCTGGCGGTCATCCCAAATCATCAATAAGCTCTTGCTGTCTCTCTGCTTTGCCTTCCTCGTTAGCTGAAGGTACGGCGGAGCGCTGGGTTTCTGTGGCTGGCTGTGAAATGGCTGCCTGCCTGGTTAATTCCCCTCTCCCCCTGCCTCTCCAGCTGGCTTTCATTGCCGTTCGGAATATATATGGGACGGGAGGCATACATGACTCGAGGGAGCAGGGAGGATTTATGGCCAGCAGACAGTATTTCGTACAGATGTGCAGAGCAGCAACTATCAGTTGCCAACAAAACCTCTGGAGATATACATCATAGGAGAAAGTTGTCAGCAATTAATTTTCAGAGGGCTAAACTTCACCCATTTTTTAATAGAAGAGGAGTCTGAGGGACCACAGAGAGAATAAATCATTTGGACTCCAGGGAGTTTTTTAGCTACTTTACGGAGCAAGTGGTACTACTCTTTCTCCTTCGCAACAGGTGAAACATTTGTTTTTTAAACACTGAGACAAATATTCTTAAACAAGCTAGACTTTAAAACAAATAAATAAAATTGAAAATGGCTTTTCTTTGTGAAATCCCTCCCCGAAGAAAGGTACCAAACACGTGGGTTAAAGGTCTGGTTGATCGCGTAGGTGATGCTGGGGTGACAGAGCGAGGGGGGGCTGCGTAGAGAAGAACGTTTTTCCTTTTTTTTCCCTAGCATCGGTGGGTATGGGAAGTTTGCAGACAGGGCTGGGACTCTTATAAAACTAGCTTGGAAGGGGGTGGGCCGTGTCATTTCTTGGCAGCTTAGTTCATCTGCTAGCCACAGACTCCAGCGAGGAAATCCAGGCTCTGCACTGCAGAGATGGACACAGCACAGTTGCAGGACTGATTTATTGGTGGTTCATGGTTGTAGTTGAATCGATAATGTTTTAATGAGTCTGTGTTAAGAAAGGATAGATTATATTCTTTCTGCAGAACCTCAATTCATCAAAGGATTTCATCATTTTGCTTACGGTTAAGCATATGTTTCAGTCCCGTACTACTATGCACTGTTTAAATGGCACGTAAGTGTCTAACGCCGGATCTGTGCTGCCAAGCGAACACTAAGACTCAATGTGGCGCCTTTCACTGCTAGTAAAGGTTTTCATTGCCATTAAAGTTGAAAATTATCATCCTATGTTAACAAAACCTTTCCTCTAATTAAAGAAATCCGCAAGTCTTCGTGTATTCAAAATGGCTTTGGCAGCTCCTACCATTTCTCCCCACATCGCATTGTTCTTCTTCCCAAGTGCAAAACATAATGGGTGGTAAAAGCTTCTGAAAGTCAGCAGAGACCTTCCGCTGCCGTCAGCAGAGCTGCCTTGCCTTCCCCCAGGTGAGGCACTGGTCTGGAAAGCTCAGGAGATAAAGAACTTGAGCAGAGTCATTGCAGAAAAATTCCACTCTGTCATATTTCTCTTTATTACCCTTTCCTCTGCGGCCATGATGGGATTAGTGATATTTCCATTTGTCTATTTTATGTATTTTGTTTTCCCTTCCTCTAAAAAATGATTACAGAATGAAAAGTTTGTCAGGTCTTGGAGTTCAGCAAGACTCTCTGTGGAATTAATTTCATACTGTGGAGTGTGAGCGGGCATCTAGAAAAACGCTATTTGATTAAACTTTTGTTTTAATATAAGAAAATGGTTAGTTTAGCTTGTTGGTGGGTGTAGGACACAAAGCTGTGTGGAAAAGGTGGTATTTTTATTTGTCAAATGCCTGAAGACTTAAAACCCAAAGAAGCAGTAATAAGGAGGAAAGCTGAGGAAATAGAAGTTTTGCTACAGCCGGTTATTCTCTAAATGTTGGAAATTCCGCAGCAAAGGAGAAAAGCGATAGAAACAAGTACATTGTCCTTGAATAAAACACAACACAAGTCGGCTGAGCTGAGGTGTGTCAGAGCTTGAGGCCCAGCAGAGCCAGATTCAAACGGGGCTGGCATGAACCGGCTCTCTTGATTTTATCATCCTCTCTGTAGAGTCTCTCAAGGCCCTGATCTAATTGAAGGGGTTTGTTCCGACACCTGCTGCAATCATAGCTAAATACTTTCCATGTAAAATCAATGCCAATAATGAAGCCTGTGCTGCACTCTCGTCTCCACGCTGTCTTTCTAACACTGGTTTCCACTTGTTCCCAGTTGGGAGAGACCCTTCTGCTCTGCTGGTCCTTCCACCTGGAGCATCTTCCTGTAGCCGCCTCCGAGTCATTTTTAGCCCCAAAACTTGTGGTTCTTTCCTGCTCCCCCCTCTTAGCCTTCCTCTTCTCCTGCTCGCTGCTCTCGCAACATCTGCCATCGGATCAAGGGAGCCACGATGTTCTCTGGCTCAGCAACCAGAGGAGGGATCCCATCAGGTCCTGCTGCTGCTATCATCTGCCTGACACCCTTCTGGCTCCTGCTGGGGCTTCCAGAGGTGGAGGCACACCCAGGTGGGGGATGCTGAATCATAGAATCATAGAATGGTTTGGATTGGAAGGGACCTTTAAAGGTCATCTAGTCCAAATCCCCTGCAATGAGCAGGGACATCTTCAACTACACCAGGTTGCTCAGAGCCCCATCCAACCTGACCTTGAGCGTTTCCAGGGATAGGGCATCTCCCACCTCTCTGGGCAACCTGGGCCAGTGTCTCACCACCCTCACAGTGAAAAATTTCTTCCTTATATCTAGTCCAAATATGCCCTCCTTTAGTTTAAAATCATTACCCCTTGTCCTATTGCAAAAGGCCCTGCATATGTTTGTCCCCATATTTCCTGTAGGCCCCTTTTAAGTACCGCAGGGCTACTATAAGGTCTCCCCGGAGCTTTCTCTTCTCCAAGCTGAACAATCCCAACTCCCTCAGCTTCTCAAGGAACCCTCTTCCCTGGGGCTCTTCCAGCCCATTGCAGCAAAGGCGGAGAGCCTTGCCTCCCTCCGAGTCACCGATCGCTGATGGATGATACGCTCTCCCTTCAAATTAAGTAACCTCTACAAGGATGGATCCTGCCTTGAGTCTTGGTCCTTCCCGGTATGACAGTCTATTCTCCTTCATACAGAGTATCTCCTTCTCTGCAAGCCGCTGACCTCCGGGCTCGTGTGCTGCCCCGCTCCCAGGCTGCGCAGCCAGAAGCTGACCAACGGATGACTCGAACACTTCCCAGTTCTGCAAATAAAATAGCAAAACAGCAGTGTAAGATTTGATGGTTGAGTAAGCGTGTGCACCAGAGAGACGGTAGCCGGCAGCCAGCCCCTCTCGGGACCCCCAGAGGCTGAAGGGGAGTCAGGGCTGGAAACACCCCCCCGGCACAGACATTCAATGCCGTTAGCAAAAAGCCTTTGTAAATGCAAATATATTAGTGCTGTGGCTGTGGTTGGAGTGAAGTCAAAGGAGAAGGGGGGGGACACAGAATTATTTGCAAATTCTTCCTGAAGTTCTGGAATCCGTAGGTAAACCTGAGCGTCTTCCCGTGGATATAGCAAAGTAAAATATTCATCAAACAGTTTCTTAGGAAAATACCACCGTGTTACTCAGCTAAACTACCTGGAGATCTTTCCCGCTAGTTAAAAGATCATAGGTAGATCTTAACATCATCCAAAGTGGCTCCTCTGAGACTGCGGCCCTGTGATCAGAGGGGGGTTCCCGAACCTCTCCGGGGGTTCATGCTCACTGCCCGTTCTGCGTCTTTTAAACCTCCTACTTTGGGGACAGCATGGGAGAACTGGCGTTTTTCTGGGGAAAGAGCAAGGAACAGGCAGATGGAGTTTTTTGGTGGGTTTTTTGTTTGTTTCCCACAGCCCTGATCTTAAAGGCAAGTGATAAAGTAACTAAATACCCTTTTTTTTAAAAAAAAAAGAAAGAAATCACTACTTTTGCGTGCTGCTGAACACTACAGGGCAGCTGCAGAACATGAAGAGTTACTGGAAAGCCTCAATACCAAAAATGGTATCTGGATCCATGTGCGTAGCAGAAGCAACTTGTCCAAAAGGATTCTGGACCCATCAGGTTTTTGTGATAGTCAAAGCAGAGGATCAGCAATCCCATGGGATTGCGGAGGACATCCCCGGTCCTGTCTGTGACCTGCTGTCAGCAAATACACTGGGGGAGAAGGGGCAGGGTGGGATCCCTCAACTTTGGTGGCACAAAGTAAATGAAGCATCCAACCCCAGCGTGGAAATATGTTGTCACCGTTTCATTGTGTCTCATTGAGGAGCAAAAATAGTGTTTGAGCTGAGAGCCAGGACCCCGTCCGTGGAAAATCGGGTCTTTCCTTCCCTGTTCAGGCAGGTCTGGGGGCGTCTGCTGCAAGGGGGATTTATTATCTTCTTTTCTGTAATAGCCGAAATATGCTTTGAGATGGTCCAATTGAGGTTCGCATAGTCACCTGTCATTCCTGCTTATCCTACCCGCCTGGGCTGAAGTGGAAGAATTGCACTTGAATACAGAGCTCTTACTTCTAATCAGCTGGAGAGACCACACACAAGTGCTGCGAGGTCTGGGTGTGGGATTATAGGGCTTTACAATTTGCAGGATTGTGGCAGGAGTTCTACAGGGATTAATAGAGCCAATACTTGTAAATTAGGATATTTTTAATTTATGGAGGTAAAACTCCCCTGGGAAAGTGCATTTGCCGTTGTGAGGCTTAGAGGTAATTATAATCTCCTTTTTTGACACTGCACTGTTGGGAATGAATGCCAGCATTTCCATTTGAGGGTTTATTTGATTATTTTTCTCATTTTGCAAAACATTATTACATTAACCCGCCACTCCTGAATCCTTATCCTACCATGGCATTTATGCATGAGAGGGACTGTGCTCTGAAAGGCACATCAAACTGAAGAATGCTCCATGATGATGGAAAGGCTTCTGTTTATCCTGTGGCTTTGGAATAAGAGCTTATTTTTGGCTTTATAAGCAAACGCGACCTAGTTTGGATCCAAAATGTAATCTGATCCTTCATCTGCACATTTCAGGTCTTTACTGAGGGCTGAAAGTACTCAAATGGGGTTCTGGGGGTTATTTTATTTGTTTCTGTAGTACAGCACATATATATATACACATATATGCACACACAGATAATACATATATACACACACACATACGTACACAGATAATATGCTTCCACTGGTGGTGGGGGGGAGTCATTCACGAATCAGGAGACTTTATTTCTTCCCACTCGTGCACGTGCTTTGGGATAGAGCCTTTACCTGCGCGAGCACGTGCTGGGGGGAAACCCCTCACTTCTGAGTGGCAACGCTGGCTGTGCTCCGTCAGACGATGCCGTGTCAGATCTGTGTAATCAGGGACAGCAAAGTCCCCGGTTCCTCCCAGAGGACACCACTGGCTCGGTGGTGCTGGGAGGACGTGTCCCAGTCCTTGCCCCCTCTCCAGCCCAGTTAAACCACTCTGAAGCGATACCTCAAACTTTCCTGACCAGGTTTGCAGATGGTGCCGTCAGGCTGAGAGAGAAACCGGACCCCAGCAGGGCTCAGTGCCCCTGTCTGCCTCGGGGCTTCGGAGTTCCTCCGTTCTTCCTGAGACGCGTCAGATGTCAGTGACCTATGCATGGGTGGAACAACAAAAGATGCTTTTCCACAAGTTTGGAAGAGGCCCAAGTGGTGCTGTCTCTACCTCTTATTTTCTTTTTACTTTTTTTTCTTTTTTTTTCTTTTTCTTTTTTTTTTCCTTTTCCTTTTTTTTTTCCCTTTTCCTTCCAGTCTCCGCACGCTGACCTGACTGCAGTTCAGTTTCTGGCTTATTCTTCTAGTCCGTACAATGCTACGTGCTTTTTTTTTAACTTGCTTGCTTTTAATTAAATCTCATCACTTGAAAAATCCCAAGGAAGAGCTTGCAGATCTTTAATTTGATTTTTATTTTCATTAAGCTAAAGCTTATATGACAAGTTTCCAAAAGCTTTTGCTAACTGCACCTTGTTTTCATGCAGTGCTCTTCCGAACAAAGTCCTATTGCTGCCGCTGGGATGTGGGCAGGAAGGGAACTGTCACCTGTTTTTCACAACCCTGCTGACCTGTCTTTGTTACCAAGACCATGGCAAGCGGGGAAAGCAATGACATACTCGGTTATGTGGAGTCTGCATAGCATTTTTTTCAACTCTGGTCATTATACATCGTGTTGGCACAAAAAGCCAGAAGAAGATTCTTCATACAGAGGCAGCAATTCTTCGTGGGCCTTATGAAATTAATTCTTTTACATCCCATAACTGAAACTTGTAACTCAGTGTAATTGGCAGGAGAAGTCCCGCAGTACCAATCACAGGGCCTGTTATTGTTTCCTCTAGTACTCCGCTGCGGGAACGCTGGAGCAACAGCCTCCCATTCTGGTGTTTATTGGCAAATGCCTAAATAAATCACGCCAGCTTGTCCAATAAGCTCAACAATAAATAATTTCTTCTCCTGAAATGTTAAGTGTTGCAGGAGGGAGAAGGGTTGGAGACAGGCGGGTTGTGTGGTACCCGTTCAGCTCAGATTGTGGTTTATATCTTCGGAGAATTGTGAGGATTTGGAAAACTTTGTTGTCTTCCCAGTCTGCCAATACCTCACCGTGTGACCGTAATAGGGCATGGATTAATCTTCTCTTGCCTCCCATATTCTGTAAAAATAACCCATTAATTGCTTCAGACACTGTTTGCAGCCTCGATGGAGGAAACTCCTCCTCCAGCAGCACCCGTAGCATGGCTCTCGTTTCCCACGCCGCACTTCTCGGTTCCTCAGGGTTTTCTCCCCCTCTGCGTTCAGCCCGGTGACAGCAAACCTCCTCCTGCTGCCGTCGGCTCCAACGGCACCGCTGTGAATGACCCCCGCTGTCTCGGTCAGCTTAACGGGCCCTGGTCCACCCTCGTCTGGAGGAGCCTGTGTAGCTACGTCAGCCCAGCTGTGGCGGTGCCTCCTCCAGCTGAGCTCAGCCCATGGAGGCTCTTTGCCGTGCAAGAGTTGAGTGTTCACCCCGGGGCTGCTGCTGACGTTCTGTCTCCCAGGCCCTCCCAAGCTGCCTCCCTCTAGCAACCTGATAGATTAAGATATTTTTTCCTATCCGCCTCTAATTTCTGCCTGTTTATCTCCCAGGTGGCGTCTGCGGTGACAAGCGAAGCAGAGCAACGCCTCTGTAAACACTAACGCCGCCGCCGCCCTGACACGTTCCCACTCAGTGCTGGCTGGAGCTGAGGTTCCAGCACTGTCGGGGAGAACGGGAGGGATAACAGAGTATTGCTTAGCCTCAGCCCTCGGCACTCGACGATGGGACAGTTCAAGTCAAGGGAAATGGCAAAGCGAGAGATCAGTGATGAATGTGGCATCTCCATCCCACTACTGCTGCTGGAAGGAGCGCTGGTTCAGGGATGGCTGAGGACACTACTCCAATTTAATGCTTCGGTAGGAAAGCTCAGGATGTATCCTCAGCGGGCACAAGCTGGCCTCACTGTCGGTGGGAATGAGGCAGTTTGTGAAGGACGGGGATCTGACCTGGTGGTCGTTAAGGTCTTTAAGCTCATCTGTTATGCTCCACTTGAGTTCGCTGGCTGGTAACGCATACCTACCAGGTGGAGCAGGAGTAGACTTGAGCACACACTTAGGATTAAGCGTGTAAATGTTTAACAGAAATACGTCTTGAATACCCAAGTGTCAATTCAGGTTTTCCCATGCCCTTTGTTCTGCAAGGAGAATGCCCGTTCAATGAAGTGGTTGTCTTCATGGAAAAAATGCAGTCCTGGTAAATGGCGTAGGTCTTTTGGTATGAAGCCGCAAGAATTCCGGAGAGAATGTAAACAAAACTGTAGTTTGTAGATGTAGATGTTGAATTTATTTTTCTGTCCCTTCTGTGAAGAGAAGAAAAATATGCTCATGAACTCTACAGGTAGTGGTTTCAAGGCAGGAGAGCTCCTGTTAAATTAGTCATTTATGGACTATTAAGATTTAGCGAATGACCTCAGAGACAAAACCTTCCACACTTGGCTTTTGTTTTGTATCCAGATTATTTTAGAGAATTTAGGTCAAGAGTCAGCATGACTATCTGGGGCGGGGAGGGCCTGAGGAGCATTTGGATGGGGGAGAGGTGGCTTGGCATGGGAATGCCCTGGTTGTCCTCTCTGGTGAGAGTGACTGGGGAATGGAAGGAGCCCCTGGGAATGGTGAGTAGGCGGGTGTGGATTCAGTCCTGCCTGGACTCTTTCCCAGTTTCGGCTGCTGCTAGCGGTGGGTGAGGAAAGGAGCCTCTATGCTGCTTGTCCGGGCTGACACTGGAGTGGATATGATGCAATCCTTCCGTGATGATGGCATGAGGGTATGGAGGTGCTCAGATGTCAGAGGATCCGTAGCACCTGGGGGAGGCTGATGATGGAGCTCAGAGCGGCCTGGCAGATGCGTCCGGTTGCGGCAGCCAGCGGCGTCCTTGCAGACAGACGTGCCCTGTGCTTTCACAAGAGTCAAGGTTGCAGTCTGTTGACAGGAGACGCCGTTTGGGCCGTAGAGCCTGGAAGCGTCCCCAGAGAAGGCTAGAAAATTGTACGTGTGGTGATCCGTGGAGGGGAGTGTAGTTTAGATGTGTCACACTTGGCCAGCGTTGGATCGGAAGCGTTTATCCCCACCAGAAGCACCATGCCTGTGTCTCCCTCCCATCGCTCCCCGTCTGCCGGTATTGAACAAAAGTTGGGGTTGAAGCAGAACATCCTGCTCTGGGGTTTGTTTGTGCTTTGTTAAATCCAGCACCCGGGGATTCTTCCTCCGTTTGCTTTCAAAGACCTACTTTCACCTTCCCCCTGACTCTGGGATGCCAATTAAGTAGCTTGAAGCAGGGAGGGCTGTGGATGTTATTGATTAGGGCTCTAATTGCTTATCTCTCCGTGCTGTCCAAGTGAAATGGGCTGTATGGAGATGCACTGAGCGAAATAGAGATGTGGCTGCCTGCCACCCTGATTGAAACGTCCATTGTTCCTCAACACAAGGGCTGCAGGGATATTTTTGAGCTATTGTTTCTCAGCGGTGCCGGCTTTGTCTCGCTGCTGGTGTCTCTCCCAACCTCGCCGCGTCCAGCCGGGTGAGATCAGCCAAGGGTGCAGGGCCAGGGAAGGGTAGTCCACTGCAGGGACACCCCGTTTGCTGCTGTGAGCACCTCCCAAAGAGCCGGGGCTGCGGCAGGGAGGCCACACAGTGTAAATTATTTGGTAATTCATTTCCTTCCAGCTCAGAACTAACGCTTGGCGTTTTCAAGGCATCGCAGGACAGCAAGGGGCAAGTTCACACACATCTCCAAACACCAGACCAGAGCCAGTTTTTTGAAAATCCCCATGTAGAGAGAAGTTAAAAGTTCAGGGCGTACGTTTCCAAACTATTAGAATCACAGCTTTGTTTAGTTGGTACCCCTGAAAAGGAGAGGAAACCTCACTAAAGCAATTAATCACAGTAAGAAATGGACAGCTGTCAAGAGCTCGGACGTGCAGAAAAGCCAGCCCTCCCCTCCCCCCGTAGTTCTGGGTTGGTGCGTGGCGAGGGAGGCTGCGGCCGTTAACAGCCAGGAGGCACAGAGAAACGGGGCGAGCTATTTGTTAGTGGCTGCAGGAAACATTGCCCCTCTGTGAGCAAGGGGTGGCCACGGGGTTGTCTCATTGAGCAGGCAAATGTTTACTGACGTTCGCAAAAGGATTTCGCATCCGTATCTGAAAGAGCTGGAATTGACCTGTGCAGTGAAAAAAAAAGGCTGAATTTCATCGGCCTCTGCGCAAACCTGAGCAACCCGGCTGCGGACGGGGAGCTTCGCGCTGGCGCTCTGCTTGGGGTGAATTTCGTTAGAATGGGCTGATAATTGCATTGTAAAGACAGAATCAAAGAGGGTGAATTTACCCTCAAGGCCCATGAAGGACAAGGTCAAACCAGCCTCAGAACAATATCAGCCTTTTGTCTTCAAGACGAAGTTTTATTGTAAACGCAGAGAGGGCTCTGTGAACTCGGGCCGTCAGCCCTGCGGACGTTCGGGGCCGACAATAGCCATTTTCTGCAAAACAGAAAGGTCTGTTCGGTGCAGGGGATGCACTTTCATCACCGCAATGTCAGGACACCTTTCAGGAGTACCGCTGGGCCTGGGGTTCATCAAGTGCTTCTCTTCTCCGGGGGAAGACTGGGTGCGATCGATGGAGTATGTTTTCACACGGTTTGGGGGGATCTCTGGAAATGCCCCACCGCTGTGTGTTAGAGAGGCTCTCACTTGCAGGTAAGGCACAAAATGCTTTGCTCCCCAGGAAGCTCTTTTCTCTGTCCAAGCAGCTCCCAAAGGGTACCAGTGCTCCTTTCCAGCTGTGCTGCACCTCTGGGACAGACAGAAAATGCTGTCGTGCTGGAGAAGCTGCTGATGATCCTCCTTAGGGGATTCTTCATGTCTGCTGGGTAGAAACCAGCACGTACCTTGGAGATAAAAGTGGGTACTTTCCAGGTGGCTGCGAGAAGCAGCAGATACAGGAGGATTGAAGACAGTAAAACGTTTTTTAGGTAAATTTCTAGTTTTCAGATCAGATTGGCATATTTATACCCTATCTACACGCACACTTAATCCCCAGTTGCAGTGGGACATGAGCATCGCCGGTTCCTGCACGCTCCGTCTCTGCAATTTCCTGTTGTTAATGCAGCTCAGCCCCGTGTTTCTATTCCAGTCAAATCATGTCCGTTGTCTTTGCCGAGGTCGTCGTGCTGCCTTAAAATACCCCTTAACTCTGCGTTCGCAAAGCTTGTGAATAAAGAGCCCTCTCCGAGGAGCCGCTGAGCCGAGTCGCCACGGCCAAGTGAGCGCGGACCTGAAGGGGCATTTCCCTCACTTGGTTATCTGCCAGTCCTGCTGCTCTGAGCACAACCCTGCTCGGCTTCCGACGCATACAGATGTGTAGGCTGACTGTATTTATGTATTCTTCATATCTAGAGAGTCCTTAGAAAGCCCCTCTCAGGCTTACAACAAGATAAATAAGTTTTTAGTAGACAAAAAAATGAAAACCTGATTATTCTTGTGAAGTAGACAGGAGCTGGACACTTAGCAACAGCCAGCACATTTTTGAGATTTTTGTGTCACAACTTCTTACATATGTATTTCCTAGAAAAACTGACATTGGTTATGAAAGCCTCTGTCAGTACAAATGCCACATCAGTCGGAAATATTTGCTTAACTTTTTCACTTTTAGCCATCGTGTGGTAGAACATTAATTCTAGGCTCCGATCAGACATGCCAAAGCTCTGAGGGGCTGTGACCTGGTGGGAGGGCTCAGCTCAGCCCGGCGTAGGGCTTTGGCGCTTCTGGTGTTGAGTTTCAGCTTTAGCCCCTCTCTTCCAAACGTGGCACCAGAGGGATGTCTCTACCCCCTGAATTCGTACTGGCATCCTTTCCCTCTCCTTGGTGCCCCGTCGGCCGCCTTCCTGTAACCTGGGTGAGCAGAGCAGATTGTCCATCTGCCATCCCTGTGCCGCACGGGTAGATGTCGGTATGGAAATATTTCTTCGTGGTAGCACGTAGGAACTACAATAAAAAGCTAGGACTGGGGTGTGTAAGTGTTATATTAAAAACAAACAAACAAAACCCAACAACAAGAAAACCCCCAAGGGATGCTTTCTTGGATGAATTAAAATCCAGACAGTCCTGGGCCGGTAGCTAAAGGAGCAAAATAGGCGAACAAATCACTTTGCACCTTCGGTTTAAGTTTGCTCCAGTGCAAGTGTCCTTTTTTTGGGTGACAGTGCTGTTCAGGTGGATGCTGTAGATGCTGACCTGCATCACAGGAGATGCTCATCACCTCTGGCCCTTCCCAGATGGGGCACTGGTTTCCGAATGCTGGTGATGCGTTCCAGCTGTTCTGTCCTACGCTCTGCTTTCTTGTTTCTGAGCAAAGCCACACAGACAATGAATCAGCAAGAGCTGCATTCCATCAATAGGGCGATTGGTCCTTCTCAGAGTGCTCTGGGAGTGGGGCTGTGGGGGAGCTGTGGGGCAGGGGGAGCGTGTGGGGCTGGGTTAGCTGGGTTTGGGCACTGCGGCGGAGCTGACAGCCGGGAGAGGCTCCAGTGGTGAAGTTTTCATCTCCCGCTTGCTCCTGGAAGTGCAGGTGGAATTCCTGGGCTCCTTTCAAGTGCACTTACACTTGTGGGGCTATCTAGGAACTGGAATTAGACAGGAAGGGGTTTAACATCTTTGTATAATGCAGTTATCTATAGGGTCTGGGGACAAGACGCTGTGGCTCCCTTTGCCTCTCTCCCGCCTATTTAAGGACGGGGGCAGATGGATCAAGGCGGGATGGAAGAGGTGAGGAACGGCTGTCGGGAGCTGCTGTTTCATAGAGGTGCAAGCATTGATGTTAGAGGGAGGGAGAGCAAAGCTTGGAATTGGAGAAAATGGGCTGGATGGCAGTAACAGAAAAAACTTTCTGCTTTTCTTATAAGCAAGCAAAATGTGGAGTGGCAGAGGTGGCTCATTTCTGCAGAGCTGCCACTGACAATAAACACATTGAAGTGTCAGTGTGGGGAGCAGCAAGTTTGTATTCTTGAATCTCTCTGATAAGTAACAATACACTGTGCTTCATACACGTTCAAAAGAAAACGGTTATTCTTCTGAAGATCTTGTCCCACTTTGCAAAGTCTCTTTCTTGCAGTTTTTGTGAGTCACAAAGTGAGAGGGGAGGTCAGGCCATCTGGGCTCATGGTGCAGAGAATCCGGAGAGCATCCCCGGCCAGCTTAACCCCGTGGCGTGCGTTTGTGTTTGAATTTGCTGTAATAAATCCCCTGGTGATGTCCCATCAGTGAAGTGAACAGAGCGGACACATCATTAGGCTAAAAATAGCTATTCACAATCACGAAGTCTGTGTTACCTGGTAGTAAATTGGGTCCCGGCCCTTCCCCAAGCTTGCAGCTTCTGTTGCTGCCTGCAAGGCTGGAAGGAGTATCCCCTTTTCGCATCTCTGCAAAATTACGCGTCTCCCCTGGGAGCGCGTGATGTGTGTCATGGTGGGGGGAAGGCACCGATTCCCACCAGGGGCGCAGGGTCGGGCAGCAGCTCGGAGCAGGCTCCCAGCTGGTTCTCGTGCCCGTCCCGAGCTGTTGGGAGCACCTTGAGCCTGGCTGTGGTGGGAAGGTGGTTTTGCCCCTCTGCTAGGAGGTTATTCTAAAGGTACGCTTTATCCCGGGCAGACTGCTGGCATATGCACGCGCATGCAGCAGGCATTCGCTGGAACTGGCAAGCTGGAAAAATAACAGTGTCCTCAGGGAAAATATATACTCCCTTGTTGGTACCTTCCTTCCCTCTGCTGGCAGTTTCTCTGCACATATCACAGCTTTCAGCCTCCTGCCCCTGAGAGCCAGAGAGAAAGATAAAACATTCTCATCACAGCGATGTTATTTTTCTTTCAAAGTTCTCTCGCGCTTTCATATATGGTTGTTGATATCGAGAGCTATAGATGTCACAGATCTGGATATATGGATAGAGATGTACAGCTGAGTGTGACAGCTGGGTGTCTGACTCTTTTCCATTTCAAAATCTGATCCCTCTTCTCTGCCATCAGTTTGATTTCATGCCCCTTCTGGCTCCTGTTTCAGTGGGGCTGGGAGCTGTGTAGAATTTGAGGCTTCGTTTCAATGAGCTTGTCAGGTCTCAGCCTGCAGCGGTGAACTCATTAGCAAAATCAGCACCGGTGAACACCCCTTGATTACGGAAGATGTCAGCACATGGTGTGTCTCAGGGACTGAGCTGCCCTCCCGCTGCAAAGGCTTTTTCCTTGGTGGTGCAGGGTCGTACGTTGGGTTTATCACACTGATCCAGACCCCACTGCTGACACCACATGGCAGTGAGGAATTGCACCCCGTGAGAGAGCCCCGCTGGGGTCCAGCCCAGCTCGTGAGCAAACCTCTTATCCAGAAGGCAGCTCAACATTCACCTCTTCCACCAGTGTAGATCAAGAGCGATGGGTTTTAATTCGACTGCCGTGACTGTATTCTGATGCTCGGTGCGATCAGAAGGAACAGCCCCAAACTCAACGGGAGGGGTTCTCAGCCTGGCATCACGCAAGGAAGGCGCACCTGGTGGTTCGGGGCACGGCGCCGCTGCCTGCGAGGGCGTGCGGGCACGTCTGCTCTGGCCCCTCTCTGGACCACGCTGCGGTTCTCTCGGCAGCACCGTCGTTACCGAAGCGTTCCCTGCTGCAAGGCTGGAGGAGCAGATTTACTGCACGTACCGCTGGAGCTGATGAGGCTCAGCACCCCCTCTTCTCGTTTCATGTTTAATTAGCTGGCGTGGGAAGGATGGATTGGATAGAACAAGGAAGCAGGAGGGAGAAGGAAGGTTAATCTATCCTCCAGCCTTGCTATTCCTTCTTCCTTGTGATCTTGTGAAGCAACGAGATGATGTGTCCTTTGAAGTGCAAAGTACTCCCCATCCTTCTCCCGAAGTGGTCTCACTCCACCTCCTCCTCCTCCTCCTCCTCCTCCTTCTTCTCTTCCTTCTCCTTCGGTCCAGCTGCTCTCTGTGCAGTGCTGCTGATGGCTGAGGTGCCGGGGTCGCCCGGAGCGGGGCTGCAAGCCAGGCCTGAGAAGCAGGATTTCAGGAATGGCTTTTCTACGCACCCTCAAAGCCATCTGCCTGCTCAGACAGTCCTGAAGCATCGGGGTGCTGCCTAGATTTAGCGTTAGGGGTTCGGGGTTACCGGCGCGGGAGGAAGGGTTTGGGCAGGGGCTGCGGGAGGGTGCGGGACAGCGAGCGGGGACGGCAGTGCCGCTCGGGGCAGGACACGGTGCAGCTCCTGCCGGTGCCGGGACACCCCGCTGTTACCTGGGGTCTCACCGGGACCTCTGCACGCGCAAATAGCAGTGCGAACCCCAGAGCTGGTGTTTGTAAGGCGAGGGAGCTGGGCTCCCTCCTCGAGTGGGCTCCAATAGCTCTGTTCAATTTTTCAGTAAACTCTTTCAGAACAACAACTTGGGGATCTCGGGAAGAGAAGGATATGGGGCTGTCACGGCACGGCGTAACAAACAGCCCTTTCCCCAGGACCCGTGTTCTCCCCAAGTCATAGCAATTGAATTGTTTTAATATTAATATCTTCTCTGGAGCTCTGCTGATGGGAGGGAGGGAGAGATGTTTCTTCCAAAATAGTCTTAAGCTAATGCAGAAAGTATGAATAAATCTCTCAGAGATTATAGCCCCTGGAAAGCTCCTGTGAATATCGGAAAGACATCCTTACTGCTATGGGAGGTTTGATTGAATTACAAATTTGAGGCAACTCCAAAGCAAAACTGATTAAGTCTTTTCTTTTTCACTCTCTTGTAGCTTTTTAAAGCGCTAAAGCTTTTTAATAATTAGAAATCCCCCCATCCTGTTTGTAAGTAGTTATAATTGGCATCGCCCTGTCTGTAAGTGGTTCTAATCGGCATTGTGTCCACATAGATGGTTACGCACCAGAGCAGAAAACTTGCAAAGCACAAACCCATTATGGGAAGCATTATCGCTCGTTATGTCTGAGGGACACCCCCAGTTCATGTCACGGGGGGATCACCCTGGGGTTTGGAGAAGGCAGTGGGACAGTGAGAAGACATCCAAGAGATGAGCCCAAGGGTGATGGCTGTGGCGTGAGATGGGGATCGGGCCCCAGCTCAGCCCCGCGACGCAGGGAACGGGGGCACGGCCTCCTGCGTAGCTCTTGGAAACAAGGACCTTCTTGGCTGGTGTGGAGACAGCAAAGCCTCGTTCCCCAGGCACAGAGCGCTTGAGGAGCGTCCTGCCCGACGGCGCCGGCTCGGCTCTTCCCGTCGGATGTGCGTGAGCCGTTCCCGCGCCCACAGCGACTGCCGTGTTTGATTAACATTGTCACGGCGCTGCCAGTATCTAACTCATTGCTTTGTAAAACATTGTCGGTGTAAAGACACTATAGAAACCACCTTATTCAGTTCTCTTCTATTATACCAGAGATTAAAAAAAAAAGAAAAAATAAAAGAGAGGAAAAGAAAAAGCATTGTACCACAGAAGCTTCACATCTCTTGCAGGGCTGTCTATACGAAGAAGACAGCTGTGGTCTTTACCAGCCCTTGACAAGTGATTTTTTCAACAATCAGATGGGAGAACATGCTCTGTTAGGCTTATAATTGATAATATACCACTGTTGAAATATGCCTGTCAGTTCTGCAGGTAGATAAAATTATATCATTGATATTTCATAACAGTTTTCACAGGCAGCATCTGAAGCCACGTCCTCCCCCGGCAGATAAAAGGTTGGACGGGAAGATGTGTCAGCAGGATCCGGCCTTCTGCCTCAGCATGGGAGAGAGGAGAGGAGCCGCTGCAGAGCGCCGGGCCCGGCTGGGCTCTCCGCGTACGGCACATCACACGCGCGTTTGAAGCCTTTCCCGGGGCGTCCCAGAGCCGCTCTGCGCTGGGGGAATGCAGCTGGGTCTGAAAATGTCTGTATCACAGAGGGGTTAAAATAACGAATAGGGAAATTCAAGCGATCGAACCCGAGTCATAACGCCGACTTTTTAAACAGAGAAGGCAATTAACTATTGGACACTTCAGAAAGCGCTGCGATTGATCCCTCCCTCCGCGGGGATGTTCTGACGATGAGCACAGGCTCTGGGGGAAGATGTTGTAGCGAACATCCGTGCTGCCGAGCGCGGAGCAGGCTGGACCTCGATTCAAAGGGGGGATGAGCGCAGCCAGCGGTGGCGGAGGGTCCTCTGCGGCTCTGCCCGTCCCACGGCTGCCCGCTCGCAGCCATCTCCGACCAGAGACCGCTGTGGCTAAACCCACCAGCAGAATCCAGCAAAGCTCTGCAGCAGCGCTGGGGTGGCGGGTGTACGGTTGGGGGAAGGAGCTCTGGCTGCCTTTGAGATTGCAGGGCTCAAAAAGTGCTCAGGACCCCTCAGGAGCTTGGTGTCACAGAGTCCCACAACATCCAGAAATCCAAGAAAGCCAGAAGCTTTTTGGATCTCTTTCTAGAAGGTGTTTGCCGAAAAGAAACCCAGGTTGAGCCGGGGAGGGAGCCCCAGGACTCACCACCACCACCACTTTGCTTTGCCTTCTCTCCCCGCCAACAGCTTGGTGTCTGCCCAGTGTCAGAGGAGCACCACCACACTGGGTTATGAGAACAACCAGTTGCTCAGTGGTGATGTCCGGGATCCTACAAGACAGTGTCTCTCTTGGGTTGCACAGGAAGGTCCTCTCCTTGTCCAAACCATTGGTGCATTTGCAGTCTCTCACACATGCTGGTACTGGAGAGAGAGAACAGGTTTTATAGACCAGGGGTTGGAAACAGCCTGTGACAGGAGAGAGGTGGAGAAGGGGACTGCGGGGGTTATGGGCAGGACTTCGTTGCGTCTGTTTGAGGAGACATTGCTCCAGATCTGGAGTTTGTAGGCAGGGAGGGGAGATGGTCCGATGCGTGTGCAGATTCAGTGTCCCGCAGGATGAAAATGAAAAAACTGAAAAATTTGAAAAAGGAAAGAAGCAGTTGCGGAAGCAAAAGGAATAAATGGTTCTCTTTTTGCTACTGAGGAGGTGGAAAGCAGCAGGAGAGGCACGAGGCGGGGACCTGGCAGGGCTCAGGGCTCCCCTCTGCCAGCCGTGGCTGCGGGACGGACGCAGCAGCCTCCGCTTTCTGTCCTCCCTTCTCCCTCTCCCCCTCTCTCCTCCCTTCTTCCCTTCTTTCTTCTTTGGCCCAGAACTCGAATCAATTGTCTCCAAGGGCGGTTAAGTGACATTTCCCACACCTCTTTCGTTGTGCCCCGTGCATCGTGCCCCGCTCAGTGCTCTCTCAGCCCGGCGACTCCGGCTGTTGGGGCGCTTCCCACCGAGGGCTCTTCCTCCGTGGCCTCACCCATTTAAGCCCCCAATTAGCGCCTTGCACCAAGGCACCGGGGCCTGCCTGCGCTCTGACTTCTCCCCATTCGTTAGCGTTATTGACTAACATTTGGAGTCAAATTAAAGGCGTGTAGCTAATAGCGAGCTCTGAATTCTCTTCAGGGTTGGCTGCACTGGGTGAAATTAAAGTTCTCGACATCCCCATTCTCCTTCCCCCTTACTAATTAGCCCTCCCCAACTCTGAGAGGTTGGCATTTAAAAAGAATTCAGCTAAAATGAGTTTTTTTGTAACCAGGGGGTTTCAGCGCTGATCATAGGACCGCAGAGGGGAAAAACCCGCCGACGCAGAGGGCGGCAGGGGCGATGCCGTGGAGAAGCCGTCCCTCCTCGCTCCCCCCGCGCGGGGCAGCGCTGGCTGGAGCAGGGCGAGCACTGCGGGGGGCACCCGGCCCTGGTGGCGGGGCTAAAGCCTGGGAAGGGGCCCCCGAGGGTCCCTTGAATTGATGCATTAAGGGGATTTATTATATTTTTTTCCTGACTCTCTGACAAAGGTCCCTTCGTGAGAGATTTCTCCCTCCGAGATCCAAAAGCCGGTAAATTCTGGGCTAAGTCTGCAAATCCGCAGCTGACGTTTGTGACTTAACTTACTCTGCTGAGTAAAACGCAGCGCATAAAGAGAGGAGTTTTAGCAGCGCTGTGTGACCAGGCTGCCAGGCTCTTAAACCTCAATTTCCTGGCTTTTGATGGGTTTAAATCAGGATGGGTCTAATAATAATGGTAGTCGGTACTTATATGCCACTTTATCTTAAAAGCACTGTACAAACATTAATTAATTATAGACACAGTGTCTGCAAATGTATAGCTGCAGATGCACAGGGCTTCAGAGCCACGCGCAGCTTTTAGCCGGGAGTCTCGCGGCGTGCGAAAGCACCAATTACATCTGCTGCAGCCCCTCCGCGGGCAGAGCCGCTTTGGGCTGGCGGTACCCGCTGGGGGTGGCCGCTGCAAGGAGGTGGCCCCGAAAGGTGATTAAAGAGCCAACCTGTGCCCCACGTCTGCCTGTAAACACAGCCATCAAAAGCTGGTGGTGACTGCGATAGCAGAGGGCTGGAGCCCCTCTGCTGGGAGGACAGGCTGGGGGAGTTGGGGATGTTCAGCCTGGAGAAGAGAAGGCTCCGGGGAGACCTTAGAGCCCCTTCTAGCACCTGAAAGGGGCTTACAAGAAAGCTGGAGAGCTTTTTACGAGGGCATGGAGTGATAGGTTGAAGGGGAATGGCTTCAAACTGGAAGAGGGGAGATTTAGATGAGGTATCAGGGAGAAATTCCTGTGAGGGTGGTGAGCCCCTGGCGCAGGTTGCCCCGAGAAGCTGTGGCTGCCCCATCCCTGGAGGTGTTCAAGGCCAGGTTGGACGGGGCTTGGAGCAACCTGGGCTGGTGGGAGGTGTCCCTGCCCAGGGCAGGGGGTGGCACTGGGTGGTCTTCAAGGTCCCTTCCAACCCAAACCATTCTATGATTCTATGATCTCTCCCTACATCTCAGTCCTAGACCAGTAAAAGGCACCTGCTTCCTATTCCTGGCTAGCGAGGTGATAAGGTTTGGGGGTTAGCTCCTGGTTTGGGGCAATTTGCTCTGGCTGGGCAGGACAGAGAATGGGTAATCAAGTCCCGCCTGGATTGTTAGCCTCCTTATGGTTGTAGGTGTTACTCTTTTGGGGGATGCCGTGGTCCCGAAAATTTACAGGCGATGCAGAGATGAAAACTACTTCTCCAAATTAAAACAAGCACCCCGATACTGCTCGGAGGCTTGCTGTTGGCAGTTAGAAGCTGTGGCCGCATCAGCCCTCCTCTCCAAACAGATGCTGCCCAACTGGGATGCGGTGGTGTGCGCTCCCTGGAGGGGGGGAGGGCGGCAGCAGCCATGTAGGAAGGCAGACTCTGTCTCCACAACCTTTCCCCGTCTCTGACCACATGCTGGACATGCAAAAGATCCCTGTTTCCTTGGAAACAGGTTCTTTCTGCATGTGCTGCAGTGAGTCGGGGAAGTTTGCCTTCATCAAACCCCCACGGTGAAGAGAATAAGCTCCAGAGATGCTGTCCTAGGGACGGCAGCCTGATTGCTGCTGCCTCCCTTATTTACATCCCTTTAAGAAAAGGAAAAGGAAAATGAAAATCTCCCTCCTGCCCCTTGCAGACAAGATCTCCCCTGATTCCTTGCAAGCCTCGGCAGAGAAAATGACTTCAATCATAGACACATGGCTGAGCACCCCAAATCCGCGCATCCCCTCTGCAGAGCTGGGGCTGCAAAGCGGCTCCCCCACGCAGTGGCCAACGGTGTGTGGCTCAGGGCCGCGTCACTGCGCTTTCTTCCTCTTTATTCGCTTTCTAGGAAATTCAGCATGGAGTCAGGTTGTGAGACAAGAGACCCCGGGGCACTGGAAAGGCTGTGTCCGTGGGTCCCATCGCCAGCCTGGCCCGGTGGAGGTTGAGCAGGAGCAGGGGACAGCCTGGTGACACCGCGCCGGTGGGCTCTGCTCCCCTTCGCCTGGCCGTCAGTGCCGGCCTCTGTTTCTCTTCCAAGCGCAGAGCTGCAGACACAGACACCCCAGGGAAATCACAGCAGAGACCCGGGGACGTGCACTGGGCCAACATTCTTCTGGCTGAATCATCTCTGAGTCTTTCCAGAGGGGAGGTGGGGCAGGGGATCGGGTCCGCCGTGGGTCAGGCGCATGGACGTCTGTGCCGGCTGTGTCTCTGAACAGCTCAGCACAAAGGGCTGCTTGGAAGATGCCCTTGATCACAGCAGGTTTGCATTTACCTCCCGCTCCGCCGGGTTTACCCCCAGTCACTGCACGGACCTGCCTGGGACGCGGCCGGGGACACCGTGGGGGGGTGCTGGGGTGACGCTCCTTCTGCCGGAGGCGTGCAGAGTCCGACCCTGGGTGCTGGGCACCGGGAAGGGACCACGGGAAGGGGAAAGCACAGGGGCAATCCAGCGCAGACGGTGAGGCTGGAGGTGAAAGCAAAGCCCAAAGCCTCAGAGCGGGTGTGGGGGTGTTTAACCCCCCATACAGAAGTGCTCCACGCGTGCAGTTTCGAGAAACCGCATAAATATTGTAACGCCGGGAGGATGAAAGGAAAACAAACAAATATAGGTTTGGGCCTTTGGGGCATTGCTGCGATCATCTCTTTAGCGGAACAGTCGCGGCGCTGGTACTTGGCTCCGCGGCGCGGGGGGACGTGGCCGCGGCACGGCCGGTGATGGGGACGCGGGTGGCGCAGGCGGAGCCCCGGTGCTGCGGCGACGCGGGGCGCGAGCGGCCCCGCCATAGCTGCGGTCACAGCTGGGGGAAGCTGCAATGAAGTAGCCGTAGTCAAAGAGGTTATTTATAGCAGAAACACACCAAAAAAAAGCCAAACTCCAAACCCAGTTTATTCATTTTCTGCCAAGTATTTCCATCAACATTTTGATTTTAGAGAGAGGGAAAACCGAGAAAAAAGGTCAAACATTTCTAATGAGGGTTTTTTCTCCTATTATTCAACCAGGATTTGCCAAGCTAAACCAGTGATCAAAGCCTTGAGTTTTGATCCAGAAAGGGTGTGCAAACATCGTGAACATTTTTGCTGTTCCCCTGTGCTTGTTTTGACTGCCTCTACCTCTAAAGTCTTGTTTGAATTTGAGAGTGAAATTTAATTTGATTATTTTTACATCTAGAAAGCAATGAAGAATGAATAAATACTCTTTGCTGAACATTTCATTTGAAAAATACACTAAAAACCACTGAATTAATGATTCAGTGATTGAGGCTGTGAATTTTGGTTAATCGTTTTAAAAGCTGCGCTGGTATAATTTTGCGAGCTGAGGAATATCATAAAATGTTTCAGTTGTTTTGCTGTTGTAATTATGCAAGAGAGACACTGTAGAGATGCCGTTGTTCTGGTACCCGGGTGCGCCGTGCTGGTACAAATCGCGCTGGTTCCCACCCCGGGGCCGGGTCAGCGTCAGCACCTCGGGACCGTAGGACTGAAGATCCACCACCGTGGCAGACATGGTTCTGGTGGAGCTGTGGCAGTTCTGCCCAGGGAGGTGGTTTGGATGTCAGCCTGCATTTGCACGTTAATGCCGGGCATTAATTACCAGGATCTGTTTTTACCGTGAGCCTGTAAATATTTGTGACAAAACTCAACATCCACAAAAATCTCAGTTCCTGGAAGTTCAGACCTTGGTCACTAAGAGTTGCTGTGGGTTTGCTGAAGTCGCTGGCAGCCTTTCTGGTGATCGCCTCGGCTCGCGGGCTGCCTGCTGCCCATGGGCTTATTTTGAGGAGAATCCACTCCCTTTTTTGAGCAAATATGGATGCAGTGTATGGAACTGATGCTCAGCCGATTCCTTTGGTTTCAGTATAAATCCAAGGAGAGATCAGCATTTTGCTTTAAAATCTTTGAGCAGCTCAAACAGAGGGACGGATAAAGAGAAATATTTGCACAATCTCTTTGCAAATCAGATCTTTAACGTCGTGCATCGCTTTGGAGAGGCGGAGAGGAAAGATAATCCCAGATTTTGACTTTGAGCTTGCAAGGCAAAGCTGTCCTTCCTTGTCAAATCAGAGGGAGTTTGTCCTGCACCGGAACCGGCGGATCTGGAGTCCTGAGACATCAAAACAAATTACACCGTGATCTTTTTCTCAGCCCGACTCCGGGAGGTTTCGTCTCGTGCCAAGCGCACGCGGAGTGTGAGCGTTTTGACATGTTCTCCTAATCCTGGGATTTATAAAGCGCTTAGCGACACACACAGAAGCGATTCATTACTGCAGCGGCGGCGTGCAGCCCCGTATGCAAAGCAGGGCGAGGGACCGGTCACTGCCTGCCGCGGCCCCTCGCCTCCAACAGCCCAGCGCTGGCGCTCGCGCAAAGCCACCGCTTTCCGTGGTTGTTTCTGGGGGTGCTCCGGGTATGGCCCAGTGCAGAAGATTCAGGGCCATCGGTGCCTCCGGGTCGTCATAGAATCATAGAATGGTTTAGGTTGGAAAGGACCTTGAAGATCATCGAGTTCCAACCCCCCTGCCATAGGCAGGGACACCTCCCACCAGCCCAGGTTGCCCAAGGCCACGTCCAGCCTGGCCTTGAACACCGCCAGGGATGGGGCCTCAACAACCTCTCTGGGCAACCTGTGCCAGTGCCTCACCACCCTCACAGGGAAAAACTTCTTCCTAATGTTCAATCTAAACCTGCCCTCTTCCAGTCTGAAGCCATTCCCCCTCTTCCTATCACTCCATGCCCTTGGAAAAAGTCCTTCCCCAGCTCTCCTGGAGCCCCTTTAGGGACTGGAAGGCCGCAATAAGATCTCCCCGGAGCCTTCTCTTCTCCAGGCTGAACAGCCCCAACTCTTTGAACAGCCCCATCGCACCTCCATGCCTTCTCCTGCTGTATGGAAAAGGGAAGAAGGTGCCGAGGGACCCAGGAGAAGCGCTGGGGTCCCAGCCTGCCCCACGGCACACGGGTCCTGAGCGCCGCCTGGGAGCCAGGGCAGCCTTCCACATTTTCCTCTTTGCAAAACCACCGATTCCTCAACAACTTGAAATTCCCCAAATGTCTGTAAATTTGAAATACGGGCCCCTTCCTAACGCTTAGAAACGCTGCTGTCTTGCGCTGGAGGCTGATTCCACAGGTAGTGTATAAATTCTGGGGGTTTATGGGTTTGGGCTGAGGTTTAGAGGTACGGAGACGCTGCTCAGTATCTTTAGGACCTTAAATTCCTCCGCAAAGCTGGTGTTTGGTAACCAGCCAGGGAGCTTCACCCAGCAGGTGGCTTGTAGCCAGCCCATGGTGCAGGGAACCGGCGTAACGCGTGCTCATTATCTCTGCCTTGCTCAGAAAGGATATTGTGATTTTAATAACTTCTTGGATCCATTTTTTCCCTGGTAGCTCTTGTTGCCTTGGATACGGGCTCTGGAGAGGCTCAGCCCTGCTAAAGATGGTAGATCATTTAAATGGAATAGAAGATGAGGTGCGGATTTGCAAACTGCTTTAGCTCTCATAGAGCGCTGGCTGGGAGCGCTCCAGCAAAGCCGAGCTTCCTCGGGACGCGCCAGTTCCTTAGGAAGGGTGTTGTTCACGGGAACGTGGCACCAAACCTTCTTTTGGGATGGTTGCCAAAGCTCGATGCAATGTCGGATGTGTCTGCATGACAGTGCCAGTCTGGAAAAAACAGAGCTCGGAGGGTTTGGCAAGCGGCATCGCACCCATTTCCAGGGCGCTGTGACCAAGGACCTTGGAGCCTGGCACCTTTGGTAGAGGGCTTCAAGGACCTCTACTCTGTTGCCATCTTCTTCCTCCTTAAGCACTGCCTCCGTCTTCCCTCTGGACTTCCCAAGGTCCTGCAGGGTGGGTTGAAGGCTGTCCGTCGCCTTTTTCAGCGGGTGTCCATGGCTGCGTCCAGTTCTCCGGGGTGTTTTTAATTCAAAGTGTGATTCCCATGTCTCGCACCCCCTCATTTGCTTTCTCCCAGCCCGCTTACACGTGCAGCCTATCTACAGATAAGCCATGCAAATCGGAGAAATTCTCATTTCATGCCGAGAGGTTACCCACCCTAAAGGTCACCGAAGCTATTAAAGAAAAACCCTCATGCCCAGGGCTTTGGACACCTAATTTGGCTTGCTTTGGTCAAATTTCACGCTGCTGTAGTTTTTGATTTATGCACTTTGAAAGTCTTTTGCTATGCTGGAGAAAGCCCGCTCATGGTGCCTGTTGTAATCAAATAGCTCTAGCTTTTCGGAGATGCCTCTTCTTCTTTTAATGACTCTGGGGTGTCCAGGCCCATCCTGACGGTAAACAAACTAAATTAATTGCTTTTGCTTCCTGGTCCTCATCATAAACAGATTTGGGTATGACAGCTGCCTGACAAATCATTAAGATCATTTGATCACTGTCAGAGTAAATCAGCCCGACTTGAGACAACGCGCTAAACCTCGATTTGCTGCTGGGGTTACCGAGTACGAGATGCTAATGACACTCTGCTCCTGGAAATTATTTCTTAATTGCTTTGTAGTAGCTGGCGGAGAGCGGAGCCTTGCTGTGCTGGGTGACACGGCACGGCCCGGCCGCTCGAGGAACCGCACGGCCGGCGAGACCCAGCCCCCAGCCAGCCCCCAGCCAGCCCCCGGGCTGCCACGCAGCTCTGCCCGTGCCCCAGGAGACGGGTCAGACCCAAGGGGCTGCTCTCCTTTGGCTGGTGGTCCTCTCCCCACGCGGCTGGGGATGCTCTTGGGCAGCAACGCACAGGCAGGACCAGGAGGGACATGTCGGTGGGGAGGTGACCTGGGAGCTTCAGCTCTTTCCCCGTGAGCGCAGAGCCAGGGAAGTCCCGCCGCTGCATCCCAGCGGGTTTCTCCAGTTTCTGGCCGTGGACGCCCCTGTGCTGGATGGAGTCGCTCACCTCCGTCCCTGCCGGCCCTGCCTACAGCCCGCTGCCACCCGCAGCCCCTGGGAAGGTCCCGCCGTCCCCGGGGGCCGCGGGAGGTTTCACCCTTCGTGCTGCCTCGGGGAGAGGGCGGCAGGGGATAAGGAGAGGAAGGAGGAATCATCTTGGGAAGTAGCAGCAGAACAAAGAAGAAAAAAACATAAATCTTTTCTCTTTGCTTAAAAAGAAATCTCAGCCATCCTGGAGAGAAGAAAAGAAGGGGAGGGAGGTAGATGCACCACACAAAGAGGAGAAAATGTGCTGAGAAACCACAAGGCGTTTAAAAGCTCACGCAGGAAACCAAACCCACTTTGATATCCCCTCTCATTGGAAGCGTTTGAGGACAGAATAATGCTGCCATGATTTATCACACAAAGGGATGAGAAAGTGAGTGGATCCGAGAGCTCCTTTCTGCTTCTTAGGACAAAAAAAAAAAAAAATATGCTTTGTATTAAATCACAATGTATAAGCAAAAAACCCTTAATAAAGTGTCTATTTGCAGGCATGTATTTGTTGAGCAGCGGTGCGTGCGCCCTTCCAGGAACAGGCAACGGTGAAAGCGACGGCCGTGGTGCAGGAGAGGAGCCCCCTTCCCCAGCGTGGAGGAACAGTTCTGCGCTGCTCAACACGTGTTACACGGGTGTGAGCCGAATGCGGCTCGGTGTCACTCCTGCAGAGGGTCACCCCGCTGCCCTCAGCCTTCGGGAGAGGGCTCGGGTTGGCCGTCACTGGGCCGAGGGGAAACTGAGGCACAGTCAGGGAATTTTCCCAAGCCAGAAGCCTGCGAGCACAAAGCAACCCGGCTTCCAGGCCAGAGCCGCGTGTCCCACAGCATCGGCTATGCCTTAATTTCATCTCTCCTCCCATTTGTCCAACAGTTCTGCTTGATAGCCTTTATTTTATGCTTGTTTAAGTTAATTTTATAATTAGCGGAGAGAAGAGGCGTTTTGGCCGGATGGTCATTTGTAGCTGGGTACGATGGGGGCAGCTGTAACTCGTGTGCGGTTGGCGAGCGGTGAGCAGATGCAGCAGTGCCCATGTCGAGCTGTTCGTGTCTGTTTGAAGGGGAACGCTCCGTGCCAAATGGTAAATATGCACAGAGGCAAATCGGTCCTCCTCCTTCCCTAAATACGGAGTGGATGTGACCCGAGTCCTTCATGGGAGTAGAAAAAACTCAGCAAACTATTTTCCCTTAAATGTTCATCCAAATATATGGCGAGCGGTTACTGCTGAACGAATGAAATATGGAGCTGCATCAAAATCAACTTTTTTAACAGGGGAATGATCATTATATACTGTGCGATATTTTTTTCCCCTGCTGGAAAAAAAAAATAAATGTTCAAAATGAACATTTTTTAAACTGATGAAAAAATCAATGTTACAAAAATAAATGCTTAAATTTTCATTTAACTTCTCCCCATTTTTTAACTTCCAGATTACATTTTCAGTAATTTGACTTTTCTGCCTGTCATAAACAAACTGTATCAGACTGTCTCTGTGGCTGGGAGGCCCGTGTTGGCGTCTGTCTCTCGCTGTGCTTGGGAGGGACGCAGCGGCTCCGGAGCAGGATGTATCCCAGCCCTGCCAGGAGACAGAGAATGAGAAAACCTCAGTCCACGACTGTTGGAGCCTCCGGTCTTCTCCCCGTAAGGGAAGCAGCCTTTTGTATGTACCCCCTGGAATTTCCACCATGGACCCATTTCATGTCTCCCTGCCTGAAGCTGGGAAAGGGCAGGAGATCCTCAAAACTACGTTGGTTTTTAGGATATTCCAAATCTGGCTGAAACTGAGGAAAACTGTGCTAAACCTTGCAGAAGAGGGATATGGCTCAGGCATGAACACAGAAAGTGAGGGGAGGTTTGGGATAAGTCTTTTAATAACTGTTGGGGGGNTCGTGAAGCTGGTGGCTTCTCCGGGTGCTCTGCCCAGCCCGAGGACCGGGAGAGGGACAGCTCAGCATTCCCCTTGAAGTCGGGCTGATCCCATGAACCCTCTCCAAAGTAATTAGAGGGAAAGGCGCAGAGGCAGAGGCCAATTTGCATTTTTAGCAGCGCCGGCCCCGAGGTCTCCCTGTGGCCTTTGAAGGTTAATGGGTTCCCAGCACGTCCTGCAGCCGCCGTTGGGTCCTCAGCGCGGGGGGCTCTGGCGAGGAGGCAGCTGCTGCTGGGGTTGGCATCAATGGGGGAAGCAGGATTTCAGCCAGCGAGGATGCGGCCGGTTTGCTTTGAAAAGTCAGTGGAGTTGAGCCTCTTGGGCTGGTGGGCACCTGAAGGGATGAGGGACTCACTTCAAAGTCAACACCTGCTCCCCGCACCGCCGCTGGGGCTCTGCGGCGCCTCTTGTTTGAGATCTCATTTTTTTGGGGGGTTGGTGGGGAGCAGATTGGTGTCCTGGCAGGCAGCGGTGCGGGGAGGAGCGCTCCCTCGGGCACAGCCTTGCGGTGACAGCTGAGAATCGTCTCTGCGGGAGCAGCAGCTGAAGGACACGGGTCCGCGCTGGCGGCTGCAGGGGAGCACCAGCTCTGCTCACCCCGCGCCCCGAGTCGTGGCATCATTTATGCCACCGGTAGGGAGACAAGACGTGCCGATAGTCCCCTCTCACCTACACAGGCCACAAACCTTGCTGGGACCCAGCGCGACCACGCGGGATGCTTGAGGCTCGTCAAGTCCACGTTAGCCACTGATTTTTCTTCCAGGTCTAACGTGCCTCCAGAGCAAATCTCTTCCGAGTGAAGAGCAGATGCTGCCTCTTCCCGGTCCCCACCGCTACGTGATGACACGGTGTTGTCTGAACACACACGCTGTGATCTCTTTTAAATGGATGCATTAATCCTGCTACGGCAGCTTGGGCCGGGGCTGCGGTACTTGTAACCGGAGCCCAATTCTGCTCCCAGCCCCGGTGATTTATCTCTTTTCCCTGCATATGCGATGAGGTGTAAAGCAGCCCCTGCCACCCTCAGCATCACCTGGGCTTGATTTGTTTCAGCAAGAGAGCGCTATTTTTTCTTTTATCCTAAGCAAAATGCACATTTGAATGGGATTAAATCTAAACCTCTTCCAACGCTTAATTCTGACTGGAATGCAAATAGTCCCTGCGGACGGCGGCAGTGGCTCCAGACAGCAGGGTGAGGATGGCAGTTGTGTTATGCCTCAAAAATATTTTCAATTGCAAAACAAAAGAGGGAATAGAGGCCTTAAATGATGTGAAAATAACACTGTTTGAATTAATGTGTCAGCCCTGATGGATGCTTGTGCTACCCAGCGTTTTGAAAGGGCTCTGACGGGTAACACATTACCAGGTGAGATTTACCTACAGCCCGTGACTTCTAGTCAGCAAAATCCGAGATGAAAACCTATCCTTCACTCTACACTGACTTCCAAAGAATATTGAATCAAGATAAAGACCTGGAGGGCCACATACACAAAGGTATTTTGCCATCTCAGCCCCATTCATTTCGGTGCAAGTTATGGCAATTTCAGATATTATCTGTAATTCAGTCAAGTACGGGGGGTCAGCCCGTGTCCCCCGCTGCCGCGGTGCGCGGTGGGGGCTGGGACAGAGCCGGGGCGCAGAGCTCCCGCAGCTCTCCCGGGGACGGTGCCTGCGGGGGCTCCGGGTGCCGCCGCTGCTCTGCTGCACCACGTGTCGTTTTTCACGGAATCAGGGAATTTTCAGAGTTGGAAGGGACCTCTAGAGATCATCTAGCCCAACTCCCCTGCCAAAGCAGCACTGCCCAGAGCACAGCACTCAGGACTGCATCCAGGTGGGTCTTGAAACTCTCCAGAGAAGGGGACTCCCCCACCCCCCTGGGCAGCCTGTGCCACTGCTCTGCCACCCCAACCCCAAAGGAGTTGTTCCGTGTATTTGAACGGAACCTCCTATGTTCCAACTTGTGCCCATTGCCCCTCGTCCTGTCACTGGGAACCACTGGAAAGAGTCTGGCTCCATCCTCCTTTTTTCAGCTCGGTCTTCCCCATCACCGTTTCAAAGCTGCACGTTCACATATATGTTTTGTTGCACACTTATCTTCCTCCCAGAGCGAGAGAACGAACCACATACGCAGGTGTTGGAGCCTGGAAGATGCCGGACTTTATGAAATGAGTTGTATAAGGATTAGGCTCAGCAGTGCCCGCTCCGTTCCAGACAGCCACACTGGTTCCTGGATGGGGACGGAGCTTATGTGCACATCTTTTCCTCCTCCTCCTCCTCCTCCTCCTCCTCCTCCTTCTCCTCCTTCTCTCCGCAGCCCTGGGTTGGGTGCCCATCCATGGCACTAACCCGCAGAGCAGCCCGTGCCCGCGGCCAAAGGAAGGGAGGGAAAGTAAGAGCAAGCGGAATGCAAGGATCACAACAGACACGCCAGACAAAATCCTGTCTCCTGACCTTTGACAGAGGCTGCCGATGCCCGCAGAGGTGGGGATGGGTTGCTGCCTCCGGGCCAGGCGAGAGGTGACAAAGCTGTGGCCGGTGCTGCCAGGGAAATCCAGCTTTGGGATCCTGAGGGGCTGCCTCCGAGCAACCCGGGCTTCTCTGTATCTTCCCTTTGGCTCTCAACGCGAGAGGAACTTTCTTTCCTCTTTCTTCCTTTCTGGTGCAGGTAGGGATGTGCACTGAAAAGAGGATGAAAATAGAAAGCGCCAAGTGTTCTTCAGGGAGGAGAGCGGCTGCAGACGCGCGGGAGGTGGGGGGTCCAGGCTCCGCTCCCCTCACAGCTCCACTGCCTTCTCGCCCTCAACTTTTGAAAGTCATTAGCGACTGGATTCTCCTCGTATTCAGTGATGGAGCTGGAAAGGAAATTGGTTTCTTAACCCCAATGATTTTACAGCAGTGCAATTTCTTTCTCCCCTGACCTCTTTGTGAAAACAGCGCTGAGGCTTTTCAGTTCTGTTTCAGGAGGGCAGAAAGCGCAGATTGCCCGCGGCAGGGTGACTCCTGCCCTGGGAGAAGAGCGGTGCCGGTCCCCGCTGTGTCCTGCTGCCAGGGGTCCCCATCCTGGGGACTGAGCCCTGTGTGCCGGCCGGGGATGGGGACGGCCGCGCTCCGGGATGGGCCGTTCGCCCTCAGCCCCGTGTGCGGGTCCGCTGCTGCGCCGCTGGCGTCTGCGGGGCCGTTTGGGATGCGCTCACAGAGACGGAGCGGGGGCTTTGCTGGTTGGGGTCTCACCAGCCCACGGGGGGGTCGGGGCCTCGGCCCCTCCGTGCCTTAGAAAATGTCATCTCGGTGTGTTCAAAGTTAAATTCATGCTTTGCTGGTTCAGGGCCTGTAGGAATGCTAAAAATGCATTAACAAATGCCTAAGAAAAAAACCAGTTTAACCACCTTCTCTTCCTGCCCACCAGGCAATTACCAAGTGAATAGAGAAATAAATAAAACATCCCCATAAATAGAGCCATGCAAAGGAAATTAAGCACCTTCTGTTCACAGCTGGTGAGTTCCCTGGCCCGAGGCAGCGCTCGCTCGGGGATGCGCCTGCTGCAGCCGAAATCCGTGGTGCCCCTCGGTGCCTTTCCCGGAGAAACGGTGAAGCTGTCCCGTAGATACACTTATTTCAAGAAAGCCACCATTTGGGGTGGGTATGGACTGACCACTGGAACTGCCAGTCACGTCCTGTGTGAGTCCCAAGTTGAGTTACTTTAAACACGTCGTGTCTTCAAAACATCCCGCTGCCCTTTTGCGGTGAAATACAGAGCTGCTCCAACTGCTTCGCACCGTTGAGCGCTTTGAAACCGCGACGCAGCGTGAAGAAGTGGAGCTGCGGCTGGAGCTCGCGGGGTTTGATGTTCTGCGGAGGCTGTTGGCCAACACGCGGCCCTGCCCAGGTAAGCGCGCTCCCCGCAGCAGACGCATTTCACACGTCTTCTGAGGAGCAGCTGAGGGGTGTTCAGCCTGGAGAAAACAAGGCTCGGGGGAGACCTTCTCGCTCTCTACAGCTATGTGAAAGGAGGTTGCAGAGAGGTGGGAGTCGACCTGTTCTGTCAAGTATCAGGGGATAGAACAAGAGGAAATGGCTTCGAGTTGCGCCAAGGGAAGTTTAGATTGGATATTGGGAAGAATTTCTTTACTGAAAGGGTCATCAGGCATTGGAACGCGTTACCCAGGGCAGTGGTGGAGTCCCCATCTCTGGAGGTGTTTAAGGGTCATGTAGATATAGTGCTCAGGGATGTGGTTTAGTGGTGGGTTGTCAGTGTTAGGTTAATGATTGGACTAGATGATCTTACAGGTCTTTCCCAATCTAGGAAATTCTGTGATTCTGTGATTTTGGACCTGTGCAGCCAGTAGCCTTGATTACACCTAATGCTAAGGAAGGTTTTGCCATCCAGGTGGGAGAACAAAGCTGTGGCATGATTGTTTTAATTGTTCGCAGTAAAGTAGTGGCTGATCTAGGAAGGCAAACTGGGTCTTGTCCTACCACCAGCCCAAGGTTACACCACCCCCAGTGCCCGCTTAGCCTGGTCACTGCAGATCCTCGGCACCCACAGGGAGCACCAGGACCAGCGGTGCTGACGTGGGGCAGTTGTGAGTGGCCAACAATATTGCAATGAGCTGTACAGGGAAACCTGCGCTGGCTTTTGTCTCCCCAGCTCCCAGGGATCCCAGGTTCTGGCCACGCGGCTGTCCAGCCCCCCACTGCATCGCTGCCCGGCTGGCTCTGCTGCAGGGCTTCCCCACCCCAGCCGGCTCCGAAAGGTCAAAGCCTTGGCAATGGCACGGCTACAGAAGGCAGAGAAAGAGGAAAACATGTGTGCGCATTAGGGAAAGAAAATCCTAAAAGGGTATTGACGGCGGATGCTTTTTATTGCGAGGGAGGAAAAACACCCTAAAGAAAAAATGAGGCTGTGTTCTGTGTAAAGCTCTTCAGAGTATTTTCTGTTTGAACATGGAGCGTTTAAAAGCCGGTGCTTTCTCCCCAGCAAGATAAGTGTTTTATTTGAAACCTGCGGTATCTACAGTGAGCCAGCTGCGAGGAGCGGGTCCCCGTGAGCCGGGCAGCGCCGGCGGAGGGGGGCTCTGCCGCACGGCTGCTCCTCTGCCGCTCCCCCCGCTCCCCCGCAAAAACCTGTGCCTCAAAGCAGCTGCGGGAAGGAGCACCCTGGGTCCCGGCTTCTCCGAGACCGAAATGAATTTCAAAGCAACTCCCACTCCGCTTGCTTTTGCTGGGCGTCCGTGCAACGTGGAAGGCCGTGGGGTCGCGATCTCTGCCCCCGTCGTCGCGTTTCATCCCGCTGCCCATCCGCAGCACATCTGAGCCTTTTCCACGTAAATCGATAGCAGCAGAGATTTCTTCCCAGGCTGCGTGGCATCAAGGTTAAAACTCACCTCTGTACCTTTAGATTTTTCTTTAATTTTTCAGGGGTTTTTTTTAGGAGGTGTTTGATCTTTTATATTTAAGATCTAAGGATTTAGCTCTCTTATTAGCTAGAGTTTGCTGCCGTGTATCTTTAAAGCACTTTCTAAATAGGTGCTGTTTTGCTCACACAGTAAAGGGGAGCAGGCACCGGGAGAAGCACGGTGTGTGGAGGAGCAGCCCCGTGCCGGCTCTGCTGCAGGCTCGGTGGCGTCTGTCTGTCCCTCTGAGCAGTTGCCAAACCTGCAGTTTTCACACCGACCCAATTTTGCAAGAAGCATCATTGGCAAATGGTTCCCGAGTGATTTAGGAGCTGTGAGCCGTCCGTCCCACCAGCGCAGGAGGCGGAGGGTCAGCTCCAGCTCAGCTCCAGCTCACTGCGTTGGTGGTTGATGGGAGGACTTTCTGAAACCAGATGAAGGCACTGATACTTTTATTAAATGTGAAGTGGACAGGAATTTGCGTTAATGTCTCCTTTCTGGACAGCAGAAGTCTGCATTTATCCGGAACATCAAATTCTTATCTCTGTAAGCGCAAATATTTGTCCCGGACCACAGAGGAAATGAAAAGTTTCTCCATTATGCATTTATCTGTTTTAAAAAGATGCTTTTTAAATACTAGAAGACAAGGAGAGGGGAACGAGAGGTTACCTGTATTACTCTGAGACGTGAGCTAAATCAGCATTTCAAATATGCCATTTCCTGCACGACAAAGTCCTTTTCCTTCGCTGACATCTCCCTTTCTGCACCACAACCTCCAGCGAGGGATTACAGGACCAGCAGCCCTTAGTAATTACAAGCCCTCCCTGCCCCAAAATAGATCAACAGCTCGGGATATCACTGACAAGACTGAAAAAGGAAATACTGATGTTCATGTTTGTCTTCTGCTCGTGAAGTCTTTCAGATTGTGCTTTTTAGCGTTCATCCACACGCGTAAGCGTCACTGGGAAACCAGCAGAGATTTCTGCACCGTCACCTGACTCCAGGAGCTGGCGCTGCAGGAGGAAGTGTCAGCCAGCGCGCGCCGTTTCACAAGCGTGGCCGTGGCAATCCTGCTTCTCCGTGATTAAATCCAGCGAGACTGAGGCAGTGCGGCCGATTTCCCACTCTGGGGGTGAAGACTAAACTGCACGGCGAGGTTTTCGGCGGTCCCGCGGACTGCACCTAGTGCGGGGGTGGGGGGGGGTTGGTGACCGTCTCGGGAGCAGCAGAGCACTGCCTGGAGGTCGGCTGCGTTACGTGGCTGCTTTGCTGCTGCTCTGCCTTCAGCGGCTCTGCTCCGGCGCCGGGGCGGGAAGAGGAATGCCTCGTGCTGTCCAAAGGGTCCGGTTCCTCCTTAGGTAACTTGGAACTCAATCGTGCCTGACTGGGCTCGCAAAGAAGTCTTGAGACACCGTGAAAGCCCGGCGCTGCCTCGTTTGCTCTCCGTCGCGCTGACTTTCCTCCTGCACAAGCACGCGGCACCGCGCCTGCTCCTTCTTGCGGCTCCGCTGCCAAAACAGGGCAGGATTTCGGCGTGAGGAACGAGCGCGATTCGGGAGAGCGCCCAGCAGAACGTCACTGACCCGGTGCCAGGATTTATGATGCTTCTCTGGCCGAGCCCGTGTGCCGGGCTGCCACGTCTCGGTGGCTCGGTCACCATGCCCAGGGCAGACTCGGACCCCCCGCGCTGAGCTGCGGCTTCCAAAAGAGGGGGTGAGGCGGTGGCAGCCCCCCCAGGGCAGCGCTCGCAGCCTCTGCTTTGGGGTACCCCGCTTACACGTGTCCTTTTTGATGGCTGTGTTGAAAAGCTGCTGCCCCGGCGCTGAGCCCGGGCCACGGCCGAAGCCCCCAGCTTTTTCAGGCACACGGCTCTTTGCTCTCTAAGAAAATTGGGCCCTGATTACTGATTAGACCTAACTACCTGCCGAAATATTGAACAAACACGAACAAAACTTAGGGCGAAAAAATTATTTCAGGGAAGTGCAAAGCCACAAAACAAACCAGCAATAATGTATTATTAATATATTCGTGTCAGCGTTAATAGTAACACAGTGTTTTGCAGCTGTTGTAGTAATAATGCTACAGCTTTATGTATTAATAAGCGTAGTAATATTAATGCCACTTTCTGCAATAAATAACAGTGAAAATAGCACCGCTTCTCAGGGGTTGTTTAAAACTTCTGCCTCTTGCCCTTTTTGTCCGGGCAGCGTCCCCGTCCCTGGGGCTGGTGGGTCTCCCCTTGCGGAGCGTGCGCAGGTCTGGGGCACCTCCGAATTTCTGCTGCTGGATTTTCCGGGTAATTCCCACCCCCCAGCCAGGACCAAAGGTCCGCCTCATTTTTCTAGGCTTAGAGTTCTTTATTCCATATTCCTCTGCAGGGACCTGCTATGGACAGAGTCTCGAGGAGAGGACAGAGAGAGGCACCTGTGTCCTGTTAACGGCTCTCTGGTCTTCTCTTGAGCCTGTAGGTGGGTTTCAGAGTAGTCAGGAGAAAAGGTTGTGATTAAATCAGCAACTCCATCTGGTTCAAGGCTCTAATAACAAGCAAATGAGTCCTTCCACCTGGTATTTAATGAGACCGCTGCTGCTGGGGAGCAGTTTCTCTGCTGTGCTGGCAGGGTTGGTGGGTAGGAGGACATTGGTCATGAAGAATCTGTCCTGGAGCAGCTGGGGAACAGTCCAGGAGGGTCGGAGATGCTGCTGGGGAGAGCCCGACTGACCCAGAAGCACGTAAAATCCCCAAGGGGGGGGATTTAATGGAGCTGTTACAGTCCTAAGTTAGAAAGAAGTGTACAGAGTTGTATTTCTGTGCAGATCAGCCCCTCCCCAGCACTGCCCGCTGAGCGCTTGGACTGCGCGGAGGAGCCGGGTTGCCAGACCCCACAGGGACCAGCCCCAGGTACGCCCGTGCTGGGGCGTGCTGGTGAGAGGAGCCGGAGCGGCCAGAGCACCGGGCAGCCCTGGCTGGGCTGGTCCTGGCCGTGGCTGTGGCTGTGGCCGTGCCGCGGTGGCTCCCTGCGAGCTGGCAGGAACAGTGCCAGTCGCAGGAGGTCAGTGCAGTGATGCAGACTTGTAAGGGACGGGCTGTGGTGGTTTTGGGGGGCTGTTTGCATCAGAGGTGGAGTGTGTTGCTGGCACATGGTGAGAGCTAATAAAACCGTGGATTGGAAAGGCAGGACTGTGCTGATCCCTGCTGCTCTCCCGGGTTGTGGCTCCCGGCTGGATGGGATACCCCGTGCGTGAGGCTGTTGGGTACCACGGTGCTATTAGCTAGAAATTAAGCTTTGTCACTCGGCTGATGGCTTGAATTCTCTCCTGCTCAGTGCAAAGCTCTTGGATCCTCGCTGCTGGGATTTGGCCATCAGAAGTCTGCCAGCTTGTTGGTGGTTGCTGTGTTTTACAGCAAGGAGTAGGTCAGCTCAGACCTATTTTTTTGTGAAGAGCTGGTGCGCCTGCAGGCTCCTTGTTGCTGTTTTTCTTTCTTAATTGGCTTTGAGTGCATATGTGTGGATGTGCATGTGCCTGCCTCCCTCATCAGCAGCACCCCTGGTATTCAGTGGAGTAATTAGAACATCTAAATCTTCCCTATATGTCATCCAGACTTTGTAAAATTAACTGTGATTACTGGCACCAGCCTGCAGACGTGCCGGATCCCACCCCGGTTCCCGATAAGCATAATTGCTCCTCATTGTTCCTCTGGAAAGTCTTGTGCTCGCTGCCATGCGTGAGCTCCTTCCTGCTCGCTTTTATATTAGCGCAGAGTTAAATGACTTTGGCTTTTGTTGACTCTGGGAGGATTTATGAGGAGTTGCACACAACTGAAATCAGAAGTGCTTCTTGATTGCTGAGCAAACAAAAGCCCTGGGTTCGGTGATGGCTCTTGAAACGGCTCCTTCCCCTCCTCCTCCTTCCCTGACCCCTCGCTGGATTCGGCAGTGGGTTGAGCTGTTGGGGGTACGGTGGGGAGACGTGGCCCGTGCTGCCCTGCCGCGGGGTACGGCCGTGGTGGAGCAGTGCCCTCTCGCAAAGAGCCCTGAACTTCCCCAAGGGCGCATATATATATGTGTTATATGTATTTACTATACTACATATAAAAATAAAATACTGTATATAAAGATTTAAAAATGCAGACTGTTTGGAGGACCTGGTTGTATGCCTGCCCCCACAGGATAGCATAGTTACGGAATCATGGAATTTTCAGAGTTGGAAGGGACCTCTAGAGATCATCTAGTCCAACTCCCAATATTATATTTTATATATTAATATTACGATGGAATAGTTGCATCTTCCACCACACATGGCCATTCATCCGTTTGGCTTTGCCATGTTCATGTGTTAATGAGCTGCCGTGGGAATGTGCCAATTCCAGTAATGACGTGGGGGCAGGGGAGGCTAACGAGCGGGGATTGATCATTATCAGTTTCTGGTTAAATGAGGTGTGACACTGACCACTTACCCATTTCCGTACCACACAGGTAAGTGGGGTGAAGAAATACAGCATTTTTCTTTCTGAAGTTTCCTTTTCCTCCTCCTCCCTGTCCCCCCACTGGCACATAGAGATCTGTACCACATCTTATCTTCCCAGCTCGAGTGCTGCCCAGGTGCCTTCCGTGTTTTTCTTCCTTTCCTTAAGGATGCTGGGGGTCTCTCACGCCATTCCCAATGGTGGGGGGAAGCCAGGGATCCAACTTTGCTAATGACTTTGACTGGAATCATTAGGACGTCTCAGCATCATGGCTGCTCTTCTCTCTGCTTTCAGGAGCAATATTGATTGCTATTTAAATTTAAATCTTGGACTAGAATCCTTCATTTTTCTTCTGAGCTCTCTGGCGTGGCTCACCATGAGAACTGGTGGCTGTTTCTTGGGGGCGTAGCGCGGTGGAACAGCAGGCGGGAGGGATGCGGGAGGGATGCGGGGCCACGGGCAGCGTCCAGGCGCAGCCATCGCCTCCGGGCAGGGTGGGCGATTCCCCCCCGACTCTGAGCGGGGAGCCAGGGGGTGTCAAGGACCTTCCTTGGGAGCGCTGAAAAACTGGTAATTGTGGGGAAACTGCTTCAAAATTCAGCCAAGAGGAGGCAAGGCTGGCATGTTCAGTAGGGAAGTCTAGTGCTCTGGCGTCTCTCTGCTCTCATTATATATTTTCCAATTGCTCTTATATATGCTTCAAAGGTTAATATATGTTTGCGATGAGTGCACTTTGTATAAATGTTAATTAGCCCGGGTGCAATTCAAGGGATTCTTCCCTCAATAATAAATGCCTTTTCTGTATTTTTAGCCACCATTTTTATTAGTACTTGCTCCGGTGTTTTTGCAGGAGGTGACTCGGGAGAGAAGGCTGGTGGGGGCTGCAGAGGCTCGGGTGTTTTGGGGAAGGTGCTGCACCTCGGAGAGAACCAGCCTGGGCAGGGGCTGATGGTGGCGTGGGACTCCTTAATGTCCCTGGGGGATCTGGGGACCCGGCATGGACAATGCCCGGGGCAAGGCTGCTCTGCCGGAGCTGTCTGTCCTCTCGCTGGTGCTCTGCTGTACCGGTGCAGGAGAGATGGACTCGTGCTCCCAAAAAGCTTGCAGATCTGAGGTCCTAGCATCCCTAAGCGATGCGATGCCCCAAATCCCTCTGGCTGCACTTCTGTATGGGCTCACGATACGTCCGAAACACTCGGGGATGGAGAAACTTGAGTCGCAGACTTCATCTCTAGTTGCCATAGGTTACTAAGTGAATGCCCTTCCATTTGCAATGTGGGGGGACAAAATGGGATTTCAATCAGTGGGAAGGGAGAGACGATTTCCCAGCTCCCATTAACTGGTAATAATTGCTTTGAGAGCAGAGGTTTAATCTCAGGATTTCGTACAGAAGCGTCCCGCTCCAGGTGAGGTTCCAGTGACGCCCATTCTCGCCGCGGTGGCTGGTCCCTTCCCCGAGTGCCGCATCTGAACTCTCCTTAAAGACTCCCTAAATCCCAAGTAAGGCTGCAGCTCCCGCGGCTGCGAAGGGCATCTCCCCCGGCCGCGCTGCCCGTGGGGGGTTGCAGCCCGGAATGGGCGGACAGGCGCCCACAGGGATAACGCTGCGCGTGCCTCGGAGCAGGCTCCCCCCTTGCCTCCACCACCGTATCTTTGCAACACAAAGGTCAATTGAATTCATTACAGTGTAAAAATGAAGTTCTCTGATTGATTGAAGGTTCCTCTTTAACACTTCAAATAAATGTGTTGGTTTTACTTGATGGAATGCTTTAAAGGTCCATTATAAAATACCCTTTTATATGAGAAGTAATTTCTTTACATCATTTTTCTTTTCCCTAATTTTTGTGGAACATAATTATCCTTTTCCCCCTCACCTCCTTTTCTTTTTAATCGTTTTTTTTTCTTCTTTTCCCTCCACAATGGAAAGCAAGTAGCATTATTTAAAGGGACACAGATAAAATACAGTGGTATGATGGATACAACGGGTGGAAGATGAGATGGATCCATCCATCTCAGACTTTCAATGGCTCCCATTACTCACTTGATTTCAGTCTCCTGTTTTCAGGGTGAGCACAGCTGGAGGACAGTGGGATGCTCAGGTTCCCGCACAGCACGGCAGGTCCAACACCCTTTCCCCATGCTCGTGCTGGGAAGTGGGGGTGGTTTGGGGGTCCTTGGGGCCACCAGACCCCTTCTCCCTGCACCAGCTGCCACCGCTCCGGCCGGTGCGGTTGTGCCCTGCTAAAGGGCACTGGAATAATTCCTCAGGGCACAGTTGTGGCACCCACCTGAATGCCGAGTAATCATCTTCACGATGAATTCCTCCGCCCTGATTTGCCATGCAGAAAATCCCGAGCGCGCTGAAAAGATATTTGCTGCCCGTTTGCACAGTGCTGCTGAGAAGGGAAAATGGGGACGAAAGGGAGAATGATCCCATTTGAGGCTGGGTGACTGACGGCTCCCTGCTCTGGGGGAGGCTGCAGCAGTCATTATAATTCATGACGAAGTCATGATAATGAATGACTACATCCAGCTAAATCGAGACTAAATAGGAGTGGGTTACTGACGCTTGAGGCAGGGCCTAATGCAAACCCGGGAGTAAACAGGGGGTGGAGGGGTCCCTCTTGCCTTTCGGAGCCGGCTGTGCCGACACTGCCTGCATCTCCCAGCATCTCACTGCCGATTCCCCGGTAGCCGCTGGGGATGTGCCCGCGTGGTGCCGTACCTCCTCGCAGGGAGAGGCAACCCCCTGACTGGGCAGCTCCTGCGGCTGCGTTTGGTTTGGGCGCATCCCAGTAGTGCCCCACTTCCACAGGGAGTTGAACCCCGAAGCCCTGGCTCGCTCTTCTCCTCGCTTTGCGGTTTCCTCGTGCTGGTTTTGGGTTGCAGTGACCTTTGAAGCAATAGTTTGGAGAGACTGTCACTGCAGAGGGCTGAAATGCACCCGAGCCCTCCCCTCCTGCTGAGCAATCAACGGTTTCAGTAAATGGCTTCAAGTAACACCTAAATGGGGGCAAAAACCCAGATGGACCACGAATATAGTCTGCACGGGAAAAGCCGAGGTTGATGTGTGCAGGTGACTCATGGGAAGAGACGGTCTTTATGCTTAGGAGATCAAATGGAACGAGCTCAATTAGTTCATTGATTGATTATAACTTAATCAAGGTGAGCGGCGCAGCCCCGGAGCGGTGGCAGCAGCTGAGCGGGGGGTGCGGGACGTGCCCCGGGGTGGGAACACGCTGCGTGTGGGCAGGGGATGCAGCGGGAGCACAGCATCCCTCCCGCTCGGCCCCTACGTCGGGATGGGGTGCTGCTGGCTGCGGCAGATGGGTGCAGCCTCAACTGCTTTGTGGGGGGGGAGTATTATTAATGTGGCCATAGAAAATAGGTGGAAAAGGGATCCTGAAATTCATTGCCCTTGCCCCAAAATGGGATCAGGCTGCAGCGACAGGCTCTGCACTGGACTCATAGTCCAGTGTGTCGTTATACTCAGTGCTAGAAAACTTCGTCTGCTCTTTGTGAAGGTCGTCCGTCTCTCCTTTCTGTGGCTCTACTCTCCACTGGAGAGTTTCCCCACACTGCAGCTCCCGCTGTGGGGCAGGAGGCGGCGGCTCCTGGTGCCACCGTGCCCTGCAGCCCGGCGTGCCCAGCAGGGACGATGTGCCAGGGCTGGGCTCGCCGCTCAGCGGGGCCGAGGGAACTGAACAAGACAACGTGCTTAATTCCCATATTAAGAAAAATAAATCCCGGTGTCTGCTGGTGCCCCAGGGAATGGTCACCACAGACCTCTGTGTCTGACGAGGTGCCAGTTCTCGTGCGGCGCGAGTAATGCTCCTTGTCAGCTCCGATAAAATCTGAAATCTATCACCAGCCCTTTCCTCCAAAGGTTTTGTTACCGAGGAAAGTAATTACAATTTGTCCTTAATTCCAGAAGTGTGCCTAGAAAACTGGCTGGGAGGAGGCTGGGAAGGAGGGGGCTGCTCCAGGGCAGGGCCACAGCAGAGCCACAGCCGTCTGCCACCTCCCGGGGTCCTTCGCAGCCGCTGCGGTGGCTGTCGGAGCTGGAAATAGCGTAGGGTGGGTGATGGGAAGGTGAGGAGGTGGCTGCCCTCCAGCGAGGTCTGCAGTGCCGATGCTGCAGCCGCGGGTCCTTCGGCAGCTCCCGGCCGTGCTGGGGGGGTGAGATGGCCCCCGCCATCATCTCCACGACGCCCTGCCCTGGGCTGGACGGATTGTCCTCTCGCTTGATGGATTAAGTAGAATTTGGTTTTTTTTCAACCCTGGTTGTTCAGCGGAAGGGGAAAAGCCTTCCCTCTGCCTCTGGATCTGATGCAATGAGACATCTGACGCAGAAGATGAATTGAGGGCTGCATCTGAAGTGCCAGATACATAATCCATCCTAAATAGGCTTCATTAGTGGTAACAATTAAAGTTACCATTGTGGATTGGATACGTTTTCTATTAACTTTGCCCTTGTCTCCAACTTGGACTCACCTCGTAATAATGAGCTGTGTCACTTCTGATCTATTTCTCATAATAGCTCCTTTCTCCTCTAAATCTGGGCAAAATATGATTTATAGGCAGGGCTACCGTCTCGGTGTCAGCCACCCAGCTTCCGCCAGCAGGAAGGGGGTAAATGCTGACCGGAGTTTACAGCCTTTGCTGGTGCCTTATAGATGACAAAAGCCATCCTGGGGTTGGGATTTGGGGTGGCGTCTGTGGGCTCAGGTGGCACCGGGGCAGAGAGGTGAGCTGGCGCGGGAGCGTTCCCGTGGGAAGCCAACCTCTCCGGGAGCCACAGTCCTGCGGGAACAAAAGGAGCGAAACTATCTGAGGATGAAGTCTGGCGCTCTCCTGCTGCCTGAGCATTTCTTTTATGGAGGGATTTAAGGCCCAGTGAAATAAATTTTTAATTTCCTATTTTTTATTTTGGAAGCTGAAGGGGATGGGGGGGAGGGCAGCCCTCCTGGCAGGCTCTCGGGGTCCTCCAGTGCTGGGCAGGGGGATGGCAGAGGTCCCCGGGCTCTCCGTGTGCCCTGCCCCTCTGTGTGCCCTGCCCGGGGGGGGATGCTCTGCCCTTGCTTTCCTTCAGGCTCGGGCACAAAGAGCAGCAGGTCCCAGGCAGGGTTTGGGGCAAACATTTCCTGCAGAGAGGGCTTGGCCCTTGCCCAGAAGAAGGCACTACTGAAAAGGTGCATTTGAAGCAGCCCTGAGCCCCAGAACCCCGCAGCAGTGCTCTGCCTGCCTCCAGCTAGACATGCCCGAGGTCCCCGTCCCCTCGGAGCGGCACAGTCCCAGCAGGCAGCAGATGCTCCGGCTGCAGAGTGGAAGTTTTTTCCCAGGGCAGGTGTTTTTCAGAGATTTCGTCGTGTCTCTACCTCACCTTTCTTGCTTTAACTCTGAGGACGCAAGTCCAGCTTTCCTACGGGCACGTCACACAGTGTCCTGCCCCCGGGGCTGGCCCGCTGGTGCCCGGTCCCTGCCACTGCTCCCGGGTCCCGGTACCTGATGCGGATAAGGGACCGAGGATGGACTCATCCTCTGTGTGCTGGCCGGAGCCGCGGGTGAGAGGACGGTTGGAAACCTGTCCCTGCGGAGCTGCTCCCATCCCCTCTGCGTCTGAGCCTCCTCCGTCGCCGATGAGCTCCTAAGCCTCTGCCGAACGGAGAGCGAGCCGCGGCCACGGCAAAAGCCCTCCTGACAAGTACATGCCCCCCTTCCTCCTCCCAAAGCTGACTGTCATCTCATTATATCAATAGTGATTAAGAGAGGAGACTGGCAGTTAATCCCCTGCAAGGTATTTTGATGATTAAATTGAGAGTGCCGGGTATAAAGCTGTAGCGTATTAAATTTGACTCTGGGCAGATAAAAAGGGAGGCAGCGGTGATGTGACCCTCTTCTCCAGGGCACCGCGTTGCAGAGGAGCACCCTCAGCATCGGCATCTTTGAGTTTAAATAATTCTTTTTCTCTTTTTCTCTTTTTTTCTTTTTAACGTGAATGCTGTGTTTCATGCAGGCACAGGCAGAGCCGGGAGAGGTTCCCACTTAGTGTTTTTGTCACGTTCCCCAGCCCAGTCCCGGCTCAGCAGTGGGACGCGGCGGGCAGAGCCGCAGCCCGGGCGCAGGGTAGTTGTCCGGGGTCAGCGCGCCCCCTCCGCTCCCCCACCCCGCGTGGGTTGGTCGCTCCAGCTGGATCGCTCCGGAAAAAAAACATGCAGCAGGAAAAAATAATAATAATAATAATGGAGCTGTGACAAATATGTTTCCGTCAGCCCAAGTTAAATAGACTGCGATGCTTCGGGACCTTTCCTGATAATTAAAAGCAACGTGATGGCTGTTTGCTAGTGAGAATTTATTCTGTCGCTTGGACTTAAAAAGCCACCCTTGCCTGGCTGTGTCGCACGTCGGTGTCGGGGCTGTGCTCGCCGGGGCCGTGCGGAGCTGCCGGAGTGCTCCGGTGTGGCTGTTGGTGGTTGCCCCCCCTTTGCAGTACGTTCACGGGCAGTCAGGGCTCGCTCCTGTCCCCATCACCGCCTGTCCGTGTCACCCTCTCCCGACGCGCCAGCCTTTCCCCGAGCAGCGACACGCTGCGCTGGGGTCGCATGGGAGGAATTTGCATCCGTCCCAAGAAAATACTTCCCATCAGCAAGGCAGCATCGCTGCCAGCAGGCGGTTGCCATGGCAATGCCGTTCTGTAACGGCCCAAGCAGATGATTATTGTTATTTATTATTTTAATTTCGCCCCGGTCCCCACTGTGGGAGCCGGAGCACTGCGAGGCCACTGGTCCCTGCGAGCCGGGAGCGCGGGGGCTGCCGCTGGGCACCGAGCGGAGACGGGCGGAGAGACCAGCGGGTCTGGGTGCAGGAGGAGTAGGGGGGGGTCTGTTTGGGAGAGAGGGGGGCCGTGTCCACACCAGCACTGTCTTTTGGTCAGAGAGGACCGGTTGGTGGCAGAGGGCTGGGATGGGACCAGGTTATCCTCTGGATGCTCGAGGGGGCACGGCAGCCGAGACAAGGACCCTCACCCCGTGGGGGCTGCGCTGGCACTGCCCATCACGCTGGTCCCCACACGCTGTGCCGGTGCTGCGGGGCACGGGGGATGCTGGAGCCATTTGAAGGCAGATGTGACTCCCTCCGCCTGGTTTCAGGCTGTTAAAGAAGTTTGTCTCCGTGCAGGGTACGAGCGCGCTGTCTCCAGCCCGCTGCTCGCTCTGCGGCTCAGGAGACACCGGCAGCTGCTCGAGCGCGTTTCTCCTCCTGTTGTCTTTCAGTTGTCAACACTGGAGCGGTCACAGGCAGCCCGGCGTGCCCAGAGGCACTCGTGGGTGCTTCAACGGGTGTTGCACACGTTGGTGCTACTTGGGTTGCAAGTGAAGGGACAAAATCTGTCAAACGCCACGAGCGGCGTTACCCCCCGATTGACTGGTTGAACGGGGAGAAGGGGTTTGGTTTTGCTTGGCTGGGACTGACGTCACAGCGTCACATCAGCTCTGTGCAGAGCCCCGCTCGGAGCTCTGCTTCGTCGCGGAGCTCGGCCCGGGGCTGAGCAGAGCCACCTCTCGTGTCCCCTCCGATGCCGGCGGGGAGCCAGCGCCTGCAGCGCAGCGCAGCGGCGGACCCCATATGACCCCCAGATTTGTCCCCGCTCTTGGGCCTGCTGCGCAGCAGGGGATGGGGTTGCAAAGCTTTACCAGCACGTTCGCCCCTCGCTGGGGGGTGTCGCCCTGCGCGGGGTCCACGTGCGGTGAGGTTCCAGCAGCGCCCACGGACCGCTCTCCTGCTGAAAGCTCAGCACATCCTGCGCTGCGCGGGGACCCCGGTGACAGCCCAAGGTCACCAGCATGTCACAGCAGACCTTGGAATTGAGATTTCATCTTCTCGAGCCGTTCAGTGCTTTGCTCTCAAAGCCATCCTTCATCCTTCCTAAGGGAAGGGACCGCCTCGCCCGGAGGCACACGGAGCTTTTCATATACGCGGTATCAATCTCCGTAAGGGAAGCACTTTTATATTGAAGATCTGATGGAGGAATAAATTCCCATAGAAGTAGAAAGCAAAAGCTAATAGGCTTTTTCACAATGAAAGAATAGATCTGCTGACAAAGGCATTTCCAGGGCATCAAAATAAACTGTATTTTCTGGGAAGACCAGGGCTCTCCAGAGCTCCTCCGCCTCTGCAGGCGGCCCAGCTGAGAGCAGCCACCTGGACCAGCCGTCCCCGGGACACTCGAGACCGACCCCTGAGCCCCATCGGGGGTTATCCCGTCTGTCACCCATGCAGAGCGGTCCCGTGCGCGGTGTATCTGGGGTCAGTTTTGTCCCTCTGCTCATCCCCTGCTTGCCTGGACACCGCTCTCCGCCTGCCCAGCCGGCACAAGAGCATCCGACCCGCCTTGCCAGAGGCTCTTGGTCCTCCTTGTTATGGGCTTTCTGAGCTTTGGACTAATTCTACTTTGCTTTTTTTTAATCCTGGTGCATTCCTCCGATTCCCTTTGGCACTCACTTTGCACGCGCATCCCCGCCCCTGCGCAGCTCCCGTGCAGCACCTTCCCCCGCCCGGGTCCCGCAGTGGCCGGGGGTGCCGTGCAGCAGCCCAGGCTGCAGTGACGGTCCCAGCCTGCCCCTGCTGGGGGTGGCTTTGCCACAGAGACCCCCCCCTCGCTAGGCTGTCTCAGGTAGGGTTGTGTGCACCATCTTTTTCCAGGGAATGCTTTGGTTCCCGGCGTCGCCGGGTCTTGCCGATGTTGTCTGTGGCAGCAGCTGCAGGATGGGGAAGATCACGCTGCCCAGATAATCCTTCTTTTTAAGCTTCTTATCTGAAAGTGGCTCTTTGGAAACGATAGGCAGAATTAGCCCTCGACCTGCGTCTTCTGTGCACCGCAGGCAGAGTTTCCAGCCGGGGTAACCCTGCACATCAACGTGTCGTCTTCACTGTCCCGCATCCAGGCGCTCCTTGCGCGAGGCTGGGGCAGGACCGTGCCGCCCCGGCCGGGCTCAGCTCCAGCACCCCCTTCTCCTCCCAAACCCCCACCCACAGCCCTTCCTCTCCTTCTTCCCCATCGCTGCTCTCGGGGCTGCCCCGGTGCAGCTCAGGCACGGCAGTGGGAAGCCGGGACCCCCCGGCAGGTTGCACCGGCCCAGGCTTCCCACCGCCGGAGCGCTCCCAAAATGTAGGGGCGCTTTTCCCGAGCGGCCGCGGTGGCTCCCCAGAGCGGGGCTGCGGCTCCTGCGCGCGGCGGTGGCTCGGGGGCTGCCTGCATCGCAGCCGGCTCCCGCGGGCAGAGGGGAGGGCAGGCGCCGAGTGCCGAGCTCCCTTTCTCATTTCCCCTTTTGAAAAAACACGCGTTAATTTGTCTTTCCTATCAATTGATTTTCCAGTTAGAACCGCTCTCTGCCTGCCCTTGATTCCCACCCTGCAGGAGGAGAAGCCCTATAAAAGGAATGGATACCCCCGTTGCTTAAGAGACTAAAATTTACTGAAGACTTACGTGCTTCAGTCCCCAAAGGGGGCAGGAGGAAATGATTTGTTCAATTAATTATAAATGTTTTAATTTAAATGGCTAATGTAGAAGATAGTCAGATATAAAACAGCAAACTACTGAAGTGTTTTATGGGTCCTTAAAGACCACTAAATGCTTGTTCTGATTCTGCTAAGATCACTCAAATGACTTTTCCTCCTGCATTCGGGGTAGGGTGCAGTGGGAGGCGAAGGGGGAGAGATTTCCTCTTGTATTTTACATACCTCCAGGCAAGTTGTGATAAATGTTTAGCAATTCATTTCTTTGGAGCCGGAATTTGCCTTTGAAAAAAGAGAAGTGTTGCCCGTGCTGGGGGAGAGGTGAAAAGAAAATAAAAAAATAAAGAAGAAGAAATCTTCTGGGTCAAGGTCACCTCTTGCCGTAGGATAGGATTACTCCTACACCTTCCGCAGCCCCGACGTCCTCCTCGGTCCCTCCGCCAGCCCCCACCGCACGGGACGACGCTGCCTCTCATCCCGCGGCGACAGATATTTCACATACGTTTCTCTGCGTTCCCCAGCCGGAGTAAGGAGTTTACATGGTTTACATGCGTGTGCGTAAAGATATTTGCTCTTCTATAAGTAAACGTGTGGGTCTTATCCCTCAAAAGCACCTGAAACATTATTGATATGAAACAAATTATTTTCTTACTCTTCAATATTGCTGGGAGCAATGTTTGCTTTGAAACATGGACGTAGGGCAGAAAAATCGGGGAGACTTTTGTTTTCACTTCGTGAAGTTGACCGCTCTGGCCCAAAAACGTCCCTGAGGAGTCGGTGCTCTTGGACGGCGCAGTCGTTGCTGGCGGCTGCGAGCCTGCTTCGCTTGGAGCACGTCCTTGCACAGGAATTTGGATCTTGTGACTGCAGAGGGGGCGTTTTTCCTTCTGATTTTTTAATTTCCCAAGAGGAAACCACCAGGCCGGCAGGTTTCAAAGTGGGTTTCTCGTTGGCAGGGCCATCGGGTTTTTTATTTTAATTGGTGCAGCAGTGCCCAGCTGGCTCCCCCGGCCGGACCCCGCAGCGTGGCAGGGGAGGACGCGGAGGGACGCGGCTCCGGCGAGCCCTGAGCGGCGCTGCCAGCTTCCCCGCCGCCCCGCAGGAGAGCTTCGCCGGGCGGCCGTAAACACGGCGCGGCCCCGAGAGCCGGAGCTGTGCGGCTGCCAAGGGGAGAGCACAGCCCGCGCGGCTAATTGGGGACTCGGGGGACGCGCGCGTGCCGGCCATCTGGAGGGGCCGCTGGCAGCGCGCGAAGCTGGGGAGCAGATAGGGCGTTAGTTAAGCCGGGTTGTGTGAGCCCTCGCCTTGCGGAGGGGGGTGAGATGGGTTGGGAATGAGCCGCTGCTGCTGCCACCACGGCTTTGCGCTCAGGCGTGCGAGCGGAGGGCTGACGCTGCGGCGCGTGAGGGGTACGGAGCTGCGGCTGCCGGGGAAAAGCTGCGGCGTTCTCCTCCGGCGCGGGCAGGGAGGGTCGGGAGCAGCAGCGCGCGGCCGCCGCGAGCAGGGGTGAGCCGTGACCTGTCTTGTTAGAAAGCAGAAAGTCTCTCGCAAATGGATTTCCAATTTCCCCTCCACCTGCTTAGCTGAGACAGATTTCTTGCTTTATAATTACTTTTTGGGTACTTACAAGATGCGGTATCCAGGCAACTTGATGCCTCTTAAATCCTCTTGCAAATCTGTTTTTTTTCCTGTTGATTTTTAGGTGTTGGAGAAACATCGGCCAAACTCCTAGGGCAGAGGCTGCTTTCTTCACAGCTATTTCTCTTGCCCAAAGTCCGCTGGGTAGATGCGATGCTGCGTCAGCGTTTTGGGGGTCCGGGTACGCGGGGCAGCAGCTCCCACCGCGGCCGCCTGCCAAACCCGGCAGGGCACCGGCACCCTTCGCAGCCTCTGCAGGGCTGCACGGCAGCTCTGGGTCTTGTTTCTGATACAACACCGGCCAAAGCCAGCGCCCGCTTGATTTCAAGGGGGGGGGGGTTGTGCCCGTCTGGGTCAGGGCCGNGCAGCCTCTGCAGGGCTGCACGGCAGCTCTCGGTCTTGTTTCTGATACGACACCGGCCAAAGCCAGAGCCCAGTAGCACTGCGTCCTGTCTCCCCAGGAGCATCCCCAGGCAGCGACGTCTTCCCGGGGCTCCATTAGGGCACATGCTCTCAGAACCTCTTGATTTCAAGGGGGTGGGTTGTGCCCGTCTGGGTCAGGGCCAGGTTGTAAATGCTTTTATTAAAGCCGAGCCACAGTTAATCACGCCGGCGAGCGCTCTGCGGACTGTCCGTCACGGGGCTGGCGCAGGAGCGGGGCTGAAGGTCACGCAGGTCCCAGCAGCAGCGGGGCGGCGTGGGGACCGGGCTGTCACCCATTTAGAGGCCCCGACAGCCTCTTCATTACTGCCCAGAGAGCACGGGCAAGTCAGCGCACCCTGCAAGAGGTTACGCATCGATGTGCACTCAAAGGCTTCGACCTCCGTTTGGGTAAAGTGTAATTTAATTAACTTTCGCTTGACCGTTCAGATGCTGGAATAATTCGGAAGCCTGCCCGCGCGTCGCATCCCGGGTGCGGCGGGATGCCCGTCCCGCTCGCTGCCTCCCGGCCCCCGCGGCGCCCGCCCCGTCTCCCTCTCCCCCAGAGGACGGGTCTCCTCCAGCACAGCTTAACGCTACCGCTTGTGGTCACGGTGGCAACAATTAGGCCATCAATCAATAAACTAATACTCTCATTTACAGTCATTAGGGACTGCGGATCTAAGCATCTGCTTTTGCTAATGAGTCTAAAAGTTGGCTAAACATGGTAGACCCGCTCTCGTGGCGAAGGCAGCAACAGGAGTTCGATGCGGAACTGGACTCTGGTGAACACGACATCAATGTTAATTAGCGAGCTTCTACAGTTTCCCAACTCAACCGAAATAAATGGGGAAAGGGAGGGGGCACCGCTGCAGGCCGCTCAGGGCTTGTTTTGGGAGCCCCTCACCAGGGCACGGGGGTCCCCGGCGGCTCTGCCAGGGCGAACCAGTGCTCTATGGCCCCGCTCATGCTCAGCACTCCCTCGGATGTGCCTCAGCCACAGCACTTCTGGGCTGTCACATATATCTGTTAATCTGGCGAGGAGTCATTTATTTACACCTGCAGGCCCAACACGCTGGCTACCGTGGGGATGCTGGAGTTTGAAAAGCCCCATCATAGATCTGTTGTAGCTCAGAGGGAAGGGGAAAAGCTTTTCCTCTACCTGCCTCTAAATGACTATAAAGGTTTTTTTCTCGGTGATCGGGGTTCACAGGGGGCTGGTGATTGATGAACTGGTGTTTGACCTGATTGATGGAGACCTCCATCGCCTGCCGCTTCCCGAGCCCGGTTTGGAGCGGGAGCAGCAGCCTCCTCCCTCACTGTGGCCGTGGCCATCAGCAGAACCCAGAAACCGCCCCTGCATCCCGCGCAGGTACCTGCCCCTGCATCCCTGCATCCCTGGGTACCAACCACCCAGCATGCGTCCTCCCAGCACAGTCGCTCGCTGCCACGCCGGAGAAAGGCCATCCCGACTCCGGTCCCGGTGCCCTGCGGGCAGTGCTGCTGCCTCGTGACAGCCATTTTTTAAGGGAGGGGGGAGAAGAAAAGTTTAAAAAGAGACGCACAGAGCCATACATCTAAATCCTTTCACCGATGACTTATATCCCTAACTTTGACAAGTCCTTATATAACTGGAATTAAGCTCCCGCTGTATTAAATCTTCAGCGAGTTAGGCCGGCAGTGGTCGCGTTCGCTCGGAGGCGAATGAGCGCCCCACGGGCACCCCAAGCGGCAGCACCCCAGGGCCCCCCCCGCCTGCCGGCAGAGCCCGCGCCGGCTCCGCGGTGAGCTGCTGCGGCCGCCGCAGGGCCGTGGCTGCCAGCCTGGCCGGGCTGCGTGTCACGCTGCGATTTTTCAGGTCGGCTCTGCTCAGAAGGGGGCGAAAAGCAAAGCTGAAATTCCTTCTGCAGCACAGTTCCCCCAAAACACGCCTGGAAAGCGGAGCGGCCGTGCTCGTTTTGTACCTGGTTTGTAAGACTCGCCGACTGCCGAAACACCTCCCGGCGGCGCAGCCGGAATTTCAGCAGTGCATATAGCAAAATGCTTTCTGGTTTTCCCCAAAGAGCATTTTCGGGTGAGGAGGAAGCCGACCGGCTCCTGGCGGCGGCAGAAGAGCCCCGTTAGCTCCGCGCCGGGCGGATGAGCGGCTCCCGGTCCTGCTGCAGCCAGGGGCCCGATCCTGGACCGCATGGATGTGTTCAGAGTCTAAACGGAGATAGTCTTATTTGCCTAAATCAATATTCTTTTTTTTTTTTCCTAGGCAGGCTAACAGCATCTGTAATGAAAGGAAAGAGATCGTTTGGGCAGGCAATTATGCAAAGACAAATGTATTTTTAAGAAAGTGCAGAACATCTCTGAGCAGCAAGCCCGGCGGGTCCCCGGTTTGTAGCCGTGCGTCTCTGGGGTCTGGCGGTGCGAGTTGCTCCGTCTCCCGCCCACGTGCCACCAAACCTCCGTCCCTGGTGCCCCGCTGCGCTGCGGAGTGTTAAACCTGGGCACGTCCGCCGGGGTCCCACCGGGCAGGGGATGAAACCCTCCGCACCTCGCAGAGCCCAACCTGTCGTCCCCTCAAAGCAGAGCCGTTATTTTCCTGATAGATCTATTTCTGCAGAATACCAGACATCCCATTTTTCAGGAATCTCGTGTTTCTCAGTGCGGGTTAAAACAGCAGATAAAAGGAACCATTTGAAAAGTCCTTTCTCCTTTTCTTGTGCGCTCTTCAGTGAGTCAGATTGAGGCATTACCAGCTGTCAGGGATGTTTTAAGGCATGGCCTTCTCCGGATAAAAGCAAAGTCCAGACGCGGGATTTGGCTTTCAGTGAAGATTTCTCTTCCCGAGCCGTTGCCCCCGGGCTGCCCCAGCCTGTTCCCACGTCCCTCCCGCGTGTGACGCCCACTCACAGCCGCCTGATCGGGACAAGGCTATGGACAGCCCCGTTCTGAGGGTGGTTTTATTTCAGTTCCTCGGGGGAAGTTCTGCCGAGTTTAAAAAAGGAGGAAATCAGTCTTATTTTATAAGGTGATTTTTTTCGGTACCTACAGAAATCTACACATGCAGAAGGTTCTTTGCATGACTGAGGGTAATTGTCGCACACACAGCGTACCTTTCGGTGGCTGCACCGTGCCAGATGTGCACAGCTGGGGGTGGGGGGGGATTTGCGTTAATCGCTTGGAAAGCTCAGGTTTGCTGGGGCTTCCCGGGCAGGGACCCCCAAACAGCATCCTCGAAAGGGTGAATAACCCAGAACGGGTTTAGGGAGGCTGGAACAGGGGAAAACCTCTTTGTCTGAAATGAAAGCCCGGCGGCTACGGAGCAGGGGGGATTTTGGCAGCGTTTGGTGGGGAGGGAGGTGACCCGGGGGGCTGTTCAGCGGCTGCAGGGGGGGACCCAGCGCGATGCTGCACGGAGCCTCCGCCGAGTGCCCGAGCGTGGATGCGTGTGGAGGTTTGACTGGTCCAACCGGGGTCCTCCCCCAGGGCTGGCAGTAACGGGGGCTGGTGGTCAGCGGAGCCGCTCTGCAGCCCTGGCGGGGGGAGCCCCGGCCGGGGGAGGTGAATGGGCAGCGGTGGGGCCGGGGAGCGACAGCGGGAGCCCCACGGTGTGCTGGAGGAAGGCTGAGCGCCGGGTAGAGCTGCTGCAAGCTCCCGTAGCCGACGCTCTTGATGCTCTTTTTAATACATGTATTAAAAGGGTGATAATAAGCAAATCCGTCAGTTATGCAAATGAGTGGCAATTGCATCTTGAAGAGCATCCCACAGTTTAATTACATCATAATTGCAATGTAACACTTTAATTACCATATGCATCACAAAATCATGAGCACTGTTTCTAATCTCTTCACTAATATTTCAAATCAAACAGATTGCACAGGGCCCGGTACTGCACCGCGGTGCTGCAGGCAGAAACACCGAATACATCCTAACGCAGCCGCCACGCGGAGGTGGGGAGGTCGTTCTCGGCATCCTCGCGCGGCCGCGCTATTAGCAGATGGCTGCCCGAGCGTCCTTGGCCGGCGTCTCAAACCACGGCCGGCCGGCGGGGATTTGCGGGAGGCGGCGCTGCGGCTGCCCACGCCGGCGACGTGCCCGCCAGCGGGGCAAGGGCAAACCTGAGCACCAGCGCTGGCTGTCGCGCTCCGCGGTGGGAGGCGAGAGGGGCAAAGCGGCCGCTCCGGTCACTGCTCAGGAAAGCAGAATTTTCTCAGAGACGCGGCAAAATGTTTGCTTGAGCCGGCGGAGCTGTTTCGCTGGGCTGGCCCCGGTCCTGCTGGGTCTCCATCCCTGCCCGTGCCAGGGACGGCCACGGCAGCCGGGGGAGGCGGCGGCTCGGGAAGGGATGAAGGTTTGTAAAGGGCCGCGTTGGAAGAAGCAGGCTGATGAAAATGCTGCCCTTGATCCTCCCCAGCGCAGAAAAACGAATTTCCCATTCTCCTTCTCACCCCTGAGAGGGAAACAATAAAGTTTTCTGGATCACAGCTTTAGCTGGAGACCTGGGAATTTGATTTAAACCAGTTTATTTTGTAAATCTTCCCAGTTTGCGTGCTTTATTTTTCCTCCCATCCAGCTTCTTTCTTTCCCCCATAAGGGGACATCTAATAAGTGACTTAAGAAAAATAACAGACGGGCCTGGCAATGGCCTAAAATTCACGACTGGGGACTCGGAGAGGAATGCTCTCAAGCAGCGATGTGTGCGATGGAGTGATGGATGGGGAGAGAAGTGTGCCGGGAAGGTGCAATCACTCCCGTCTCTGCGGCACTGCCTGTGCTGCCGCTGGCACGGAGCCGGCCGTGCCGGGAAGGGACTGGGGGCTTGGGAAAGGGCTGGGGGCTCCCGGCGTGTCCCCGTGCCCGGCTCTCCCGCTCCCCGAGCAGCAGTGGGGCCGGGGCTGCCGCTGAGCCCTTCGCATCGCCGGTGCTTCTGCTGCGGGTTGCAGATTGCCGGTTTGCTTTGCCGTGAGCTGGCAGTGATTTAAAATCATCCTGTGCTAATCCATATAAATTCTTTTAATCGCGGATTTAATCTTTTAAGCATGCAGTAATTAAATTACATGCCAGTCAGAGGCACATCGACGTAACGCATGGGGTTTGCAGCCCCATGGGCAGCGGGGGAGAGCTTCAGGACAGCCGGCCCCGTGGCCGGGACGTGCGGTCGCTTGCTTCCTCCACTGTTTCCTTGTCGTTATTTTTTCCCCTTCTCTTTTTCCCAACCCCTCGGAGGTCCTGGGAGGCGATGCGCTTCTAGAAAGTCAAAGGTGGGTATCACCTCAGCAGAACAGGCTGAGGAACATCCCGATGTTTCCTCTTGAGCCCCTCTAATCTGTCCCCAAAACCTCCCTGCACCCATTGGGAGCCACGTTGCTCCGACGGCATCACCCCAGGCAGGAGCACGGGCTGGCTGAGCCCCGGCCGTGGAGGCACATCTCCCGCTTTCCGTGTTTGCAGGTGCCGGGAGAAGAAGGAGCGGAAGATAAAGCCCCATCAGGAGCTCATGGGTGGGACAGGGCCTGCAGCTCTCCTCCGTGTCCTGGGGTACGCTCGGAAAGTGGGAGAAGACTCGGAGGAGAGAGTTCCCGAGTTCCCTGTACCACTTGTGATCACTTATTCTTCTCCTTCGCTCCACTGCCGTTGTCCTCCCTCGCCCGGCCGGACAGCGGGGGATGCTTTGATGGGCTGGCGTTAATGGAGGAAAATACCGTGACATGAGAAGTACATTAACGGATTAAACTTTGCGGTGGGAAGGGGAAAGTAGAGCTGAACTGCTAGGTAGAGAGATGACTGGCTTTGGGAATGTGACAATTACTGTACTTAATATTTTTTTAACATTAAGAGCCAAATAGGAGCATATATTTAATTCATTAAAACAGTATGAAGTAGCTCCCTCCATCCCAATGCACTTAATCGGTGCTCTATAGAGAAGTATCGGGAAATAAGTGTCTCCTAATGAAAGGGTCCCTGTAAGGTCAGCCTGCCGCTTGTTAGCTAATCGGAGGCTTATTTGTTTTGCAAATTGGTCTCCTATTTTGAACCGCTGTGCAGTAATTTCCATGGCGGGGATGCAGGAGAGAGTTCACGGGGCTGTTTTTGAAGCCCTCAATCTGTCATTGGGAGGAGGATAAAAATAGCCTGGGAAAGAGAAGGAGCGGGCTGCTGGGTTTGTTCCAGGCAGTCCAGCCCCGTCTTCCGCGGCCGGGGATGTCCGGAGCGGGGGGCGGCCGGAGGGCTGTGGTGGGCAGTGGCACCGTCCTGCGGGAGCAGGGAGCGCGTGTGACACCAGCAACCCCTCGCCTTGCCCGGCCGGGCTGCGGGCACCGCTCTCCTGCCGTGTTCTCTCCAGCTCTGCCGTCCGCCTCCCCGGGGAGCGGTGCTGCCGGGGGGTCCTGTGGCCCGCGGGGGTCCTGCTGCCGCTGCAGTGTCCTCTGCCCAAACGCCTGCACCGGTAGATGCACAGAAATAGGATATCTGTGCACAGAAACACGTTACCCGGGATCGCGGTGTGCCTGGCGGGTCTGGCAGGAGTGGCTCCGTGGGAGCAGGGGTGGTTGGGCGCAGGGATGCGGGGATGCAGGGATGTGAGGATGCAGGGGTGCGGGGATGTGGGGATGCGGGGGTGTGGGGANGATGTGGGGATGCGGGGATGTGGGGATGCAGGGATGCGGGGATGTGGGGGTGCAGGGATGCAGGGATGCAGGGATGCGGGGGTGTGGGGATGCAGGGATGCAGGGCACAACCCCTTGGACAGGACAGCAGGCTGCAGACCAGCAATTGTGAGAAATTTTGGACTGAGGGTGAGCGGCATCAGCACCCCTTCTGCACCCAGAGGGCCTGAGGCAAACGCAAAGCCCGAATGAGCTTTTTGAGCCGTTTTCCTTCTCTCCCTGAGGCAGCTGCGGGTCTGGCTGCTGTCCTGAAGCACGGCAGATCCATCGTATCTGGGGATTCATTTTTATCTTTGCAAGCTCACTTATAGAGGAGACATCTCCCACCACATCATCAGGAGTGAAGGCCCTTCTCCCCTTCTCGGTTCCGTTATTTATTTTACAGGCGCGCATATGGGAACAAGCTGGTTGACAAGATGTCCCTTTGCATCGTGGCCCAGCGCCGTCCCCTGGGACCGGCAGGGCGCCGCGGCAGCTCCTCGCTCCCCCATCCTCACCCTCCTGCCACCCCCGGGGCACGGCACGGCACGGGACGCGCTTTGCTTTTGGGAAACAGGGAAGAAACCTTACTTTTTAAAATTTTAAGTAAAAGAGCAGAGCGATGTGTAAATTGGGCCTGTCATCCTTTCCTTATCAATTCCTCAGCACGGGTTCCGCAGCCCTCCCTGTCGGGGCTGCGGGTGATTGAGAGCCCGCGGCCGTCGCTGCCAATCTCGCTCGCGGATTTAGCAGTCGTGAGCAAGAGCAAAACGCAGAAGGTCCCCGCGCTCGCGCCGGGGCTGCCCGCGGCCACGCTGGGCGGCTGCCCCGGCTCTCCGGTGACCGACCTGGGGCACAGCTCTTTGGCCGTGAACTTTTGGCAGCGGCTGTCCCCCAGTTTCAAAGCAGGAGCAGTGGGAGCACTGGGGGCAGACCCAGGCTGTCCTGACTGCTCTGCTCTTTCCGTTTGGCAGTTGCTCATACATGCAGAGGTGCAGTGATGAGGTGGGAGAGATAACCTTTATTTCCCAATATCATAGACCAAAAAAAAAAAAAATAGCCTTTATTTTAATTTCCCCCTAAAGTAATAAAGTCTATAGTGTAAAGAAAGCATTCCACTGAGGCAGAAATTTTTTCCCAAATGTCATGGAAACAGAGGAATTTCAGCAACTGTATTTGTGTGTAAAAGAGAGGAGAAGGTAGATTAATTTTGAAAGGTTATATTGATTGCAGTCAGGCATGAACCCGCAGCAAGGAGCCCTCTGCAGCTCCCCGCCCCGCGCCGTGCAGGAGGGGGAGCGAGCTGCGCTCCTCTCCACGGGGCCGTTTCGGTTCAGCATCTCCCCGGGACGCCGAGGCATCGTCAGGGCAACACACCATCGATCCTCCACTGCGAGGGACGAGCGAGAGGACCGACCACGTGTGGTCCCCAGTGCTTGGGAGAGACCAGCCCCGGCTCCTGAAACACGAGGCTCCGTCCGTCAGCATGTGAGCTTGGAGTCGGTGTCGAGAAGTTCCCTGGGAGTGAAGTAGGGAGTGAACTTTTACTGGACTTTTATTTCTCTACAAGAGCCCTCAGGGCTGCTTCTGCGTTTGACATTTGGGGAGAGCTCCTGGATCCTTCAGGATAATGAAGCTGATTTCCTGCAGCTTTATTGACCCAGCACGAAGAATGTGCTAGGAAGGAGCCTGGGAATAACGATGCCTCTCCCAGCCAATTAATAACACGTGGCCTGCTGCCTGCGATCCCGGCTGCAGCGACAGTGGGCTGGGCTGCCCGCTGTGCCGGAGACCAGAGGTGGGATCGTGCTCCACCTGAAGCGGTGGGAGGTTGGCAGAGAGCAGGCGGTTTGTCCTCCTCCCTGGCACTGGTGGTTTCGGTGATGAGGTCCTTGCAGGGACAGGAGGTCAGAGAGGGCTGCGGGAGAGGGAGGACAGGCTGCCCAGGGCGCCATTTCCAGCCGGGCTGGGGGAGAGGTGGGCTCCTGACATGGTGGTGGAGCAGGTCGGCTTCGGTGGGGTCCCTCCAGCCCAGTCCCAGGGCTGTTTGGGAACTGCAACCCCAGCTCAGCTCTGCGCCGGAGGGCACGGGGAGCTGGATGTGTTTAGAACCTCCTCTTGGAGACCTGCCCAGCATCTCCAGGAACCTTGGGTTTGGTTAAGTCCTGGAGCGGTTTGTGAGAACCAGAGACAGCCAAGTCAGAGAGGAGTGGCAAAGGCAGCCTGGAAGCATCAGCAGCATGAGGAAAGTCTTCTGGTAGCAGGTGGGACCTGTGAGCATCACCAGGTGAGTTTGATGTCTCCTTGGTTGCTCCTCTGATGTTTTTGGTCCCTGGGATAGCTCTGCTGACTTGGCTTCACGCCAGTGCAGATGGATGCGATCACCTTCAAGCACTTGCTGAGCTTGCGTTATGCCGTCTGCCCTGGGCATCGGCCTTTGCTCTGGGGGCTGAATGGACCCAGACTCTTGGGGACTCTTTTTTTTTCTTGCCACCAAGGCAGCTCTGCTTTCTACTCATGGATGGTGCCAGTAGCAACTTCCAGCTTCTTCCAGGGCAGCGGGGCACAAGCTGGCAGCTCTCCCAGCAGCCCCAAGTGACCACTTGCCATCGGAACTCATGGGATCTTGTTCCTCTCACGAGGACCAAAGTTTGGGGCAAAGTTGCCCAAGCAGAAAACAAGAGTCATAGTCTCTCTCATGAGAACAGGAGGAGATTTTTAAATCCCAATGACCAAAGCTTCTTCCTAGAACCCCTTTTCTCCTCTTCCCTTAGGGCACAACCTCTGTTTGGCACCAACGCAGGTGCGTGAATGGTCCCTCTGCTGCCCGCCATCATCTGAGCCACGGCGTTTCCCACATCAAGCGTGAACCGAGGCTGACCTTCCTCCGCGGGCGAGAAGCGGCGGAGCTGTACGTATGTAGATATACACACACATAGCTGTCTCCACGAGGCCGTCTCTGAGCTTGAAAGCCATCTTTGCGGGGTCGTGCCCCGCAGCGCGGGGCCGGGAGCAGCTCCGTCCCTCGCTCGGCGCAGCCGGCCGGTTCCCCCGTGCCGCCCGCGCGATGCCGGGGCTCCGGGCTTCAATTGCAGGAGGAGGAAACGCTTCGCCTTGATCAGGAGGGATAAGAATAGCGAGCGGCAGGCGGCGGACGGTGGGGTGCGGATGAAAGGCGGCTGGCTCTCATTCTTCCCACGCCCGGGGCGATCTGCCCCTTCTTTTTTTCGAGCCGTAATTGCACGCCACGCCGCAGATGAGTGTCGCACTCCACCAAAGCCGGAGCACGGCGAGGCCAGGACTCCAGGCTCTCCGTCAATGAGCGGGGAGGCGGGGAGGATGCTTTTGATCCCGCTCTTCTTCCTCTGACGCGCTGAAGAATCATTAGGCTCTGAGGAAGGTATTTCTCTGGCTCAAGCTTTCCCTTGCTCTGCAAAGGGGACCAACTGCTGCTCTGCCATTTCGAGAGGGCAGAGGCGCCCACGGAGCCAGGCTGTGCTGGTGGCCTGCGTGGCACCAAGCCGATCTCGCGGAAGATGCTCGCTGGACTCCGGGCCAAGTTCAGACCCAAACCCAACATCCCTGAGCCCTTGGCAGTCCCCAACCACCACCATGGTGGATGCTCGCGTGGTCCTTCCGGACAGAGGTCCCTGGCTTTTGGTGGATTCTGCTCTTGGATGTCATGCTGGAGACAACCTTGTCTGGGCCACCAGAGCCCTTTGAGGTGGTGTGGCACCAAGATTTCCAAAACCAGCAGCTGCGGTGGGGCATCGTGGCCTTCTACTTTCCCATGGTTTTTTCAGGTGCATCCTCTGGCTTGGCTTTGATTAATTTAACACATGCACACAGAGCATAAGGAGGCTCAAACCTCCATCTCCAGCAGCTGAAATTCCAATCATTACCCAGCATAACCCACCTGGAGAAGCGTTCTTGGCTGGTCAGCAAATTGTGAAGAAATTCACTCTATCCTTTAGAGCAAGAAATTATCCTGGAGCGTAAGTTATGACTCTGGCAGCATTACAGGTACAAAAAATAAAATGAAAAGGGTGGGTGAGACGGGAGGTTTAAATGATGCACTAGAAAACTCTGAGCAGGTGACACCTCGATCTGAGATAACTTGAGCTGGGGGTTTTCCTTCTGGATGAAGGGAACCTGGCAGCGGTGTCGGAAGGAGATGAAAGGGAACACCCTAACACTGATGGTAACTGCAAATGGTGTTGGGGGTAGAAGGACAGCGGGGAAGCCTGCATTGCCTCGGGAGGTTGCTTGCAGGGGGTGATGTCCTGCAGCAGCTCCATCCCCTTCAGCGGCAGCTGGCTGGGGGCTCCCGGGGGGCTGAGGGGTGGTGCTGATCAGCTCTGTGTCATCCCTGCGCTCCGGTCCGGCTCGTTGAGGGTTAGCGAGGTGCCGTTCACAGGAGATGCCAGGAGAGCCTGGGTCCTGGGAACAGGTCCGGTGGGTGATGGCAGGGACCATCTTCCCCTCAAAAACACCCTGCGGCCCCCAAGCCTCCCGCTGCTCGCTGGGTTTGCCGTGCCAGCCCGTCCCTGCCTCGCTGGGGCTGGTGGCAGCACGCGTGGGGAGCACCGAGCAGCCGTCCCCGGCTCAGCCCGGCACCGGCGGCCGCAGCTCCAGCCCGCGGCCGGGCTGACGGGGTGGCTCAGTCTCCAGCTCGTTAAGTGTCCCGCTGGCTTTGCTGCATGTCCCAGACCGGCACCTAACGAATGTCGCGGAGCCCTCCGGGTTAAGGAAGAGGCGATGAGATGCGGTGGGAGCCCTTGGAGAGATGCCAGGAGGATGTGCCGGGGCACGCAACAGTCACCGGTGACCGCGGGAGCCCGGGAGCATCGCCTGTCTCCCCCGGGGCAGGAATGTCGCCGCTGAAGTCCTCTGACGCGTGGCTCCTCCCTGCGTTGGCGTGATGCAGTTTAGCTGAGCACAACATCATCCCTACCGCTGGTTGGTGTTTGGGGGGGGGGGCTATTTTGTCCTATTTTTAGGAAATGCCCATATGGATTGGGAACTTTTTTTAGGTCTGGGAGGAAAAAGGTCAGCTTGAGCAAATTTCTCAACCTGAGCTGAAAAAAGAGAGGGGCAAAACAGTTTGCTCGCTGTTTTCCAGACAGACCCACTCCAGCTTCAGATGGCAGCTAATTAAAGTGCTGACATTTTAAGCCACGCTGATGCGAAATCTCTTGCTTTGAGCCAAGTCTGGGCCCTTTTCAGAGTTCAGTTCACACGTTTGCTGCCCGGAGTGCCCGGGAGCGGCGCAAGCAAATTAAGGGGAGGCGATGGGTTGTTTTTAATCCAGTATTTTTCTTAGGGTGTGAGCAAGTTTTTAGCCTTTGGAAGAATATCGTAATGTCAGGCTGCCTGGGCAGAGATCTCCCAAAAAAGCTGAGCTCTGTAGCAGCAGTGCCTGTGAGGGTGTTTTGAGTTGTGGCTCTGCTACATGCGATCCTGCTCGGGCAGGGAGAGCAGGGGAGGGGGAGTCCCAGCCCCGGGGGACGGGAGGTCGGGGCAGGAGAGCGGCCCGTGCCCCAGACACCGTAGCATCACCCCAGCAGCTCTCACCTACACAAGCAGAGCAACACCAAGTCTGGCCATGCCATTTTCCAAAGGGCTGGAGGCTTTTGGATCACCCCCAGCGCGGGTGGGCTGCGGTGGTGCCGTGCCGTGTGCCGCCGCCAGCGCAGAGGGGAGGCGCGGGCTGCGGGGCCGGGGCTGGCTGGAAGGGAGAGAGCTGCAATCACGAGATGCATTGTGGCTGTTGGGCTGCCTGCACGGTGCAGCATCCTGGAGACAAAGCGCAAAGGTCGGCTCGGCTCAGCGGGGCTGCAGGAGGTGATTCGGGGGAAGGAGACGCTGGCCCTGTGGGGCGGGAGGAGGCTGGCAGGCGATGGGGAGCAGACAAAAGGGGGAAAAACCCCACTGATCCCGGCTGCTGCAAACAGTTTCTGGCTTCAACCCGGTGTTGCAGGTCTGGGGGGCTGAGCACGCCCCCCCACTAATATCGCCAGGCTTCTTCCCAGGAGGGACCCGTCCGCGCCAGCCCCAGGGATGCTGGGGTGAGACAAATGAATCCTGATGCAGGCAGGCGAGGGGGCGAGCGACCTGCAGAGGGGTGGACGGACAGACAGATAAACAGGTCTTGGTAGGCTGATCTGGAGCGAGGGGTTGATGGGGACACAGGAGAAAGAGCTGTTGGGAAGCACCCCGCTGAGGAGGGGCTGCAGGGCTGACGGTGCTCTTTCTCATTCTGGGCATGAAGGGGCTTTGTGCGGGCACTATTGGGGGAGAGCTTTCCTCCCAGAGTGGGTCCAGTGACACCAGTTTGTCCTCGCCCGGTGGCAGGCTGTGCCCAGGGAGGCAGAAGGACACCCAGCCCCAGGGATGGGAGTAGGGCCGGTGGGTCCCGCCGGGCTGCGAGGGGCACATGGGGGGATTGATCCCATGGGCGAGATCTGCGGCGTTGGGGGGAGCCATCCCGGGGCGTCCCCCCGGCACAGGGGGCTGAAAGGCTCATCCGTCTCCGTGCAGAGGCCCTTTTGCCATCACAGCCCCCGGCTGGCTGGAGGCCACCGCTGCAAACGCTGCCCTGGGACGGAACGCTGGAGCTGGGACACAGAGCCTGTCCCTGGCGGAGGCCTCTGGAGCCAAATTATCCCATGGCCGGGGATTTTGGGGCAGAGGGATGGCGGGTGGCAGGCAGGGTCTGGCTCGTTGGGGTTCCCGGGGCACCGAGTTGGGATGCATTGGGGCATCTGAACCCCCGCTGCATGAGCAAACCTGCTCAGCCCCTGCCCGCTGCAGGGTTAAACCTCAGCAGCCTCTGCCTGGATGTGGGGCTGCAGCCCCCCAGTCCCCACCTCAGATGTTTCCCTGCTCCCCCATGGACCCCTCTATCTGCCGGTGGCTGGGAGAGCGTATGCTCAGTCTGCAGGAGAAAAATCTTCCTTTGCAATGTGACGGGAGCTGGCAGGTTTCTGGTGTGGGCAGGGGAGGGATGGGGCAGCGGCAGCGTTCAGCCTTGAACTCGCTGTGAAGCCCCTCTCCTCGTAGCCATCGCTGGTGCGGGGTGGCCGGCGGCACGCTACCCCCACCGAGCAGGCACCCACGGAGCCCCGCGCGGCCGCGCTGGTCCCGGCGGTGGCAGCTGAGCTCCGGGGAGCCACGAGCGGCCCTGTGGGGTGCAGCCCCCTGCTCCTCATTAAAAATATATATATATATTGGGAGAAATTATTTTATTAGCTCAGCAAAGAGGCTAAGTGCCGTGAGCTCCGCCACGCCGCAAGGTTGGTGCGAGGCTGAAGGTGAGCTGGGAGCCTCTCCCCGCCTGAGACATTTTCTGCTCCGTCATCCTGAGTTTTCTGCTCCGCTTTGCCAGACTGTTCCAGGGAAGGCGGCCGGCGCCGCACAGCGCGTTCTCCCAATGCCATCTAGCGTCTGCTCCGGCGGCCCCAGACAGTTATTTTAAGGCATCAGAGCTTATTTATTGCAGAATGATCTTTGAGGGCCAACAGGCTGCTCGGGCTGATTATTAACAGTGGTACCTGCAGCATGGATAACTAACTGGTGGGTGCACGGGTTGAGCTTGATTATTTTTTCCATCGCTCCCGTTTCGCACTAAAAGCCCACCCCGGCAGGATGGAGCGCGAGGATGCGATGACATGTCCGGGGTGATTAAAGTCTTTCAGCCTTCAGCCACTTGTCTTGTAGCCCCGACATCACCTGAGGCTTAATCACTCAGAAAAGTGCTGTCATGTCCTATTGTCACCGTATTGGGAGCACGACCTCTTTCCCATTTAGCTGCCATTTCAAAATAATATGACTTGCCAGGGGACAGGCATGACTCAGGAGACTGGTAATAGGATATAAAGACTTTGACCTGCGGGTCGCCCATTTGAATGACGCCAAGGTCAGCGGCAAGGGCAAAGATGTCATTTGCACGATGATTATTTGGCCAAACAACCCGATACAGGCGTAAGTGGGCCCCTTCGCGGGAGTCAGCAGGGGCTGAGGGCTGGGTTGGACCCTGCTCCCACTTTGAGAGCATCCCGGGACCCCAACCCCTCCCCGCCTGGGTTTAGGACCAGGTGACTGTCCATGAGCCCCTCCAGCTTATGAGCTTGCCTTCCACGTTATTCCCTTGCCACCGTTGCAGGGACATGATCCGCCCAGACTGGAAACGCTCTTATTTCTGCCCTCTAAGGGGCAAAGTGCCACAGCAGCATCTCCCCTCTGTGCCCCCCTCGTGTGCTTCCCAGCGCAGAGAAAGGTTTTGCAGGACAGATGTGCCCTGTGCCCCTGCTCACCCTGTCCCCTTCTCTGCTCACTGCCATCAACCGCTGTGATTTAGGTCCTTACTAACCTCGTCCACATCCTCAGCCACCGCTGACCATGCGAATTTATCTCCTCGGCAGCAAACCATCTCCTCGAGTCAGTTTGATCCCATGATTAATTAAGCTCTCCCTAGAAATGAGGTTCCACCCCGCAGCCTCGCTTATAAATATTAGCAGATTAATGGGTCCTGCCCGTGTTAGATGGCCGCTGGCAGGCTGGGCCGGGGGGGGTTGCCTGCTCTCATCCGGACGGTCCTTGAACACGGGCTCGTCGCAGGAGAGCGTCTGAAGAGCCCCGGTGCATCTGCAGACCACCGTCCTGGCCACGTGAAGGAAACCCGCACCGGGGGAAGCGTTAATACCAGCGGCTCTCAGGGCAGCTCGGGGTTGACGGTGCAATAAGGCAGCAAAAGGTCCTTTCAGTGCCTCGGTGGGGGGGGGCGGTGCTGGGAGGAGCGGTGGGTACGGCACACGGCTGCGCTGGGACGCAGTGCCCCGCGGTGCCCGCAGGTCCCGCCGCAGCGGAACCGCGGCCCCTGCACCGCTGCAGCGCCCGTTCCGTGGCACTGGGTCCGGACGCCTTCGCCGGGCAGCACCGCTCTCCCTGGGGGCCGCAGCCCCCTCCTCATTAGCACACTGCTGGGCCAGCAAAGCGGTTTAATTGCTGCGGCCTCGTTAGCAGTGCTGCCTTAGAATAGCAGAATCACAGAATCACAGAACATTTTGGGTTGGAAGGGACTGTTAAAGGCCATCTAGTCCAACCCCCGGCAGTGAGCACAGGGACATCTTCCACTGGATGAGGTTGCTCAGAGCCCCGTCCAGCCTGACCTGGAGTGGTTCCAGGGATGGGGTAGCCACCACCTCTCTGGGCAACCTGGGCCGGGGTTTCACCACCCTCAGTGTAAAACATTTCTTCCTTATATCTAGTCTAAATCTTCCCTCTTTTAGTTTAAAGCTATTACCCCTCATCCTATGGCTCCACCCCCTGATCAAGAGTCCCTCCCCAGCTCTCCTGGAGCCCCTTTAGGGACTGGAAGGGGCTCTGAGGTCTTCCCAGAGCCTTCTCTTCTCCACGCTGAATACCCCCAACTCTCTCAGCCTGTCCTCATAGGAGAGGGGCTCCAGATNTCCAGTCCAGATCATCTTTGTGGCCTCCTCTGGACCTGCTCCAACAGGTCCATGTCCTTCTTTCGCTGGGGGCCCCCGAGCTGGAGGCAGCACTGCAGGGGGGTCTCCCCAGAGCAGAGCAGAGCAGAGGGGCAGAATCCCCTCCTGGCTGCTCTGCTGGGGATGCAGCGCAGGATGGGGTTGGCTTGCTGGGCTGCAAGCACACGTTGCCGGCTTATGTCCAGCTTTCCATCCCCCAGTACCCTCAGGTCCTTCTGGGCAGTGCTGTTCTCTATCCCTTCCTCCCCAGCCTGCGTGGATACCGGGGATTGCCCCCAGCCCAGGGGCAGGACCCTGCACTTGGCCTTGCTGAACCTCATGAGGTTTACACGGACCCACTTCTCGAGCTTGTCCAGGTCCCTGTGGACGGCATCCCGTCCCTCAGGCATATCACCACCCCACTCAGCTTGGTGTCATCCGCACACCTGCTGAGGGTGCACTCAATCCCGCTGTCCATGTCATCGATGAAGATATTGAATGGTACTGGTCCCAGTACGGACCCACGACCTTCTCACCAACCTCCCTTTAACTGTAGCCTTGCTCCTTCCCCAGCAGCACTGCATGAAGTGCTTTGGGCGAGACCCTCCCCAGGACCCTGTGGGACCTGTTAAAAATGGGGTTTGAAGCCTTTGTGGCCCTCTCCCTTCCCGCTGAGCCCCCGGCTGCGGCGCTGGGGCTGCGCTGGCTCTTCCCACGTGTGCTGGGAGACCGGAGGTCAGTCCCGTGGCACGTGTCCCTCAGCCACCAGCATCTGCAGGACCTTTCATCGCCCTTTGCTGGCACCGCCTGCCTGAGGTGGAGCCCAAAAGGGTGTGGGAGCCCTCCTAGGAAATCCCTGGGGTTTTTGGCAAAAGTCCCAAGGCGTTGGCAGCGTGGGGAGGTGGTGACCGCCCGCATGAGCCCCAGGATGGGGGTGTGGGATGCGGCACAGCGGGGAGCGATGGGCGGGCGGATGGGCCGGGGCAGGGGAGGGGGCACCAGGGCTGACCCCGGCGCGGAGCAGTCAGTTTGGCTGCAACAGCGGCGGAGCCTCACACGACTTTCCCAGTGGTTTAGCCAACATCCAGCCTGCTCCGCGTGTTTGGTTTTCACTAATCTGTTTGGGTTTTTTTAATTATCTGCAAACAAGGTGCCTTCTTCTTTGAATAACAACGGTGCCGGGTAGAGGGAGCGGCGGGCGGCCGGTCTGTGCAAACAGTGCTTCCCCGCCGCTCGCCGCCCGCTCGGTGCCGTCACCCAGGACCTGTCTTTCTGTATTTATCCAGCGTCAATAATGGGATTCCGCCCCGCTAACCGGCGTCTGCACGCAACAGCACCGACAGCGGAAGCGCCTCCTGCTGAGTTAGCGTGTAACAGCCTTCGCAATCACCTCGTGCTACAGACCTGAAGGAGGGTTTAAATATAAGGCGCCTTAATAAGATGAAAACAGCCCTTTCCCCACTGGTTTTCTGCTTGCTTTTTCATGGCGCTTTTCACATCTGCAAAGCCTGTCAAGGAAGGGACCAAAAGGAGCAAAAAAGCTCTGAATATTGTCATTGTTGGTGGTGTTACTTTACAAAGTGGAAAAACTTTTCTTGCAATTCCAAAACCTTCAAGGGAAAAGCAACGTGTCAGTGGCCCAAGGAAGCATTTCGCTTTTCTGCAGCAACTCCTGTCTGACAATAAGAAAACGGGTGGGCTGGACAGAGATGCCCCACAGAGAGCAGGCAGCCCCGTGAGCTTTAGGGCAGTGGCATCCTCTGACAGTGGGCAGAAGAGCACCGGTGGCCTCACCCGTGACAGGCATCGGCACAAAGCCCTGGAGGGAACCCTGTGCCTCAGTGTGTGCAGCAGGAAAATGGGTATAATCCTATTTACCTGCCGCCTCCGGAGCTGGCTGCGGTGTTTGATTCATGTCAGGAGCTTGGCTGGTGACTCCTGGATGAATGACGCTATATAAATGCAAAGTGTTATTAATATTTCATGTTGTAGTGAAAATGTACTAATGGGGCTTGTTCCTGGAAGATAAAGTGCTGCCATTAATACACCTCCGCGTCCCCCAGCACCGCGGACTGGCGCGGGCTGGCTGGTTCCAGCTGGTGGAGGGTGCAGCCGTCGGCACCCCCCTTTCTGCCTGCGGGAAATGGAAATCTCCAGAAAATTGAAGCGGTGGGACGGCAGCTCTGGCTGCGGGAGCTCGGTGCCCCCCAGCCCAGGGGCAGAGGATGCACTGGTGGCTGCAGAGCAGATGCGCTGGTACCCGCCGTGGCTCTGGCTGGATGGCGTCAGCCCTGTCCGCTGCTTGGGAGGGAGAGAGGACGGCGGAGCAGCTCCTGCCTCTTGCTCCACCTCGGTCTGTGTTTTTCTCCCTCCCTGTTTATCTGTTTTGTGCCTCCACCAGGTATTTGTCGGGCAGACGGGGACTGATCTCCGCTCCGGCTCGGCCGGACAGCCCTGTGACATGGAAGGAAGCTGCGTGGCCGCTCACCTTCTCGTCCTGCCGTCACAGCAGGGCAGGACAATGCGGGGGGGGTCATGGTGGCCGTGCCCACACTCCCAGGAGGGCCGTTGGGTGCTGTGCAGGGATGGAGGTGTACTCTGCCTGGAGCCCGGCACCAGCAGAAACTGCCCGTCGCATCTGGCAGCTCCCCAAAAGGGGGGATTTTTAACCCAGAAAGCCACGAGAACCCCTTTGGACACCCGCAAGCCTGGGGGTGCCTGGAGCAGAACGTCCCCCACCACCGCCGCTGGGATGGGCGCTGCTCCATGCCCTCCCTGCCCGCCCGTGGGGGGACGCAGCCCCCGGGAACCCCCTTCCCGGCACAGCCACCGCACAGCCACGTTAAAAAAAAAAAAAAACCAACCTAAAAATGGGCTTGTTTGATTTCAAACTGCAGAACTCTTCCCTGGAGCCATCCGCAAACAGTGGTAATTTACTTTACAGCTGTTTAGATTTGTTTCTCTACATTTTTTTTTAAAACCCAGTGGAATTGCAAATGAAATGTGTGTTTGCTCCTCAAATGACTCCAGCTGTACCTGAGCTCCTGCGCCCCATGCAGCAGCACCCACTCCTCGGACCCCCACCCATCTGACACCCCCCCAGCTCTGTGCTCCCCACTGCCCCCCAGAGCTGTGAACTGGGGGTCAGGCCTCAAAGAGGGGGGTCTGTGGGCCGGGGGCTCATCTTGGGAGGGCTCTGGTGGTGGGGAGGGGGTGATGGGGGAGAGACTTGTGCCAGCTTGCAGGTGAGGGGAGTTAATTAATTCCCAGTGAAACAATCAACTGCCGCCCGCTCGTCAGAAGGTGGGGAAGGATAAAGGCTCTTCTTAAGTTGTTGCCACAGTGCAAAATTTGGGTCGAAAGGGATTATAAAGGGAGGTGTTTGGGTGAGCAGCTCCCAGGGCCTCAGGCAGGGGGGTCCCAGGGCTTTGGCCATGTCAGGTCTGGGCAAGCAAAGGCAGCCGTGGGGAGGGGGCGAAGGGACCCCAGGGTGTGCTGGGCACCCTGGCATCCCTGCGGCAGCTGGCCCCGAGCACCCACCCCGCACCCCGCTGAGGAGCAGCCAACGCAGCCCTTCCCTGCACGGTGGCAGGATCGGGCCCCCGCACGCTGTGGGGCAGCCCTTTGCCCCGGGGAATCTGGCAGCTTATAGGGCACGTGGGGACCTGCCTCGAACCCCGTCCCTTCCCTCTGGGAATCTCCTCCTCGCTCCCAGGAGCCCCGGGATGACTCACGCGGCGCCGGTGTCTCTCGCACCGGGCGATGCGCTCCTGCTGTGGGCAAGCACGGACCGGCACCAGCGCCGGCCTCGGCAGAGGGACAGCCCGCAGGTAAGCGGCATGAAAACACTCCGCAGCTGCAGCCCCCCAGCCCTGGTGGGGTGGCGCTGGGGCTGGGGAGGGTGCGTTGGCCACAGGGAGCATGCCGCAGCACCCGACCCGCTGCCAGGGCGATGGGTGCATCCTGGGCTGCTGCAGAAAGCACGCATGGGGAAGGAGAAATTTGGGGTTTGCGCGTGTCCTCCCAGGGATCGCCCCGGCGAGACGGGAGCTGCCGTCTCCCATGGGAGGTACGTGCCCGGGGAGCGCCTGTGGCCACCCCAGTGCCGTGAGCGTTGCACGGGCCGGGCTGTGCGGAGCAGCGGGATGTGTCCACCCCCGAGACCCCCACCAGCAAGGGGGAATCTCATTGTTTTACTGACAGGTAAAACGTTTAAGCAGAGTCGGTGCCAAACACAGCGCTGGGAGTCTCCCTCGGCTGCGGCTCTGCACCGCGGAGAGTGCGTTTATCCGGCACGATGCAATCCGGGGTCAAACCAGCCGCTCGGGTTCCTGGCGCTGGTACGGGGTGAGATCAGTCTGAGCCGATAAAAACTGGTTATTGTGGCTGTCCAGCCCTGGGTCATCACCTTGGCATTGCCTGGGGCTGTGCAGCCCCCCCAGCTCGCCCGGTGCCTCTGCTCCGCGGTGCCCGCTCGCCGTGCCGTGCCCGCCGGGGGTTGGCGCAGGGCTCATCCCGCGCTGCCCGGGCGGGAGAGCGGAGGCGACGGCAGATTCCAGCGATGGGAGAGGACGCGGCGGTGGAGCCGCAGAGCTGCCGGGTGAGTCATGCCCCGGCTGCTCCTATTTGTTGCCTGCCTGGGCCAGGCCTGGCAACGTAAGGAAAATTAATAACAAATACCTGGGTAACGAGGCAAGAGATGGGGTGGGCGGCGCAGGACGGCAGCGGGCTGAGCGGGGCATGGACCATAGCTGGCGGTGGTTGAAGGATGCTTTTGCCGTGGCAGAACCAGGAAGCTTTGCCGGATCTCGGAGACGCATCGCCGGGACCAGGTCTGTGCTGAGGCACATGTCGGTGCGTGTCCCTGCGTGCCAGCAAAGGCCAAGACTCTTCCTCAAGGCAGGAGCACGGCTCAGTGCTTTGGAACACGCAGGTCATCCGATGGGGACCTCTCACTGCTTCATTGATTGGTGTCACTGTGTCTTCTCTCTCCTCCCAGGCTCGCTAACAGTATCGGGGGACCATGAACTGGGGGGTGTTCGAAGGGCTCCTCAGTGGGGTCAACAAGTACTCCACAGCCTTCGGCCGCATCTGGCTGTCCCTCGTCTTCATCTTCCGTCTGCTGGTCTACGTGGTGGCGGCCGAGCGGGTCTGGAGCGATGACCACAAGGACTTTGACTGCAACACGCGGCAGCCGGGCTGCACCAACGTCTGCTTCGACCACTTCTTCCCCGTCTCTCACATCCGCCTCTGGGCCCTGCAGCTCATCCTGGTGACCTGTCCGTCCCTCCTGGTCATCATGCACGTGGCCTACCGGGAAGCCAAAGCGCAGAGGCACCACGCCGCCAGCGGGGAGAACTGCCGCTGCATCTACCCCAACCCCGGCAAGAAGCGGGGGGGGCTGTGGTGGACCTACCTGCTCAGCCTCATCTTCAAGGCCGGCGTGGACGTGGTCTTTCTCTACATCTTCTACCGCTTCTACAGGAACTACACCCTGCCCCGGCTAGTGAAGTGTGAGCTGCACCCCTGCCCCAACGTGGTGGACTGCTTCATCTCCCGGCCCACCGAGAAGACCATCTTCACCCTCTTCATGGTGGTCACCACCTGCATCTGTGTCATGCTGAGCCTTATCGAGGCTGCCTACCTCATCGGCAAGCGGTGCCGCGAGTGCCTTCTGGCCGGCACTGGGGACAGCCGGCGGCACAGCCAGGACTGCGCACTCTCCCATGCCGAGCCCGCGGCCACGGGGGAGCAGGTTTTCCACGGGGCAGACTACAAACCCGCCATGACATCCGTCCCCCCCCCGGCCTCCAGCCCCAGCACACTGCCTGAGGAGGAGGCTCTTCTCTAGAGCTGCCCAGGAGAAGGCAGGAGCCACTCGCCTGCCCTGCACCCTCCTCCTCCTCCTCCTCCATCCCCCCGGTGCAGGAGTGCGGGGGGCGGCAGCGCCCCGGAGTCGGGCTGTGCCGGAGGGCGCTCTGCCTCTCCCGTCCTGGGGAAGGCACATTGCATCATTCTGCTGAATTTGGGGTAAACCCGGTGCTGTAGGACACGTGGGGTGCCCGAGAGCCGGCAGGGACAAGCAGCTCTGCGGTGGCTGTGAAGCAGCAGTGGTGGCCGGAGGTGGAGCCCGTCCCAGCCGGGCTGGCTTGGCTGGTCCTGAGGGAAGCCTTGCAATGAATAAAAATGTCTCTCCCTGAGAAGCGATGGCCAGAGCGGTTCTTCTCCTGCTCCTTGGGCAAAACGCTGCCAAGAGGGGAGTCAGGGCTGCACCACCCCGGGAAAGGCATCGCTCCCACGGCCAGCTCCGTGCTGGGTTCGGACCGGCCGCGGTGACGAACCACCGGCTGCAGGCTCAGGGCTGCTGGAGAAAAGCCACTGACAATCGGGGCAGCCCCTGGAGCTGCGCGTGAGCCATGGCTTGGGCCAGAGAGGGGGAACGCCGAGGCCAAGCGGGTGGTTTTTGGGACACACGGGGTGTTACGAGGTCGGTGCTGCCTGAGGAAGGGCTTCTCCTTGCACCCAGCGAGTCAACAACGCAACTCTTGCTGCGTTGGCCAGGCACTGGATGCGGGCGAGCAAGGAGGACAGCTTAATTATCTCCCTGCAATCCCTGGCTTTAAAAAAAATAAATAAATTCTTGATTTAAGATGGGCTGCTGGGCACAGGCGGGCACACCCAGAGGTGTGCACATCCCTGGGGACCCACAGGTGGGAGGTTTAAATACGTCACAACCTTTCAAACCAGCTCGGAGGCGGTGGGGAGAGGGGGCAGCCGGCACGGGCGCCCTCAAGCCCCCCGGGGGACCCCTCTCCCCTCACCCTACGTAACAGCGCTGGAGGTGTCAGGGCCATTTCAGACTGATGCAATTGTCATTAATAGCACTCATTAGCTGAGTGGGGACAAGAGCAGGCGCTTGGTGCGGCAGCCACTGCGGCGAAGCGCAGGGGTGGCGATCGGGCTGGGCAGGCAGAGCCCGACGTGGGCTACCGGCTCTTCCTGCCTGGCCAGAGAAAAACACCCGAGCAAAACAGCCGAATACAGGAGAGGAAAAACACCCCAACCATTGATTAAACAATAACATTAAATGGCAGAATATGATCTTGTTTATTGCTGTAATATGTCGCGTTCTGCCGTGACTCAGGCGGTACTGCAATTTCTAAGGCCATCAACAGTAACTGAGCATTAGTTGGGATGAATAATTAACAATAATTTCATGGCGAATGCGCTCATAAGTAACATTAGCATTGAACATGCAGCTCGATCTGTTACTGGTTTGGCTTTATTTAGAGGGTGCGATTATTATTTTTTCCATGAGCGCCGGCAGCCCCAGCGCTCGCTGGCTCCGCCGCAAAGGAAGCGGCACGGGGAGGGGGAGATGCCATCACCCCGTCCTTTCAGTGCAATCCCTGGCTTTGCGGCTACTGCCGGTCACTGCGGCTACTGCCGCTCTGCAGCACACCTGACCCAATAAACCAGCTCCCGCCTTGGGACCCTCGGTGGGCAAAGCTGAGCTCCGTCCCACAGCCCACCCTGGGGAAAGGCACCAGCCTGGGTGTGCTGATGGGGGGGACCGTAGAGGGACCGCTGTGGCCGGAGGGATGCCGAGGGCAGGCAGTGCTGCCGGACGGGAGCGCAGGGACTGGCCCGGCCACCCCACGAGGGAGGGGATGGTGGAGGAGCCCTGGGGGGATCCCTGCCATCAGCCCGGGACCCTCTGGGCACACGGTGGCTCCTTGCAAAGACACCGGTGAGTTTGGAGAGCGTTGGGGTGAGGGAGGCAGATGGTGACAGGTGGATTTCTTCCCTCTCTTTTATGTGAAGCTGTGCTGAACTCTGCCTTCCGTCTGTCCGCTCTCCTTGCCGTGCCCGCTGGATTAGCCACCTGAAAATTATCTTCTTTACTGGAGCCTTTAATGTCAGAGGATACAGGCTGTCCTTTGTGTGCGAGCCATTGCCTGTGATTTACAGAGCCAGGGCTGGGCTGTTTGTTTTCAAGCAAGGTTGGCCGCTCTTGATCGAGGCTGTCCTCGGTTAGCAAACCCCCGAGGTGTTCCCCAGCTGCAAGCGCTAATCGCCGCAGAGATGAGACCCAGAGCAACCACCCTGCCCCGCTTCCGCCCGCCGCAGCCGCTGCCCGTTGCGAGAGACCCGACCTTCCAGTTGCCATTTCTTGTGCTGCTTTACCTCGCTCCGCGCAAGTGTCGCCGCCGCTCCGCAAAGCTCCGGGTGTTTTGCACCGTGCGGGTTTGGGATCAGCGGCGGCTGGCCAAGCAAACGGGGACGTTTGGCTGCTCCTTCCCCATGTGTTTCGGTACTCTGCACTGAGGGGAGCTGAGGGTGCCCCGGCTGGTGCTGCAGACACCAGGGGGGCTGGAGGCTGCGCCGCCCTGGGGACGCAGGGATGGGGTTAAGAGGCAGGACCGGTGTCAGCGGTAAAGCAAATAAACTGAGGGATGTCACAATAAAAGCTGAATGTGGCTTTGCGTCATCATATAGGGGATTGTATTTGTTTGTGGGGTGCCCGGAAAGCCCCCTGAGTTTTGGGGAGAGGGGGTTTAGAACAAACCCATCACTCACTCCAGCCCAGCTAGGGATGTGGAGGGACCCGCGTGCACGGTGGCACGGGTCGGGGGCAGCTTCTCCTTCCCAGTGGGGGCTTCTTTCTTCCCTGCTCAAAACCCGCCTGTTTGCTGGGAATGGAAGAGAAACTCTTTGATTTACATCCAGCGTGCCGGAGCGCGCGGCTGCCCCGGCTCCCAGGCTCCCGTGACTCCTGCGTCCCGGCGCTTGCGGAGGAGGTCTCCTCCCCAGGGACACGGCCCCGGAGCGGGACGGCCGGGATGGTGTCGGCAGGCAGGGAGCTAGAGATCAAAGGCAGGGCTGGGTCCCAGCCCAGGCGGGCAGCCGAGCGCGGCCTCCTGCTATGCCTCATTTAAGACCCTTTTAAAGAGACTTTGAGGTTTTCCTGCTGGTTTGGCGGCCGCCTGCTCCGCGGCTTGGTTTTTTCCTTTCTGGAGAATCCAAGGTCAGGCTGCTGGAAGTCACTGGGAGGTTTTAGTGCTCACATCTGGCACTGAAGCCATTCACCCGTCACCCCACCGAGCAGGAGTGGGGTGACAGCAGGGTGACGTGCCTGTGCATGTACCTGGTGCTCCTCCAAGGGCTACCTGGTGCTGAGAGCAGCAGAACCGTGTCAGCACCGTGTCCCTGTGCCCGCACCGGATCGGTCGGCGGAGGGGGCGCAGGACTTTGCCCTTTGCTGGGACGCCCAACTGCACGGCTCAGCGCTGCAAAAGACTGCAAAAGTCGGGGTGTTTCCCTTCCCCACCCAACTGCCTCAGGGGAAATCTTCTGCTCGTGCCAAGAGGCACCTGAACTTTCTTGCCGTGGCCACGTGGCCTCTCCTGAAATGCCGAAACTGCAGGTAAAAGGCTGCTGGGGGGATCCGGCCCCGCTCTTCCCTCGGCCCTTACAGACTTTCGCCGTGGGGCAGGGAGCTGCTGCCTTCGCAAGACATCGGACCTGCCGGTGGTTCTCACCGTCTTCCCTCTCTCCTGGGTTTTTTCTTCTCAAAGGCCACAGCCCCCCAGATTCCTGCCGGGGCTCCTGCCACGCCGGCTCTCTACAACAACATAGCTTAAATTCCTGATCCCGCCGATAGGACCGTGCAGAGGCAGCTCCTGGGTGAGGGGAGGCTCCCGGCGGCTCCGGAGACCTCCCTTTGAGGGTTCCTCCTCCGGGCTCACCCCACTCCACACCCCCGGGCTCCCACCAGGGTTTGCTTTGGGTCCCATTCCCGTGGCCTCTCCCTGCCATGTCCCCCATCCAGCAAATTCCCCCCACACACTTCATTTCACCTCCTGGAGCCAAAAAGCTGCTGGGTGAGGAGCTCCTCATCCACCATGAGTGCGGGGAGCAAACCTCTCACGGCATCAAGCACCCGGCGGGGCTCTCCAAACCTGTCCCCACGGGAGGGGTGGCCCCGGCGAGGCGCCGTGTGGGGCTCCACGGGCCAGGGAGTGCCTGGGAAAATGCCCCGGAGCGCTCGGCCCTGGGGCGTGCCGGAGCGATGCCGGGAAAGCCGCGGGGCAGCCGAGAGGCCACGTAAACCACGGGCGAGCGGAAGCGCATTCCTGCCCGAGCCACGTCTGCAGAGGCGTGAAATGGGGTTGCTCTGGGGGAAGAGGCTGAGTGGGGGACGCGTCCGGGCAGCGAGGGGCTGGCACTGCCTCCCGGCAGCCACCGGCACTCCGGGGAGAGGGACGGTGCCCTTAGGGACACATCCCGGGTCCCAGGAGGATGGGACGGGAGGCAGCGGGCAGGGCAGGGTCCCCGCTGCCGGGGTCCCCGCTGCCACGCTCTGCCATCCGCTCTGGGCCACTCTTTGGGAAAGGTTTCATCCGGGACGCCCCGGTGCCGGCAGGGCGGTGGCTGCAGTTTGCTGTAGGTCGGAGATACCGATGAGCTGTTGCAAAACCCTTACTAAGGCAAAATGATTTAAAGAGTGGGTTATAATTGCGTAATTGGTGATGGTTGCCGGCTGATCCACAGCTGGGGGGACGGTGTGAGCTCGGTGCCCGTCCCCGGCCGCCCTAGTCCTGCCCAGGGTTTGCTGCCGGGTTTGCAGTGCGCAGAGCCGCCCCTGCGGGGGACGGAGCATCACCTGGGCAGGAGCTGCTGGCGTCGCTCACAGAGGAATCCAGCTCCGTTGATCCCACTGCAGGATTTGACCCGCCTTTATTGTTCAACCCAAGCGTGTATGTGCATGTGCGCAGACAAGAACCTCTACGGGAGCTGTTTGCCAGACTCACCCAGTTACTGGGAACGGAACAAACTACCTTTCCCCTCCCAACACAGGCGCAGCGCTGCGCACAAAACCCGGGCACGCAGGAGGGCTGCGGACGACACAGCCGGGACAGAGCTTCCCCGCTCCCAAAGGTGCCTGGATCCGGCCACCTCCCCGTGTCCCTTGACCGGCTGGGCAGGTACCGCCGAGGCGGGGGGCGCTCGCAGGGCTGCTGGGGACCTCCAGGTTGTGGGGGGATGGAGCGGACCCCGCGGTGCTAACGGGGTGCAGGTGGGAGCTGTGGTAGGTGGCCAAAGGTGGGGACCCCGACAGCGCACAGTGCCACGCTGGCACCCCACAGGCAGTGCCAACATCCCTGACCCACGGGGCTGCGCACCGGGGGGTGACACAGGGGGATGGCACAGCATGGCAACCTAAGGAGTGGGAACGGCCACCCCAGGCCATGCTCCTCCGTCCCACCACCCTCCCCAGGGACCAAAAGAGGCTGAGCCCCCCCCCAGGAGAACGTGCGCAGCCCCGCTCTGCTGCGTCTGCACCCCAGGGAAGAGCTGGGCGCTTTCGGGCCCAACGCCCATCACCCACGCGGGGCAGGACCTGGCGGTGACACAGCGGGCTGGCACGCTGGGGGCTGGTGAGGGCGCCGGGCTTCACGGGAGGCAAACCGGTGCTGCAGGCAGAGCCGCGCACGCCCGCGGTATTGCCCCTGCTCCGCCTGGCTGCCCGCCAGCGCCGGCCGGGCTGCGGGGCTGCCGCAGCACCGTGCAACACACCCCGGCACCGGGCTCGGTGCGGAGCTCACGTCCCCTTCCCACCCCGCCGCGGGTCCATGGCCGGAGGCGGCGCTGGGCTGAGCCGGGCAGGTGGGTACCGGGCAGGCGGGTGCTGGGCGGCATCGCATGCGGGTCCCTGGAGGTGGGACACGGGTGAATTGGCTGTCTGGCGAGGGGACACTGGCCCTGGGGACATGCAGGGGCTGTGGGCTCTGCCGTTGGCACCAGCTTTCGGCTGAGGAGGGGAAAGGGCTGGGCAGGAGCGCTGCCATCGCCCCCCCACCCTGGCTCGCTGCCGTGGGTCTACCGGGGAGGAGGATCTCCCGGTTTCGGACGAGGCGGCGAGCGGAGGCATGCAGGGCAGAGGCGCTGCCCCGGCGCTCGGCACATGCTGGCACAGGACCCCAGCGTGGCCCCGCTCGGCTCAGCCGCGCTTCTCGGTGCATCCCCGGACCCGCAGTGTGGGAGCGCGGTGGCAGCAGATTCGGGGCTCGCTGTGGGGTGGACCCAGCCGGGGACAGGCTTCGGGCAGCCCCGTGGGCTCCGGGCAGCACTCCAGGCTCTGTTCCTTCCCTGCAGCCCCAGGACACCTCGTCGTGCCGCACAGCCCTCCCCGAACAAGGGGACCGTGATCGTCCGTGTGCCGTCGCACCCCCGGCCATGCCCCACACTGGGCACTTCCCACCCCGCAGCCGCCGGTGAGCACGGAAGGAGCCTGAGCCTCTTCCAGGTATGTCTCGAGGGCGCCGGGTCGGCAACGGGCAGCGGCTCCACGGGAGTGGGACAGTGAGTGCGTGGTGGTGTTTGACCTGAGTAGGTGGGAAGGAGCATTCCTTCCTGAGAAGGAATAAGCATTTGGGGTTGAAGGAAGCTTTTGATCTGGCCTGAAATTGGAACAGCCCTTTTGCCCCCAGGCTGTCCTGCGCTCCCCAGGCGGGATCCTCAACAGCCAGAAACAAAGCAGTCATCTGAAAAAAACACCCACGTATTTTTCTTACGCAAAAATTTCTTGTAGAAAACGCAGGAATAAAATATTGGGGCTGGCGATATTTGGGATGTGTCTCCCCATTTGTCGGCCGCGGTGCCACCTCCCCAGCCGCGCGCGGGGTCCCCCGGCTGTCCCAGCCCTGGCCCCAACTTGCCGCGCCAGTCGCGGCTCCCGCGGGGCTTCGGCACATTCCTTCTGCCGGAGCCGTGCAGGCGCCCGGTGCTGCAGACCCGCAGCAGAGGGACCGTTCCTGCGGCACGCCAGGGGCTGACCTGCAGCGTGTCCCCCCCGTCGGGCACAGACCCGCAGAACCCGGCGGTTCCTCGCCAAACCGGACTAATCCTTGCAAACGCAGAGAGGCTGCAAATAGTCTCCTCCGAGCACTGCTGGTGCTCGGCTCTGGTCTTCCAGGGCTCGGCGCTCCCTGCTTACCCTGGCATCGCGGGGTGCTCCGCTCTGGTCGTCACCCCCACACTGCCAACCCCCCGCGCTCCCATCAGCGGTGGTGTGCGTTACTCAGAGCAACTCCTTAAAAGCCAACGGTGCAGGGACGGACCCGGCCCGCCGCCCGGTGAAGCTCTCTGTCGCAGGAGACACCTCGACAGCACAGAGCCAACAGTGCCAACTCACCTCTGGGTAAAAAATCACCCGGGGTTTGTAAATCCAGGCGGCGGTAAAGCTCCGGGTCCGGCTTAGCACGCCGCCCTCCTCGCACCGGGGCAGCCCCAGGCTGAGCCGCGGAGCCGGTTTGGCCGGCGCGGGGCCTCGGCGCTGCCGGCAATGCCGCCGGGAGTGGGGTGCCGGCCAGGGCAACGCGCCGGTGACACGCACGGACTCTCGCTTTCAGCAGCCCCGCTCGCGCCCATGCTCCGGCGGCCTCGGGCGTCTCTCTGCGAGAGAGCAAACCGGTCCCCAGCGTGTCCCGGCATCCCAGCTCGGCAGCGGCCGCTTCCCCTTCGGCTCTCAGCATTAGGAGAGCACGGTGGCCAGTTTAGCCCATTTTACCCATGAAACTGAGGCTCAGGGAAGGCTGGGACCAGCTGGGACCAAGTCTGGGATCCCCTGGAATCACCCTAATGGTAAAGGTCCCCATCCATCCCCAAAACACACTCGTGGAGGTCGTGCAGGGGAGCGTGGCTGAGCCACACGAAACCCTAGGGAGGGAAGAGGACGAGCCCGGGGAGCGCAGACCGGGAGCTGTGCCGGTCCAGTGCTGCACCCATGGGGACCCAGCTCAGTCCTGCCCCCACCCGGGCGCTTTCCCACGGGGTCCCACTGTACCGGTGGGGTTCCCGCTGCCCCCCGTCCTTCCCACCGTGGCCCTGATGCATCGGGGGAACACAAAGCAACCAGTGACCTGCGCCTCAGTGCTGGGCAGCCAAGAAAGGGGCTGGCACGGCACTGGGGGTCCATCCTGGCGGGCATCAGCACGTGCCCCTGCGGGCAGCGGGGGAGAAGGAAGACACAGTCAGGGATGGAAATGCGCCGTGGGGTCCCCTCCCACCCCCATCCCAAGGGACCTGCCAGCTCGTGGGGCTGGCGTCCCCACAAGCCTTTCCTGCACTGACACGCCAAGCGCCCTGCAGAGCCGTCCCCGCCTGCCGCCCCGGCACGGCCTCCCCTTGTGTCGATCCTGGGGCGCTCCGGGGCATTGCGCTGCCAATTTACACCACCACACGCAGTCGGGCCGGGGACTCGGTGGCAGGGACGTGGCTGGGTGGCTCATCCCTTACGGCAAAGCCTCCGTCAGAAGGAAGTGCAGAGAGGTTGAGTCACCTCTGACTGTCAGCGGGAGAGTGTGGGGCTGGGCTTTACTGCCCGCCGGTGGGATGGTCCCCCCACCCCAAATGAGTGTAACATGGTGAGGGAGAGATTGTGGGGGTCAATGAGATTAAGTGCAGCGAGAGATGAGCTGCCCCGTTGCAGTCTCCCATCACTCTTCACCCACCACTTCTGCTGCTGTTTCTCCAGGTTGGGTGACTCTGGCCGCCGCCAGCCACCATGGATTGGAAAACGCTGCAGGCGCTGCTCAGCGGGGTCAACAAGTACTCCACGGCCTTCGGCCGCATCTGGCTCTCCGTGGTCTTTGTATTCCGTGTGTTGGTCTACGTGGTGGCAGCCGAGCGTGTGTGGGGAGATGAGCAGAAGGACTTTGACTGCAACACGCGGCAGCCGGGCTGCACCAACGTCTGCTATGACCACTTCTTCCCCATTTCCCACATCCGCCTCTGGGCCCTGCAGCTCATCTTCGTCACTTGCCCTTCCCTCCTGGTCATCATGCACGTGGCCTACCGGGAGGACCGCGAGAAGAAGAACCGGGAGAAGAACGGGGAGAATTGCCCCAAGCTCTACAGCAACACGGGCAAGAAGCACGGTGGGCTGTGGTGGACCTACCTGCTCAGCCTCTTCTTCAAACTTATCATTGAGATCCTGTTCCTCTACCTCCTCCACAAGATGTGGGACAGCTTCGACTTGCCACGGCTGGTCAAATGCTCCAAAGTGGACCCCTGCCCCAACACTGTAGACTGCTATATCGCTCGGCCAACCGAGAAAAGAGTCTTCACCTATTTCATGGTCGGAGCCTCCTCCATCTGCATCGTCCTCACCGTCTGTGAGATCTTCTACCTCATCTTCAAGCGGGTTGTGCGGAGTGCACGGAAGTGGAATAAGTCCACCAAGCGCTCCGCCAGCTACAGCAAGGCCTCCACCTGCCGGTGCCACCTCAAGACAGAGGAGAAGGACAACAAGTCCCAAACCAGGTGTGTGGCAGCCCTGCGGGCCTCAGATCCCAACCTGACTGCCATCTGATGGGGTGCTGGGGGGGGAAGAGGGAGGGAGAGGTGTCCAGGGAGGGCTGGCCCCACAGGTGGCCACTGGTGATGCCACCACCAGACTCTCCAGCCAGAACCTCAATGACTCTAAGGGGGGGGGGGGCGGGGACACGACACATCCACAGGAACTCACGNGGGGGGGGGGGGGGGGACACGACACATCCACAGGAACTCACGTCTGGGGCTGTGACAATGTCCCCGGGTGTCCCAGTGGCGTGGGCACGCTCGGCGGCAGGTGGGGGCCGGCTGCCTGTGGCCATGCCTGAGGTTTTCTCTTCTTTCCACAGAGGAGAGGAGCTGTGAGCTCGCCCGTCCCAGCCAGTTCGCCTTCCCCTTGGCCCAGCAGCTTTTCAAGCCTGCCACGTCCCCAAGTCCTCGAGAGTCGACCCGTGTGAAAAATAACTAAGCCCAACAAACTAAAGCCCCCTGATGAGAGAGGCCCGTGGGTGCCCGAGCAGACGCAGGTAAGGCGAGGGCATCCCTGGAGCTCTGCGGGGCTGCACGCAGTGGTGCCACAGGGCTTGGACATCCCACCACCGCACAGACACCGAGCAGCCAGCACCACCGTGGCAGCCAGCGCTGTCATGTCCGGCAGCGAGCCCAGCTGAAAGCTGCAGAGATGAAGCCGGTTCAGCTTGGAGGGCACACAGGACTGGGGCTGGCGGGGGGGAGCATGGGGACTCCCATGTCCCAACAGCATCTCTTGGGTCCTCCAGCTCTGCTGCTCCCATGCTGGGTACGAATGCAGCGGTCGCTGCCCGGTGAGGGCTGGTGTCACCCAGCGTGGTGACGGTCCCCAGTTTGCCCACTGGGGCAGGAGCAGCTTTTCCCCCTTTGCTCATGCAAGCACAGTGCTGATGTCCTGCCCAAATGGCTCTGCTGCTCCCCTCGGTGCCTTTGTGTTCCCCCTCACCTCAGACAGACGCGTCACCCATAGCATCAGCTGCGGATCCAAAGGGCCGATAAACGCCGTGCTGTTTGTAGACACTTGGACCTGCTCTGCACACTGTAAATCGAGGGGACTGGTGAGGCCAGAAGAAATGGATTTGGAGAGGTTCCCCAGGAGCCAGGGCAGCACGGGTCGAGCCGCGGGGCCGGCGTACCCAGCGTCTGCCTGCTCTCCCTCCTCCTGGCTTGTCACGCGTCGTTAAACTTTAATTCACCAGAACCGCACGCTGGCCCCTAAGGAAATCAAGGAGGGATCAGCATCAATTATTTACTAAACCTTGATAAATATTACAATAAATAGAAATGATTTCCATTTAATCTCTCCTTAAGCAGCGCTATGCGGAGGGTCTGCTGGCGCTCTGGCCAGCGGTGTTTCCAGCTCTGCTCGGCCCGTCCGCACTCCCCCAGTCCCATGAGCGTGTCACAGTGTGCACGGACACAGCCGGGGCTCGTGCGAGTGGCTGTGACAGCAGCGCCCACACTGCCGGGAGGGTGACGTGTCTCTGTGCCAGGACATGGAAAAAGCGCTTCCAGCACGGGCTGCTCCCATGGGCACCCCAGCACCGTGTCACCTGTGTCACCTGTGGTGCCAGCCCTGGGCATGGGGCAACCTGTGCTGGAGGAAAGATGCGCTGGGAGGTTGAACAGCAGAAGGTGTCTGACTGGGAAGCGGCTCTGACACCAGTGCAGGTCTGCTCTGGGACACCTGCACGGCTCACTGGTGGCCTATGGCCACTGTGGCTATAGCCCACACTGGGCATAGTCCTCCTGGTGGGTAAAGCAACATGGGAGCTGGCACATCCGCAGGCTCCTTTGTGGTTTTGGAGCAGCTCCCCAGAGGGGATTGTTTCCACCCGTCGAGGGCTGGTGGGGCACAGAGCATCGCTTGGGGACAGGCACCAAGAGGAGACCATGCCACTTGGGCAGCCACAACCCAGGGGTGGTGGGAGGGGGAAGCAGTATTCATGGTGGGCCAGCTGGGAGATGGGCACTGGGCTCCGCAGCACCCTGGTGCCACGGCATGGAGCAGCACGTGGGCATTACCTAAGGCACAACAATTATTTTATATTAAATATAACGATGCTGTTCCGGCTCTGCCCTCTGCTCAGCCTCGGCACTGCCTGTGAGGAGGAAATGCCATGTCTCAGCGGGGGAGAGGCGGCAGCTCCCAGTTGTGTGTGCGGACTGGCCCAGTTTCTGGTTTCGAGAGCCCAAGCCCGTAGCCCTCGGCTGGCCCCACGCAGCCCATGCCAAGTGTGCCAGCCCCTTGCAGCCGCTGCAGGACAGTGAGAGGGGGGCACACACAGGGCTTTTGCCCCCCCCGAACTCAGCAGGACTTAACCCTGTGCATAAAATAGGAGCATCTGCCCACCCGCTGCCCCCCCCTCCTTGTCGCGGTGTCTCCGCACCCCCCGCACCCCCCCCTCCGAGCCCCCGACGGCAAAGCTCCGCTTAAAACCCGGTGCCGGGTCGCAG
>VUYV01000198.1:432052-466464 GCA_008711295.1 Anarhynchus alexandrinus | reverse complement strand
CCCGTGGGGAGACCCGGCGAGCGCCGCAGCGGCGGCCCGGCCGGAGCGGGCAGGGAGCGGAGCAGCCCCGGGGCCACCCCGCCGCACCCCCCGGGGCATCGCCCCCGGTGCCCCCGCCCGCCATCGCGGTGGCTTTAGGGGCGCGCAGGGGGGGAGGTGACTTGCTCAGGGTGCCACCCGCGGGCAGGGTCCGGGCACCCCGGGTGGGTCCCTCCGGCGTTCAGCGGGTTTGTCCCGGTGGCGGAGCCGCAGCCACCGCCGGGCTTGCGGGACGCGGGCGGTGCCGGCCACCGGGCTGTCCCCGCAGCTCCCAGCGGGCAGGGACACCGCGGGCTTCCCACCGCTCCCCGCCGGCTCCCCACCGGCTTCAGCCCCGNCGGGGCGGGGCCGGGGCGGCCCCGCACACCTGCGGCACGGCGCTAAGCCCCGGCCCCTGGTTTCCTGCCCGCGCTCCTCCCCCGGTCCCCCCGGGCCCCGCACGGCCACAGCCGCCCGGTCCGGCCCGGCCGCTCACACCCAGCGCGGCCCGAGCCAGGCGGGACGTGCCCGGCGCGGCGGAGGTGAGTGGGTGAGGGACCCCCGGGACTCCCGGGACATCGGGCACCGCTCGGGGACACCGTTCTTGGGGACACCGCTGGTACCCGCTGTCTGCTTTCGGGGCACCCTTCTCGCCCCACCGCGGTGGGGTGTCCCTTTAACGGCCCAGCTGGCACCTCTGCCTGCTTAATTGGCAGAGGTTAATTAGGAGCGAGGGCTGTGGCCGCTTCTTCTCTTCCAGCCGGGCTGCGGGGCTGAGCTCCCGCGGGGGGATGCGGGCTGCGCTCGCTGGCAGCCGGGGGTGAAGCCGAGACACCCCGGAGCAGCGTTGGGGTGGTGAGTGGTCTCGGGGGGTCCCCGGGCTGGGGAAAGCCCTGGGCGAGGGGGGAGCACGCTGGGGCTGGGGTGCCGTCGCCCCACAGCAGGGAAGCTGGCTGGGGCCTGTCCCCTCGGTGTGAGGTGAGCCCAGAATGGGTGTCGGGGTGGCTGCTGTACCCCGGGGGTCTGTGCTCCCCTCCTGCAACCCTGCGGCTCTCTGCACTTTGGTACAGCCGGAGCAGCAGGCTGCAGGAGAGGCAAATCTGGGCTGCTCCTGTGAGCCCCCGCCGTGCCCCCTCGCTGGCTGCTGTGGCCCTCACCTCCCAGGGCAGCCCCAAACCCGCTGGCATGTGAGCCCTTCACCTGGGGCTGTGTCCTGGCAGGCTGGGACAGCCACAAGCCAGGGGTGCCGCGGGCTGGGTGCTGCTGGGGGCAGGCAACTCCTTGCGCTGCCTCTTACCCCCCCAGCCCAGTGTTTCCACTCTGGGCAGTGGGGTGTAGGAGGAACACTCCTGGGCTCAGAAATGCTGCCTGGCTCCTTCTCCCAGGTGTGGGGTGTTCCTCAGTGGGTTTGCTGGGACCCACTGCAGAGCAGCCGTGTCCCAAAAAAGCCTGGGGTTTAGGTAGCCCCATCTGCTCTGTGCTTTCCAGCGTGGAAACAGAATTGACTTGACTCCTCTCTCCTCCCCTCTCTGCTGCCAGAGACACAAGGTTCCCTAGAAGATGGGTGACTGGGGTTTCCTGGAGAAACTGCTGGACCAAGTCCAGGAGCACTCGACTGTGATCGGGAAGATCTGGCTCACCGTGCTCTTCATCTTCCGCATCCTCATCCTGGGCTTGGCCGGGGAGTCCGTCTGGGGGGACGAGCAGTCGGATTTCGTGTGTAACACCAAGCAGCCAGGCTGCACCAACGTTTGCTATGATAAAGCCTTCCCCATCTCCCACATCCGCTACTGGGTGCTCCAGTTCCTCTTTGTCAGCACCCCAACTCTGATTTACCTCGGCCACGTTGTCTATCTCTCCCGGAAAGAGGAGAAGCTGAAGCAACAGGAGAGCGAGCTCCGGGCTATCCACAGCAAGGACCCGAAGATCGAGCAGGCCCTGGCAGCTGTGGAGAAGAAGATGTCCAAGATCTACATGACGGAGGATGGGCGGCTCAAGATCCGAGGGGCGCTGATGTGGACGTACATCATCAGTGTGATCTGCAAGAGCATCTTTGAGGCTGGCTTCCTCGTTGGCCAGTGGTACCTGTACGGCTTCTCCATGGTGCCCCGCTACGTGTGCAAGAGGGACCCCTGCCCCCATCAGGTGGACTGCTTCATCTCCCGCCCCACTGAGAAGAGCATCTTCATCATCTTCATGCTGGTGATGGGCCTGGTCTCCTTAGTCCTGAACCTCCTGGAGCTCTTCCACCTCTGCTGCAAGAACCTGCTCAGCAACATCAAGAAGGTGTCGGTGCCGGCCGGCCCGAGCCGGGACACCTTTGCTGACGACATGGTCTCGGGTCCCTATCCGCCCAAGCACTACCCCTTCCTGCCCATGGCCGAGAGCCACACGCCGTCCTACCAGGCCTACAACAAGCTCTCCAGCGAGCAGAACTGGGCCAACTTCCACAACGAGGAGAACCTGGCGCTGGGCAGCGGCAGCCGGCCCCTCTCGGACCCCTACGCCCCCAGGGCTCCCGAAGCCCCCGCCCCGGAGGAGAAGCTGTGCAGCCGGCCCGGGAGCTCGGCCTCCAAAAAGCAGTATGTCTAGTGCCGGGCTGGCCCCGGCCGGCTGAGGGGACCTTCCTCGGTCCCTCGTGCCTGCAAAGGTGCTGGCCGTGGGCAGGCAGCTGCCTCCTCCTGCCTGCTGCTGTGCCTTACGGACAAGCCCCGCTCCGGAGGCAGTGCCCGCAGAGACCTGCCTGCCCCCGGGATGCGATGCTCGGGAGCGGGGCTGAGCACCGCCCTGGAGCGGAGCCTCCGCTCTCTCCTGTTTTCCCCACAGAGGCAGGAAAGGAAGGAAACTGCAGAAAGTTCCCCAGGACGGTGTGTCCCGCGTGCCTCGCCGTGGGAAAGGGAGAAATCCCTGGGGCCATGCGGCTGGGAACAGGCTGTCCCCGGGGCCGTGGCGGGAGGCTGCTGCCCATTGGGATCCGCAGCTCGGCTGGACCCCGGGGTTTGCCGGAGCCCCCGCCGGCGTGAGAGCCGGGCGTGCGGCCGTGGGAAGCCGCTCGCCTCCGCACGGAGCGGGCTGAACCCGGGAGGGCTGGGGGGGAGCTGGGCTGGGGCAGCCGCTGCCTTGACGGGTCCTGGCCACCAGCCCCGTCCTGTTCCTGTGACCCCGGCAGGGAGCCAGCGGCTCCTGCCCGGGGTTTGCTGCAGGAGCTGCCCCTTCCCCACGGGGCATGGGGGGGGGCTGAGAGCTCTGCGGTGACCGGCTGATCCCGATGGCTACAGGGTCACCGCTCGGGTGCCCTGGGAGTGTGAGCCCCCCCCGCCGCCACCTCCTGGCCCTGGACCCTTTCCCATGTAATGTACGTCTCTAAGTTATTTTTAACCTGCTGGCCCGAGCACAGAGCTTTCTGCCTTAAAGGTGCAGTTGTGGGGGGGGGGATTTGGGGAGCTGTGTCCAGCCTGGCCCACGTGCCCGTGAGCCCTGGGGCTTTGGGGGGAAGAATTAGTCTAACAACTGCTGGTTTTGGGGTGTTATTGGTTTTTATTACTTTGCACTAGTCATCTCCTGCTGTGGGCTGAGGCGTGGGGGGGACACCAAAGAACCAAATGCTGCCACGAGAGCGGTTGCCCTGACTTCCCCGACCCATCGATGCTGTGAAGGGGGAAGGTCCTGCCGTGCCGGAGGGGCTGTGGGTCCCGCGTGAGCCAGACGCGAGCGTGGGAGGCTGACGTTGCTCCTCGACGCCGTTTCCTTTCCCCCCGGCAGACTCAGTGTTGCGTCTTGTTGAATAAAGTTGGATGAATGAAAAAGGTGAAGCGTGGTGTGACTGTGCTTCATGCAGCTGCCTCGGGGAGGGTGGGTAAGGGTAAGGGTAAGGGTTTGGGGCCGAGGGAGAGGGAAGCCCCTGTCCCATGGGTGGTGGGGTGAGTGTGGGCACCCTCTGAGCTCCAGTTGTGCTGCTGGTACCACTCACCCACTGAAAGCACACACACACACACATCCCCCTGCTTGTAGTGTCCTGTCCCCTTGAGCCTGGCTTCAGCCCAGGGGCTGTCACGGGGCCATCGTGGCGCAGGCTCTGGGTGTCCCAAAGCAGCGCTCGGCCCTGCAGGCAGCCTCTCTGCCCCAGCTCTGCTGCAGATAAACCCGGCGGAGGCCGTGGAGCTGCTCACGGCTGCATAATAGGTGGAAATGAGCGGCAGATAAAGGCACACAATGTGGCTGGGGCTGTTGTTTAGTTTCTCTGGCCAAGCCAGCGCAGGGCAGAGGCTGCTCTCTGCCGAGGGCCTCTTCAGCGAGGGTGGGACGGACTAAAAATACCCTGGAGAAAATGAAATATGGGTGATACGGGGTGATATCGCTGCCATCGGCCGCTGGAGGAAGCGGAGAGGGAGGCACCCGGCTGCACTGCCCTTGGTGCAGAGCCTGGGCTGGTGGCCGAGCCCGCCCTCGGCTCCCACCCTGCCGGGGATGGGGGGGCTGAAATCCCCTGGGGATGGGGGTTTGGGGTGCGCACTGCCAGCCCTCAGCCTTCCCCGCACCCTCCGTGAGGATGCTGAGGGAGATCCCCTCCAGAGGGACCCTGTCCTGCTCCCACCATCTCCGGAGGGACCCTGCCCTGCTCCCACTGTTGCCCGGTGGGGACCCCCGGGACACCCCAGTGCAATGGGGGACCACAGCCCGGTGCTCACCAGGCACCAGCAGAGCCGCAAAGCCCCGCAGCGCTGCGGCTTTCTGGGGCGAGCAGCCCGGCGTGCTCGGCCGGGAGGAAATGCCCGTGTGAAAGGTAACGGTGCAGCCGCGCCGCGTGTTTACCCCCCGGCGTTGCTCCCCGCTCGCCTCCCCTCTCCTGGGCTGATATTTTTGTTGGCACCAGGGGAGCATCACGCTTTTCCGAACGGCCCTGCAAGGTGGAAAACAAGACGGCCGAGAGCCCCCTTGCCTGGACGCGGTTGCCCGGCCGCAGGCGCTGCGCAAACACAGCTCCGCGTCCCGCTATTGTTCCCCATGTTGTGACAAGGCGGCTCGGGGCGGCCGGCGTGACCCCACGCCGCCGGGACCCGCACGCCAACAACAACAGCACGGGGCTCACCTGCGCGGTGGGGCCGGGGAGGGGGCAGCAGCGGGGGCCGGTGTTGGCAGCAGCCCCCCCAGAAGGCGGGCGGGCGGCCCTTAGGCAAATAAAAGTTCGCGGCTGATAAGGGCATGGGCTGTCCCGGTGAAGCCCTTTGGCACAGCCCGGTGACAGATAGCGGCCGGCCGGACACACGGGGCCTTTCTCACACCTCCACGCTCCCTCCTGAGTAAACAGGCCCCTCCGGTCCCTTTCTGGGAATGGTACCCGCTGTCCCAAAGCCTGTCCCCGTACCGTGATGCTGAGCCCTACAGCAGCACAGGCAGCCTGGGGGGGGCTGCGGTGAGGGGGGTCCCCGTGGGGACCTCTGAGACAACGGGCAGCGAGCACAGCCCTGAGTATGTGCCGTGACGTGGGGGCACCAGGACCCACCGCAGCCACCGAGCCGGGATGGTGGAGCGCCCCGGGCACCGCCATGGGGTGGGAGCACCGCAGCACTGTTCCCGTGGCCACTCACAGGCTGCGACCACCACGCTGGCAGTGCCCTCGGCATGGGTTTTCGGGGCGAGCAGCTTTTGTACCCCCACCTAAGACCCTTGTAGGTTTTATCCCATCCCAAAGCTGGATGTACTTTCCAAGGCGCAGCCGCAGCCCCCCCAGAACTTCCTCAGTGAGGCTCACCAGCAGTTCAGGAGGATGCTTGGGGGGGTAAGGGGGGGGAGTATGGGGGGGAGTGACCACTTGGAGCACCCCACTGAGTCAGGAAAGGCTTTGGGGCAGCTCTGTCAGTCCTGGGACCCCAGCTCCTGCTGGGGACATTGGTCTAACACCAGCCACAGCCCCCAGGAGCCCGCGACAGTGACTCTGCCCCACAGCCACGCATTTGTAGTGAGGTTCCTGCCCTCCTCCCAGTTAGGACCAGTCCGTGCTGTGCTCCCCCTGCACTATCCTGCCCTGGGCTGTGGGAGAGGAGCCGTGAGGGCTGCCGCAGCACGTCCCGCCTGCAAGGCTCTGCCCAAGGCGCTGGCCGAGCACCAAGGAGTTTATTTTTAAGCTTTCCCAGTGTACAGAAAATAGCAAGTGTCTAAATCCGACCCGCTCGCAGGAAGAGCCACAGCGGGAGCAAAATCACAGCTCAGAGGGGAGGAAGGGCCGAGGGCTGGGCAGGGGGATGCCAGCCGGGGCCACACCATGGTGCCCCCATCCCGCTGGAGCTCAATCCATGCCCAGGGCTCTGCCCATAGCCTCCAGCGCCCTGTTTCCCACGGCCCCTTGGGGGGGGTGGGCGCAGGCAGGAGCACCCTCCGGGGCCAGGCATGGACCCCCGTGCCCCAGCACTCTGTGCCCACAGCACCCACCATCGAGGCAACACCAATCCAGGTACAATCCTGCCCTTATCAGTGCCGCTGCCAACAGCGCACAACGAAGGAAAAGCAAATCCCAAACAGCTCCCTTCCTCCCGCAGGCTCGTCCCCAGTGCGGGGTTATATTTAGCCCTCCACGCGCGGGCAAGGCAGACAATACAGCCCCATGTGAGAACTGCGGGCGGGAGGAAACGTGCTCAATAGCCCCGACGACTTCCCGCATCCTGACATTGTCGCTCCCCTCTGGCCGCTTCCTTGCATGGAGGCAACAGGACCACAGCGCCCAGCACCCCATGCCCACCCCGGGATGCGTCCTGCCCCTGCCAGCGGCTCAGGGCATCGTCCCAGTGCAGCACGACAAGGGCAGAAGTTGCTGCCCACGTGCTCAGGGGCTTTTTCTGGTGTAGGGTGGGTGATTTGGTCGAAAAGCAAGGAGCCATGGTGGGCCCGGGGTGCTGGGGATGGGGATTCAGCCCTGGGCTGTGGCCGCAAGAAGAGGTGATGCTGAGCAGGAAGGGAACCTGTCCCGCTGTAGCTGTCCCCGGCCAGGGCTCAGGGGGAGCACCTCGATATACAGCAGAGCTGCTCCTCTCTCACAGCACTTCAGGAGTTTTGCCAGCCATGGAAAGGAGCCGTTGGGCACGGCATGGCAGCCCTGCACCGGGGGGCCGTGGCAGGAAGAGGCGAGTGAGACCCAGAGGCTGGGAAAGGACTCGGCTGCACTCGGGGAAAGGACTCAGCTGCACTCAGGAAAAGGGCAAAACCGGAGCCTGGGAAAACAGCCTCGGCTGGCCGGGCAGGGAGCAGATGTCCCCAGGGACTGCCGGGGACACGCTGGGGTGGGAGCAGGGGCGAAACACACCATTTGCTCTCCAGTGCAACTGGGGTGAGCATCCTCCGTGTCCCAGGGCTGCAGGGACACCGCGCTGCTTGCACGTCCTGGGTGTCCCGGGGTGACTGTGCTGCTGCAGGACGGGACACGGGGGGTGTGAGTCCCTGCGGGCCCCAGCACCCCGCACCGCTCCTCTCCTCCCCAAAGCATCATCACTCTGGGCCTTGCGGGAAGGGGACCGATGGCTCTGAGCAGCTCTTGTGCCAGCGCAGGGTCACAGCGTCCCCAGCCCCGTGCAGCTGGTGCATCCCTGCTCTGATCTAACCGGACGTCCGCTGGGGCTGTCCAGGTGTGCCGAGCCGTGACGAGTGGCCGGGGGGGGCTCTCACTGCCCCTGCCTGTGCAGCAGCTTTCCCAGTCCCCCGGGCCGACCCCAGGGAGCTGGGGCACAGCTCAGCCCCGCCATGGCCCCGGCTCGCTCCCCGCATCCTGCCTCCGGGAACTGCCACCAGCTCCTCTCACGAGCTGTTCCCGATGGACCCTCAGGAGCAAACCTGACCCCCGGCAGGGCAGAGGGTCAGCCCGGGGGCTGCAGCCGCCCTCGGAGATGGTGGCGAGGAAACAGCAAGGCAGCAGAGCCATGCCAAGAGCACGGCAGCCAGCTTGCTCCCTCCGAGCCTGGGGCATGGCCACCACGGGCTGGGCAGGGACAGGCAGCACTTCTGCAGCTGCTGGATTCAATCCCTGCCCTGCGGCACAGTGCAGCCACCAACAGCCCCGGTGCAGGGACTGCCCCGGAGCCGGACAAGCCCTGGGAGGATGCTCTCCCACAAAACGTCGGCCTCGGGGCCTGGTGTGGGACTCCCTGCCTGGAGACAGGCTCCCCCCTCGCACGGCCCCAGCTGCGCTGCTGGCACGGCTCCTCGCCACACTCCGGCTGCAGCGCCCAGCTGTGCCGTGCTGGGAACAGCTGGATTACAAACGTGCTGGACCAGGCCAAGGACTTGCGCTTGAGCAGTTGTGAGCAGGCATGGGAAGCCAGATTTTTGCCATAATGGTTTATTCAAAAAAGCTTCCTCTCACTATTTGTGAGCCACCGTGGCTGCTCACCCCAGCCCTGAGCGCTTGCCGGCTCCTATTCTTGTCCAGCCGGTGCTTCCCAGGCAGCACATTGTTGGGATTCAATGGGAGGAAGGGTGGGTTTACAGCACCGAGGGCCTAGGAGAAAGGCAACCAGGCTCTGAGAAGCAGCTTCACTCCTGCCCCAGCGCCTGCCAGGAACCCATGGCCCCGCAGCAACACCGCTATCTGCCATGGGACAGAGAGGAGTCCCCAGACACACGGAAACATGGCAGGACCAGCAAGGCAGCAGGAGTAGGGCAGGGGCTACCTGGCCAGGTGCCATCAGTGCCTGTGCAGCCACTGTGGCAGATCAGTCCTTCCCAAGGGCATTGTTCCAGCGCTGCACCACAGCATCCCCCCCTCCCCGACTGACCGACACCACATGGGCCCAGGGGAGGAAACGGGGAAGCAAGGCCCCGACAAAGCCCGATTGTGCCCACCGGTCCTGGGAACAGGCAGATCAATGGGCTATAAACAGCCAAGGGAGCCACTCCGTCGCGGGGTGAACAAAGGCATTTCGGAAGACATTTCCGAGCTGGGTCCGGCTGGTCCCGGCTGGGGGAAGGGATGGGACTGTTCCCACCCCGGCACACAATAGGGAACAGCCGTCGCCCAGCATCACCCCACAGCCAGGCTGCGAAAGCAAGAGGCCAAGGGAAGGGTCTACCTCGGGGGACAGTGCCAGCCTGCCAGGGGGACCAGGGCAGTGACACGAGAGGTGCCATGAGCACCAGTGCAGGAGGTGGCAGTGATGCATGGCTGGGACACACTTTGCATCACCCCAAGTCTCCCCCTGCACCTTCTCACGCAGCCACAGCTGCTCTCGCACACCGCAACAGCGAAGGCCTGTGAGTTCCCAGCAGTACTGGGCCACGATCCAGCCCGAGGACAGCAGGTCGGGAGGTAAACACAGCCGGGCAGCGCCAGCAGTAAAGCTGTCAGCAGGACAGGAGCTGGCCCCGAGGAAGCGGGACGGAGCGATGTGAAACGCTGAACTGGCTGCTGACCTCAGGGCTTCGCACCAGACACGACAGATTTATCGTCCCCGGGAGGGGAAGGCCGGGCCGGGGCAGCGGTGAGGCCTCGCTCAGGCACCAGGGGAAAAAACAAGCGGAGAGGCAGTGATAACCCCAGCTACGGCCGCTCAGCCCCGGCACGCTGCTGGCAGCCAGCGGCGGCAGTTACCGGCTGGCCCTGCTTGGGCAGCTCTCGCCAGGGTTTGGTCCCACCATGTTGGTGACACCCAAGGCTGGAAGGGACACAGGCCACCAGTCCCCAGTGCTCGCTGTCAGCCTCTCCTGCAAGACACTGCCCCGCTCAGCAGCCCAGCAGGACCCCCCATCCCCTGGGCCCCCACCCAGCGCGGCCACAGCCCTTCTTGTCTAGATAAGGAGGCTGAAGGAAGCAGATGACGTGGCCGGGGGAGCTGGGAGGGAGGCAAAACTGCAGCATGGGCTGGGATTTCGGTGCCTCCCCCTCCTTCCTGCCTGCCACCCTCTTGCCAGGCACCAAGGTCAGTGCCCGGCCTGGGACAACGATAGCATTCCTCCCGCCAAGAGGGGTTGCCTCTTGAAAACATAAGGAGCAGAAACACACTCAAAGCCAAGGTTAGGGCCAAGTGCTGACGCAGAAGACACAGAGGCCCAAGGACTGACAGAAGTTTATTCTGGCTGTTCCCGCACAGGGCAGAGAGCTCCCTGTTCTCTACACACCAGACCAAAGGCACTGCCACGCTCGGAGCACCGTGACAGAAGCAGGACCAGGACTTCCACTGCCCCCCATCTCCCTTGCTCGCTGCAAAGCCTGGGGACGAGGCAGAGACAGGTTCCTCAGAGATCTCCACCGCTGCTCAGGCTCCTGTGGGGGTAACGTGGTAGTGTGGTGCTGTGGTCGGGGTTCATGAAGAGCCACAGGAGAGCTGTAAGCAGGACAGCAGGTCCTCCTGTGGCAGCCAGTTAGCCTGACCCCGACCCCATGTCACTCAGTTCCAAGTTTCTTCTATCTTCACACCAAACCTAAGAGATGCGGGTGGAAGCAGGCTGAGAGGGCTTTGTGGTTCAGGGGCCGGGACAGGGCGAGAGGTGCTGAAGTTTCAAACATGCTCACCTCCAAAGCATGGTTCCCTGCCTGCTCTGCCACAGAGGAGGAGGTCTGGGTGCTGTGTCTTGAGCACATCCGTGGGGTGGGCAAACCCTGACCCTCCGGAGGGCCCCGGGAGCGTGAAGAGCAGCAGTGGGCACAGCGTATTGCCCAGGTACGGCCCGGCGCAGGAGGGCTGGTGGAAGATGTGCAGGTGACAGGAGAGTCCCCGGCATGGTGCTGCAGGACACAGCCCTCCAGCGGCCAGCCCCAGCGCCGGGGACAGTCGCTCCAGGGCACTGCGTTTGCTGAAACAACTTTATTAACTCTTTTCCGGGCGGTTCCTGTTCAGCACGGCCCGAGGGGCGAACTCCAGCTTGTCCTTCAGGCTCACCACCTTGGTCAGGTCCTTGCCGGCGATCTCCTGCAGCTTGCGCTCCTCCCGCTGCTCCGAGATGCTCTTCTCCTCCTCGGCCGCGGGCGAGGGGTCGCCGCGGAGGAACCACTCCAGGTGGTAGCCCACTAGCCCCACCACGAAGGCCACCGGGAAGGTGACGTACGGGGCCTTGGAGCGCACGGCCGCCCACAGCACGGACCACATGGCGACGGGGGCTGCGCCTGGGCGGGGGGGGTGGGAGGGGGGCGAAAGGCGGCGGTCACAAGCCGGGCCCGGCCCCCCGCGGCGCCCGAGGCCTGCGGGCCTGGCAGCGCCCGGGCGAGGCTCGGGCGGGCACCGCCNGGCGACGGGAGCGCGGCCGAGAGAGGCGCCCCCGCGGGCCGGCGGCGCGGTGCTGCCCCCTGGCGGGCGGAGCGGGAGCGGCGGCGCGGGAGGAGCGACACCCACCGGGGGACCCAGGGGGAGACCGCCGGGGAGAGCCACGGAGGGATACCCACGGGGGGAGAGCCACGGAGGGATACCCACGGGGGGACACCCCCGGAGAGACCCCCGGGAGAACCCCACGGGGAGACACCTCCTGGGAGACCCCCGGGGGGATGAGGGGAGAGAGCCACAGGAGACCCCCGGGGAGAGTCACGGGGAGGCCCATGGGGAGATCCACAGGGAAAGAGCCATGGGGAGACCCACTGGGAGAGACCCTCGGGGAGAGACCCACAGGGGGACATCCATGGGGAGAGCCAGGGGGAGACCCCCGGGGAGAGCCACGGAGGGATACCCGCGGGGGGACACTCCTGGGGAGACGCCCGGGGAGAGAGCCACAGGGACACCCCCACGGGGAGACCCACGCGGGGACACTTACAGGGAGAGACCCACAGGGGGACCCAAGGAGATACCCCACGGACACCCACGGGGAGATGCCCACGGGGGAGAGAGCCAACTGGAGACACCCACGGGGACAGCCACAGGGAGAGACTTGTAGGGAGAGGGACCCACAAGGAGCGAGCCGTGGGGAGATCCACGCAGGCGCCCACAGTGGGACACACGGGAAAATCCACAGGGAAAGAGCCGCGGGGAGACCCACGGGCAGAGATCCACGGGGAGACCCGCAGACACCCCCCAGCTACCTCCAGGGAGAGCCCCTCTCCCTCCCCATGGACACCCCTCTCCCACCCCACGGACACGAAGGGGCGGCAGACGGGGGAAAGGCGAGCCCGGCACCAGCCGTGTCCCTGCGGGGAGATGGCCGCTGGCCCGGAGTAACCAAAGTCATCTTTATTAATTGCGGCGGTTCGTTACAATAAAAAGGGAGCCACGTGTCACGGTCACTGCACGGCACTGGCCAGGGTGGGGGCCGGGGGGCCCNGGGGGGGGAAAGGGTTTGGGTGGCTGAGAGGGCGCTGCCGTCCCGGAGGTGTTTAGCACCGACAGACCCCCCTGGAGCGAGGGACCCCCAGTGAGGCATCCCCCTGCTCGCCTCCGGCCCCCCCTGCTATATGGGGGGCACGAGCTGGGCCCCCCACCAGCCGCCTCCAATCCCACTGCCCTGCCCAAGGGCCTTGGGTGAGGTTTGGCCCTGGATTTCGGGAGCTACCTGGCACCCACTGACCCCGCTTGGGCTGGTGATGCTGCGTGGGGCTGCTGGCATGGTGGGGGACAGGGATGGGGTCCTCCCTGCTTCTGCCACCAAAAGGGACACTGGGTGGGATAGGACGCTTGGAGAGGGGATGGGGACAGGGACGGGGCAGATGCAGCCTCCTCACACCGCTCACCCTGAAGGGGACCTTTGGGGACCCCCCACCCTGCTCCTGGGTCTGTGCACAGCAATGGGGGAGCTGGGACATCCTGGGGTGTCCCCTGGCCCCACGGGGCACCAGGCACATGACAGCCCCATCCTGGGGTCTCCCATCCCAGCGGGGCACCAGGAGCTCGGGGAGAAGGGGTGACCCCTGGGGTGATCTCTAGCAGCCCCGCACTCAAGGGGCAGCTGCTAGCCATGTCCACGCTCCTGTCCCACCCGCTGGCGCCCAGGGCAGAGCTGCCGCGGTCCCCGGCACCACCGGTGCAAACGGGCTGCGGGCAGGTCTCCCCACCACTACCGCCTCGCTCGCACACCGGGGAAACAGCTTCCACCGTCAGCAAGGCATGGGGGGACCGTATCCCCCATCCCCGGCTAGTGCCACGCTGCAGAGGTGCTCCCGGACTCCAGGCTGGCGGGAGGGAAGGACGGAGGGATGGAGGGACAGACTGACGGGGAAGGAGGGCTGAGCGGGAAGGGGAGAAGCGCGTCGCGATGCTCCGTGCGAGGGAAGCGGGGCGGCTCGCCGTGACCGGGGGGTTCTGCTGCTCTGGTCCGTCCCACCAGCCAGAACACAGCGCTGGTCACGTGTAGTTTCTGGTTTATTCCTCAGGTTATATTTATATATGTATAGAGGGGAAGGAGCCTGGGTCCCCCGCGGCACCCAAGCCGGAGGCAGGCGGGGGCATCGTGCGGGAGCCGCTTGTCCCCACCGTGTCCCAAAGCCTCGTGCCGGCCGGGCCGGGGTGCGGGGCTGGGGGGTCTCTGGCCGGGCAGGGGCTGGGGGGTCCGTCCCCGCTGCGCGCTGGGGGATTGCACTGAGTACAGAAAGGCGGGGGGGCCTGCCTGCAGCCCCCTCCCCTCCAGCCCGGCGGGGCCGGGGGCCGAGGGTCACCTCTCTTTCGGTCGGGACGCAGGCTAGTGGGGGGTGCAGAGGGGCTGGGGGGATGGGAAGGGGACAGAGAGCTGGGACACGGCCCCAGGGAGGGCAGAGGGAGGGAGGGAGAGCCCCCGGCCCCGGGAGAGGCTGGCAGGGGCATGCGGGCGGGGGGCAAGGGGACGGGGCAGAACCGGGCTTGTGTTCACCCGCCGTCGGATCCACGAAAGGTCTAAGATAGAAAAGAGAGAAGCTGTGAGTGGGGCCAAGAGCTGCCCCAGGGTGTCCCCGCGGCCCCCCATCACAGTGAGCTACGGCCGCGCCGTCCAGTCCGAGTAGAAAAGCGGAGGCTGCGGTCACAGCCGGGTCTGCGCCTCGGGGATGTAGATCTCGATGCTGTCCGCGCTCTCGGTGGCCGAGCTCTGGCGGAAGGAGGCAGCCCGCTTGGCTGCCAGGAGCCGCTTGCGGGCCTCCTGCCGCTGCCGGTCCACCGAGTCCAGGGAGCGCTCCTTCACCGGGTGCACCTTGGAGCGCGGCGGCTTCTTTGGTATCGGGGGAGGCACCTTCTTCTCCTCCTGCACAGACAACGGGGGCTTCAGGGTGGGCGTGGGGATGGGACCTCCGGGGAACAGGCATCCCGCTGGGCTTGGCATGGCCAGCCGGTGTGTGGGACGTGCGCGGTGCTGCCATAGGCGGCAAAGCCAAAGCCCCGGTGAGACGGCCCCGTGGCCCTCCTGCACCACACCAAGTCGCAAGGCAGGGCTGCGCGTCCCTCCGTCCGTCTGCACGGGCGCGAAGGCACCCGCAGCACGCTGCCCCTGCCCATGCCGAGACCTGCCCGGCCCTTTGCAGGCAGCGCTGCCCAAAACACCCGGCGAGCCGGCGGCGAGACCGCGGCAGGGGAACAGCCCCTTCTTATAGCCTCGTTTTTTTCCAGCTCTGTTTTTCAAGTGTTTGCTAAAAGCAGTGACTGGTGACAGCCCAGCGGCAGCGGTTTGGGCGCAGATGTGCTTAGGGAGGAGGAGGGAGGTGACAGGGGACAAGTGCCAGTGGCAGAGCCCTGCCCTTACCTTGGGCTCCACGATCTTCCACCCGTTGGCCTTGAGCTGCTGGAGCTCCGCGAACTTCATGCTGACATCCTCAATGGAGAGCTGCAGGAGGTCCCAGAAGCCGGCCAGGTCTTGGAAGGTGGGCACGGGGAACGCGTTGGGATCCTGTGGGGACAGAGTGTCATCCACATCCGCCTGTGGGACACCGGCTCTGCTGCCCACGCGGCCATCCCACCCCCACGCTGCTGGGGGCCTCTCCGTCCAGCTCTCCCCCATGTCATTACAAAGTCCCTTTTCCATCCCCTATGAGCCCCCCGCCTGCCACGGCCGACCCCGCAGCACCACTGCCGGCACTCACCATGTTCTGCTGGCAGAGGCGGTAAAACTGCTGCACCTTCTGGGACATGAGGAGCTGGGCGCTGCCCACGGCACTCCGGATCTTCTCCAGGACTGGCAGGAGGAGAGCAGATGGTCAGTGCTCTCATGGGGCACGGAGCCTCTCCCCACTGCGGGGCAGGGACCTGCGCCCCCTTGGGGGCAGAGGGGCAGCCCGGGCAGCTCGGAACCCCCCCAACCCATGTGGCATCTCCTCCCTCCTCCAGACCCCACTAGTGCCAGAGAGTTTCCTGCTGTTTCTTGCCCCCACCCAACTTCTTCAGCCTCGGCAGGGGAGATGCTCCAAGGTGGTCCCAAGGTGGGAGCAGTGCAGGACTGGGGCTGGGCCCCCCCAGCTCTACAGAACCCCCCATCCCTCCCAACCCCACAAAGCCCCTGACTCACTCTCCTCCGGCAGGTCGTAGTCCTCGGCCTCCCTCTCCATCTGCTGGCACCAGCCCTCCATCTTCTCCACCTCCGCCTGCAGCAGTTTGATGAACCATTCCCCGTCGCGGTGGCAGGGGGAGGCACGGCCGGAGTCGGGGAGGCTGCGGGAGCCCCGCTCCATCCAGGCATCCCGCCGGGGCACCTCCACCGTGTCGTACTGCAGCTGATAGTCCTCCCGGTACGCCCACTGCCCCTGCGTGTGCACCGTCTTGTACACCGCGTACTGCCGGCCGGACTCGGGCTCTGAGGAGTGCCGCTGGAAGGGGCGCCCGAACTGCAGGGCTTTGTCCTCGGTGGCCACGGCCAGGCCGGTGAAGCCCTCCAGCTCCAGGTCCGCCTGCACGCCCGCCGTCACGCTGTTGGAGCGCTTGAAGCGTGCTCGCCTGCAGAGAGGGAGAGCTCATGGGGACCGGGTACCATGGCGGGCAGGGGCAGGGTGAGGGATGCCCGTGGGCGGGATGGGGCTGGGGATGCCCGTCTGGATCTCGGAGCATTCGGGGCCGCGGGGACAGCCCTGAGCAGCCGCAACCTGCCGGTCCCTCATTCCCTCTGCTCTTAGCCCGTTTCCATGGCTACCGGCGCTGGACCGAGGATGGAGAGGAGCGTGCACCAGGGCTGCGTGGGCACGTTGCCGGAGCTCCTCTCCTGCAGGCTGTGCAGGTCCCAGCACGCAGCGCTCCCACCCCGGCCAAAACGTCATGTTTAGCTGCAGAAAAGCCCAAAGGTTTCATCTGCGCCGGGGCAGGGCTCAAAGCGCAGGGCTGAGCGCTGGCGGAGGAGACCCCAGCACAGGGCGGGAGCGGGGGAGCCCCTTCCCCGGGCAGTCCGTTGGCAGCAGTGAGGCGTGAGGGCAAAGGGAAGGCAGATCCTGCCCCAGGTGGGGGCATCTGGCCTGGCATGGGGATGGTGCTGAGCTCTGGGGGCCTCAGCCAGCGGAGAGAGGGAAAAGATGCTGCAGGGCAGCTCAGGGAGCGCCAGGGGAACCCAATCCCCCAGCGCAGCGAGCGTGGCAGGTCTCAGCCCAGCCTGGCCGTGCCGTACCTTTTGTCCTCCTCCACCTGCACCCCGATGGAATGGAACTCCCTCTGGCTCCGGCTCTCCGTATCCGAGTCAGAGATGGCCTCGACCTACCGAGGGGCAGAGGGAGAGCGCTGGAGGGTGGCCCCGAGACGCGGCATGGCGGCTCAGCGTCGCCCGCGCTACTGGGGCAGGCTCAGAGCCCGCAGGGAGGAGCGAAGCCCACCTGGACGCCAATGGAGGGGCGCCACTTGCGCTGCCGAGCCAAGCTCCTCAGCTCCTCCCGGCCGGGGATGGCCTTGATGATGAGTGTGGAGGGCTTGGGAGCGCCACGGGGCTGGACCGGGGGCAGGTCGAGCGTCACAGTCGTCACCTTGGAGCTCTCCAAGCTCTCGGCCGAGTTGCAACGGGCCGCGGTGTCTTTGGACCAGGCGGGGCTGCGGGCGACCTCGCCGGGCAGGTAGCTGTCATGGGTGGACTCGGTGCTGCTCTGCGCCGTGACGGAGATGAGGGGTTTGGCTTTGGTTCCTGGAGGGATGGGAGGTGGAGCTTTTCTGTAACTGAAGGCTGTTGTGGGAGAGGCGCAGGATGAAAAGGCGCGTGAAAACACAGACACTTGCTCATTTCCCGCCGCGAACGGGGGCCCCGGGGGAACAGGGGTTTGCACCTTGGCTGCCCGAGATCCGGGCTGGAGCTCAGAGGGGCTCTTTGGCCAATTCATCCCCAGAAAGGGACTGGAAACCACCCCAGACCCATGCCGCCCACGCTGCTGCAGCACCCAGCGAGGGGCAGAGATGGGGAGACAAAGCAGGGGGAAAGAAATGGAGGGAACGGCGGGCGGGTGCTGGGGACACAGAGCAGCCCTCTGGCCAGGGACGAGCCACCAGCAGGATGCTCTCATCCTGTGCCGGGGGCTGCACGGGGCCGGGGGCAGAGCAGGGGCAGCACAGCCCTCGGTGGGTGCCGGGGCGAGCAGGCAGGGAGACGCGGGGGTCCCTCGCGCGGCCAAGCTCCCCCCACCCCCCGGGGACTCACAGGGGCTGGGCTTCAGGATGCTGCTGGTGATGGGCGGCCCGGCGGGGGCCGACATGGAGAAGAGCGAGAGGCAGTCGTCGTCCTGGGAGCAGCCCGCCTGGATGGCCCGCAGGTAGCTGTGGCTCCGCATGCGGAAGCAGCCGGGCAGGTCCAGCGCCTCCACAGCCTGCGACTCCACCTCGCCGAAAACCGACTCGCAGACAGCCTCAAACTGGTGGTTGAGCTCGTCGTTGATCTGGGGAGAGCGGCGGGTGAGGCTGGGGGCGGCGAGATGGAGCCGGGGACGAGCGGGGCAGGAGATGCTCAGAGGAGCATCCGCCACCCCCCACCCTGCTCCAACCCGCCCCACGGCACCCGTGACGTGGGAGCCTACCTGGCCGGTGGTGAAGGAACGCCCGTAGCCCTGTCCCCGCGGGAGCATTCGTGGTGGCGTGCAGCAGCTGGGACAGTTACAGATATATGAATCAGAATAGTGCCTACTTGCAAACCTAATGAGAGACAGTGGGAATAGAAGGGATCGCACCAAAAGCAACACATTCAAGCAGAGCATTCGGAAACGCAGCCGCAGCGATGCTCCCGCCGGCCGCTACCGCTGTCCCCACTCCTAACTGCCCCAAAACCCCATCCTGGGGGTTACAGACCTGTCCCCCAGTGGTGGAGGACCACCAGAGGGGTACACAGCAGGGCCAGGGACGAGGAGCCAGCCTGTCACCCGCCAGGACTGGGTCACATCACAGCCTTCTCCTTTTGTACGTGCCTCTCCTCCCCAACCTTTGCTCATAGCTGCAGCAGCAGATCCCGTCCCCCCAAAAGCCCAGCGCAGCCATGTCCCCCCTGGTGCCCGCCAAGGGCAGCTACAGCTCCCGGGGACCCCCAGCCCACAGCGCCGCTGCCGCCCACGGGGCCGAGACAGGGCTGGGAGGCGACAGCCCTTACTTGGTCCTGGCCTGGTCGGCGCTGGAGGAGCGGCGGTAGCTGTCTCGCCGCGTGGCCGCCCTGGGCAACACTTTGGCGCTGGCCTCCGAGTCGGCGCTGTCCTCGTCGCCCATGGCCTTGATGTAGCTGCCGCTGCGCATCCGCCGGCAGGGGATCTCCCCGTCCTTGCCCACCGCTGGGTACCCGCTCCACTCGTCCTGCGGCACCTGGGGCAGGAGGCAAGCGTGGGAGGACGCAGTGGCCGGGGTCCCGCGGCCGGGACGCGGAGCCGAGCCCTGCGGCTGCCATGTGGCACACGCCAGCCCGAGCCAGGCGTGCGTGCGTGGCCCAAACCCCGGTGCGCATGCGGCGCCATGGCTCCCCTGCCCTCCCCACGGCGCCCCGGGGCTGCAGGGACAGACCCTGGGGGCTCTGACCCCCCTGGGAAAGGCCCTAAATCCAGGACTCCTAACAGCCGCGGCTCCCCGTGCCCCGTGCAGGGCCGTTCCCAAAACACGGGGCAGCGCAGCCGCTCCCACCTCGCAGCCCCCCCGGCAGGCGCCGCTGGGCCAAATCCCACCCATGCCAGTGCGGCCGCCCGGCTGACGTAGCGGCTGCCAGTCCCACCACGCGCCGCTGACGCCGGCACCACGGGGTCCTTACTGAGCGGTGGCGGTGGGACGGCGTCCCCCCGGGCCCCATGGGGAGGGCGGTGGGGCTGTCACTCTGCCCCAATGCCCCTGTTGGTGGCAGAGCGGGGCCCCGGCCACCCCCCGCCCCCGGCCAGCACGGCATTACCGCTGCCTGTCTCCTTCCCCCGGGAAAGGGAGAGAAGAGTTAATTAGTTTTTAATTGGAAGGGGGGTGACCTAGAAGGGTCGGTGATGTGGCAGGCTGTGGCACCCGGCCAGGCACCAGCGGGATAAAAGCAGTGAGGAGGGAGCAGGCACGGGGCCACCGGCAGCCCGGAGCCAACGGAGCCGGTCTGACCCCAAATCCAGCGGGCACCAGGGCAGGAGGTGGCAGATGGGGCTTCGCACTGCCGGCGAGGGGACAGCGGGGACCGGCGTGGGATACCGGGGACAGGGTGCAAGCGCTGGGGACGTGGAGCGGAGCTGGAGCATCCCCACGCCGCCCCGGGCTGCTGGGATGGAGGGTCTCAGCCCCGGCTCGCCCCACAGCATCGCTGGCTGCAGTCCCCGAGATGGCAGCCCCCCGCCCTGCCTGGCCCCTCACCTGCAGGTACTGGTACGCTCGGTCTTTGGCCTTTGCCTCCTGAAGCATCAAGGTCTTCTCGGAGCCGCCGGCGCTGGGGTAGGCTTCGCGGGCCTGGCTGACGGTCATGGTGTGCCAGGCACTCCTCTTGAGCGTCTGGCCGTCCAGAGACATGGACATGCCGGCACAGGCCAGGCATTTTCCTTCCCCGCCGCCCTTTAGACTCTTCAAGGTCAAGTCTCTGAAGGCACTTTCGGGAGCGTCCACGCAGTACTGGGTGCCCTGGTCGGCGGCGTGCCGGCCGGACACCATGTAGCTGCTGTCGCTGTCCAGGTTGTCGTCGGAGCTCCACCAGCCCATCATCTTGGACCGGTGCCGGGAGTCCACCTTGCGGTCCTTGCTCTTGCTGCGCTTGCCGTGGCGGGACTGGTGGTGGTGATGGTGGTGGTGGTGGTGGTGGTGGTGGTAGCCGTCCCCGCGGCCGTCCATCTTGGTGCCGTTATAGTCCCGCTTGGCCGGCGCCTCCAGGGAGTGGGACTTGGCGAAGAGCTTCTGGACGGAGTGGACGAGGTGGCGGATGCGGCTGGGGCTCTCGCTGCGGGGCTCGGCGCCGCCGGCCCGCGGGTACTGCAGCGTGTGGAAGCCGTCGTGGTGCAGCGGCAGCTGCTTCTCGAACTGGTCCAGCAGCGTGGGGGGCAGGCGGTTGATCTTGCTGGCGGGGTGGGCGGTCGCCATGCATTCGTCGCAGGAGTCGTAGGGCTGCTGCGCGTGGTGCATCCTCGGGAAGGTGCTGCTGGCGCTGGCGGAGGGCGGCTCGCTCAGGGGCCCGCCCGGGCACTCACCGGCCGCACCAGGGCTCCGCACCGGGCAGTAGGGATGCTCCAGGGAACACGGCTCGCTGGGGCTGAGGAGGTACGGCGGCCGGCCCTCGGGACCGTGCTGGATGTAGTCGGCGGGATGCTCGCAGTCCTCTGGGATGCAGCGGCAGCGGTGGCCGGAGGAGGGTTGTGCCTGGCTACGCTCCCCATGGTAGCCCTTCATGGTGTCAGCACCCTCCCCGTAGCCTCGGCATCCTGCAGGGTTGTCCCTGCGGGCTCACCTGTGGGGACAGGGACAGGCATGGCGTCACGCTCCCCTCCGTGCCCTCCCGCCAGCAAAACGTTGGGGCCATCCCGCAGGAACCAACTGAGGGTGGTGGGAAGCTCCCAGGGCAGGATTCGGCCCCAGCTGAGACCCTGTGAAGCCAGGCTGAGATGCCAGAAATGTGGTTCCCCATGGCATAAGGGGGGCACGTCACCGGGGCCGGGCACCCGGGGTCCCCCCCATCTTGGCTGCACAGAGAGGGCAGCAGAAGGGTGGAACGGGAAGGAGAAGGCACCGCCGGCAGCGATGCAGGCAGCGCAGGGCCTGCAGACGGCGAGGGAGGACACGCTGCCATCATCAGAAACTTGTTTTCTTCTCCGACACCAAATATTATGAAGTGTTTCTCCATTAGGAAAACGGTTCTGGCTGAGTTTTTCAGCCGTTGCGATTCACAGAGCCGCTAATGAGCTGCCGCGGGGCGCGGGGGGGCCGCGCTCTGATGTCTCCATCCAGCCCATCCTCCTCACGCAGCCCCGGCCGCCGCGCTCGACCGCGGATGGAGACCCACGAGTGGCCATCCCACCGTCCCGCTGCCCCCCACAGTCCCGCCGGCCCCCACGGACGGAGAGCCAGGGAGCGGAGGCGGCTGCGCTGCGTGCGGGGCAGCCCCAGGAGGATGCAGGAGGACGGAGGGCGTCGAGCCGGGCTGAGCCTCGAGCCGGCTGCCGGGACGCTGGAGCAGTGGGGCTGCGCACACCCGCAGAGGTTTGTCTTCCTTACAGTCCCTCAAAGGCTCTGCCTTTGGTATGACTGTAAATGAGGAAATTACTTATTCTCCAGTGTAGCTCGGCTAATTAACAGGCATCATTAATGCTCCTGTTATCATACTTAGGCAGGGTGCTGCGGGCAGCCCGTCTCCAAGACTGGCTGCAGGGAAAGGTGACCGTGGGACGGTCCCCGCGGTACACGGGGTCCGATGGACGCGTAGGGGTTGGAAACGAGGGATGCCGGGAGGATGCGGGGGGACGGAGGCACCGCGTGCCTGAGGAGCGCCGGGAGCGGAGCGGGGCTGGAGGCCCCCGAGGGGCACGGGGGCGGGCGGCGAGGCGAGCGTTGGCGGCGAGCGGCAGACGGGGCCGCGGCAGCGCCCGGGGAACGTGTCTGCCCTAATAAGCCGCCGCCGCCACCGCCTGCCTTCCCGGCTTCAAGGCTGGATGGCTCCGTCCTGTGCCTCTGCCCCCGCCCTCACAATCGCGCTCCTGCTCTAACGAGGCTCCCTAATTGCCGCATCTTAACCGAAGGATGCTGCAGCCTGTTACAAAAAGAAATGCCTCTCCTCTCCCGGGAGAGCCGCTAAGAGGAGCGAGCACAGCAGCGTGGGAAGGGGCTGCCTCCGCTGCCCCGGGACCGAGCCGGCCATCGGCAGCAGGACGGATGGACAGACGGACGGACAGACGGGCTCCCAGCCCCAGCCCTGCCTCCACGGGCTGAGCTATCATCTCCTGCTCGGCGAGGGAAGCTCTCAGCTGATCCAAATATTGCCGCAGCGGCGGGAAGAAGGAGTCAAAATAGCTGAGCAGCCCGTCACCACGAGCCCGGCGGGCTTTTGTGCTCAGCTGGTGGAGGAATTAAACAAAGCCGGGCCCCGCCGCCGCACCGGCGAAGGCAGCGCCGCAGCTCTCCCGCAGCCGCGGGCAGTGACGGGGCAGCGGGATGGGACAGAGGATGGGGACACGCCATGGCAGAGGATGGGGACGTGCCATGGCAGAGGATGGGGACACGCCATGGTGAAGGATGCTAGGTCCCCACCAGCACCAGCTCGCCAAAGCCACGCAGGCGCCTGCGCCCTGGCCAGGGACCAGCTGGTCCCCGCCGCAGGCACCCTGGCGATGGGGAAGGGGTCGGGAGCGATCCTGCGGGTCCCAGCACAGGCAGCGTGGCCGAGGGTCCCCGTCCCCATGTCCTGGCGGGGATGGCCACACGCAGAGGGCAGGAGAAGTCGCCGAGCCCACCCCTCTGCCCGGGCCGGGGTGGGGGGAGGCGGCCGGAGCGCGGCTCAGGGGCAGACGGCTGCGGGCGAGAGCCGGAGCTGTGTCGCGCCGACGGCAGTCACGCCGCGCAGCCCTCGGGAAGGAGGGGATTTGCGACACCGAACCGCAGACTCAAAAAGGGGGGAAAAACCCAGCCCGGCTGAATTTTGTGCCATTTAACACCAGGGTAATTACCACCAGTGGGAACCTACCGCCCACACAATTATGTGCTAGGATAAACTGGAAGAGCATAATTACCATTACAAATAACTCACTTCTTGCCTTTATTGCATCCGAAGCCTGGAGAAACTCCCACCAGCAATTCCCCACCCTGCCACCTTCCCCCTGACGCCTGCTCCTGCCGTGCCTCTCCCCGCCATGAGGGTCAGCACAGGGAGGAGAGGGGCCCATAAGCACCCCTCAGCACTGAGGACCACACCAAAATTCAGCCCCCCTCACTTAATTTTCCTTAGGGGCGCTTGGCAGAGGTGCTTCTGCTTCCCGGCAAACCGCCCTGGCACAGGGCTTTCCAAAATTCCCAGGTCAAACCCCGAGAGCCGGGGTCGACGGCCCCGCGCCCAGGGGGTCCTGGCCCCCCACCCTTCCCAAGCAGCCCCCACCACGGGCAGCGCGTGCCGGTGTCCCGGCAAAGCCCCTCGGTGGCACTTACCGCCCGGCGCTCAGGGGGATGCTGTCCTCATGGCCCCGGCGGTGGCGGCTCCTCCACGCTGGGTGTCCCAGGGGCAGCAGGTTCTGGGGGAGCGACACGAGGGGGATGAAGCCCGGGGAGGAAAAGCAAGGGTGTTCCTCCCCAAAAAACAGCCTGACCCCCGCTCCCCGTGTATTTTTTTAGCAGCTCAGCCTTCCCTCCTCCCCCGAGGCCACCCCGTAGGCAGCGCTGCCTGCACCGGTAGCGACGGGAACGGCTCCGCACGGCCGCAGCCACGTGTTTCGCCCAGCTTAGCCCCAAAACCATCCCCAGCCCCATCCTCTTATGCAATTCCCTGCCAGCGGGCGCCGGAGCCGGCCCAGCGGCCACCTTGCCATTGACTTTGATTTGCTCTGGATCCGGCCATATGCTCCACAAAGCCTCCTCCCGCCACCCCGGCGTTCCGGCGCGAGCAAAGGGATTTTTTTTCCCGGCCGCCGGCCCGGCAGAGGCGCGAGCTCGGCCCGTTCTGCTTTGCAAATTAGCGCGAGGTTTTGCCAGCACGGGTCCTGCTGGGGATCTTTATGGCTGGGGATGAAAGCGGGAGAGAACAAACACGCAGCGTGAGCGCCCGGCACCGCGCACGAGCTGGAGCCTGGGGGGAAAAAAAAAAAAAAAAAAATTAAAAAAAAAAAGTGGTCTTCCCACTTAGGAGCTGAGCAAATTTGATCTACGGTCGTCGGAAGAAAATAAATATGGAATACCGCCAGGTCGTTTTCACCGCGCTTTTAATCTATTTACTTTTTCCCAACTCATTGTAAGCGAGAAGGATTGTGGAAAGCAAACATTTTATTTTATTACTAATTGCTCCGTTATTTTATTAGGCTGTATTAGTAAAATTTACTCAGCCTGGGGAANAAAAAAAAAAAAAAAAAAAGAGGGGCTTAGTAAGAGATCGCCTAATTTAGTACATAATTCTGCGCCGAGTCATTATTTTCTTAAAAGGTGAATTAGCTGAAAGCAGCTCACTGATGGTTCATTGGCTGTGACAGGCGGGGAAGAGAGCGTCGTTAGGGAGAGGTTTGTCACCCTGATAGGTAGGGGCTGGGAAGGGGAAGGGGAAGGGGAAGGGGAAGGGGAAGGGGAGCGAGCAGGATGCAAAGATCGCAGCAAATGTGCTCAATGCAATCAGGAAATCAAATCTGTTAAGGCCAGAGAGCCGAGCGGGAGCGGGCGGGCGCTGGGTAGCGAGGGGCAGAACCAACCGGCCGCCGCTGTAAATAAGGGATGAGGTGAGATTTTTAAAAAGTCATGAAGGACAAATACCAGCTGAAGAATTGCAAATGGGAGCGGAGGAAGAAGTGTTTACCGAGGCCGCTGAGAGGGGCCGGCAGCATCGTGCTGCCCAGCACGGCCGGCACCCTGAGGGAGCTGGGCTGGGGGGCACTGGCACCCCGATGCCGCGGGGCATCTCCCCTGGCTCAGCCCTGCCCCGGCACGGCCCTCCTCGCCACACACCGGCACTTCCCGGGCACCAAACCCGGGGCTCGAGCCCAGCGCTGCCACCCCACTCCACGCGCGGGGAGGCTGAGGAAAGGCCGTTCGACGGGAGGGGCAGGTTATTAAGCACATGATTAATTTTGGCACCGGCCCCGGCTGCCTGACAGCTCCTTCTCCAGGGCTGGGGAGAGCGAGCGCGAGAGGTGCTGCCTCTGCTGATGCAGCGGTTGGTGGGATGAAAAATCCTGCAATGCAGCACTGCTTCTTAATGAGCCATTTGTCTTTGAGTCTTCTTGACTCATTACCATGCCGGGAGAGGGATGGGAGTTGCCCCAAGTCCCCATCTGAGCAATTACTCCTGGAGCAGAGCGAGGAAATACGGCCACGACGCGCCCCAGCTGCCAGGGATGCCGGCACGGCCGCCGGCACCGGGTCTCCCCGCCGCAACGCAGGTGACTACAGCCGCCGCTGGCGCGGGGGGAGCGGGACCCCCCGCCCCGCACAGCACACGCAGCTCAGCATCACCTGCCCGGACACCCTGGTCCCCAGAGCTGATTCCCCCGGGGCAAGAGCCACGGTCCTGTGCCGGGCCGTGCGAGGGAGACGGAGCATCCCGGAGCTGCCGGGGCAAAGCCAGCGGAGAAGGGAGCCTGGTGCTCCATCCCTGCAAAGCCCAAACCCGGATCTTGGCAGAAGAGCCACTTCTTCAAAAGCCCTCTACAAGTGGGGAGCAGCCGGGGCCGGCAGCCAGCGCCCGCAAAGAGGTTGGCTGAGGAGCAAAGAGGTGGCACAGGGAAGGGACCGCGCCAGCATCGGCAGAGGCAGGGCTGGCAGGGGTGAGCGGCCCCAAGGCACAGGCGCCTCCGGCCCCCTCAGCCCCACAGCGATGCTCATCCTGCCCACGGGAGCCGGGACACGGCACACAGGGAGCCGAGTACCGCAGGTGGGACCCCACGGCCAGAGCGGCAGGAGCGCCGCCGACTGAGTCGGGAGACCACGCTGGAGGGACACCCCCAGGCCAGGCAGGGCTCCAGGGACCCCAGCCCACACCAGCTGGCGCAGGGTTCATGGGCGCTGCGCCGCACGGATGAGCACCCATCACCGGTTATGCCCACGGACAGCTTCCCTCCCACGGACGCACTCGACATCTGCCCACAGTGCCCGGGGCCGGCAGCAGCCGGCACACTCCCCGGTGCCACTCCAGCGCTTGGTGGAAAGGGGGGACGTGCAGGTGACCCCGGGGAGCCCGGTGGGACGGAGAGCTGACACGAGACCAATGCGCCCAACGTGCACCTGCAGCAAAGGGAAGGGATGAGCAGGGGCAGCCCCCCACGCCGCGCTCACCCTGGGGGCTCTGCCCATGTCCCCGCCGGGCACCTTCCTCCAGTGCCCAGCAGAGCCCCAGGCGGGCGGTGGGCTCCGGGGATCCCCCAAGAGTTAGAACTACCCCCATCGGAGGACCCTTTCCAGGCATCTGGGGGCCATGGCAGCCCCCCCGGCGCTGCCGGCTGTGCCAGGGCCCCCGGCTGGCAGAGGTGCCGGGTGAACCCCGTTTCCACCCCCAGCCCCATTTTGCCATCCCCACCCGCTCCGCTGGCAGGACGGGCCGTGCTGCCGGGGCTTGAAAAGCCACTTATCTCCCCGGCCACCCGGTGTAATGACTTAAGCCGGGGATCACTCCAAAGCTGCTTTGGCGAGCTCGGGGCAGCACGGCGTTAGCACTGAGCGCAGCAGCAACCGCGATCTCTGGCCATGCCCTGCCCGCCCCCACCGAGCCCCCGGGGGGGTGGTTGGCCCTTCCATCCCCGGCTCTGCTCCTGCCGGGCACTGAGCCATGCCAGGGCTCTTACCTTCCGCTGGCGTTTGTCCGCACACCGCTTTCCCCGGCACACAGCACCCTCCGCTCCAACCCCAAAGAACACCCACCCCAACCAGTTCCCCTCGCAACACCGTCCCGTCCCACGGCTCTTCCCGCAGCGGGGCCGCAGGGGCCAGCGTTTCCAGCGAGCGGGACCTGGGAATGGTGAGGAAGCAGAGAACCTTGGTCCCTGCGCCAGCAGGGATGCTCCAGGGCACCGTGCCCTATTCCCGGGCTGCATCCCACCCGCGGGGTCCCTCGGGGCCAGGGCTGGGAATGGCACAGCGAGCCCAGGGCACGGCGCAGCCCAGCTCGCCAGTGGAGAACCCAAACTGCCGCTTTAATGGATGGGCTTAATTTGCAAAGCTGATGAAAACCTAAATATTTAAATACATAATTCTGCACAATGCTCTTAGCGTGGGCCCGGCGCGGGGGCAGAGCGGGGAGGGGGGGTATGTGGCTGGCGAGGTGGGGGCAGGGAGGGGATGGGGAGCGCTCTGGTGGGACCACGTCGGTCACCCGGGCACGGGCATCCCCATCACGCGCAGCGTGGGGACGGCGCACACCCTCGCCCCCGCAGCAGGCAGCGCAGGCAGGACGCGTGCCATGGGGTGGGCGCTCTGCCGTGGGCACCAGAATCCCGCTCTGCCACCAACCTCCGAAGCATCCCATGGAGAGACGTGGGGAAAGGGGAGCGTGGTCCGAGCCGGGGAGCTGCGAAGGGTGGCGGGACGGGCCCCCGCGGAGATTACACCACCGATATTCCTGCTACAAGAGCTTAGAGATAAAAGAGATTTACAGGATTTACCAGCAATACAAATTGAATATTTAATTTTAGCTGCAGGGGAGGAGCGGGGCTCGGCCCTGGGGGCACGTGGAGGTGTGCGGGCGGTGGGCCCAGGGGCCGCCCGGGGAGGCAGCTCCAGCTCTCAGGGCAAAACCGATGCCAGAGCTGTCACCGGGGGCCGGGGGTCCTGGCAGCCCCATGCCGGTGTGACCGGGCACTCTCTGCCCAACCTGCCCCTAATCCCACCAGCCGCTCGCCGGCTGCCAACTGCGCGGCACAGCCTCTGCTGCCACGTGGGAGCTCCCACAGGACCGTCCCTGGATGAACCACGTGCGTGGTCCCAGCGCCAGGGATGCTCCGGGGGGGCTTAGGGGGGACCCCGGTCTCCACACGCTGCCCATGGGCCAGCCTGGAGCCAGCACTTGGCTGCTGCCCACTTCACCATGCTCCCCCCCCGACCAGAGGAGGATGTCCCCAACAGGGCTGTCTCTGGATGAGGCTGTCCCTGGATGAGGCTGTTTGCCAGCCAGGGCATGGACCGTGCCAGGGAACAGCGCTGGGGGCAGTGGGAAGGGATGACAGAGCTGAGCACGTTCCGGAATGGGGTGGAGAAACCCCAAAGGGGACCCGGCCACCCCTTGCAAGGCCACAGCGGGGGCAGGGACCAAACAGCAAGAGCCCCCCACCGGTGACAGGGCTGCCAGCTGGCCCCGAGCCCCAGCACGGGGGTCCCCATGGTGCCACCGAGGCGAGTGCCCATCCTGAGTCGCCACGCCATGGCCGGGCGTGCAGCGCCGGCGCGGGTGCTGCTGTGGGGCGGGCTGGGGGAGGACAGCGGAAGATGAATGAGGGAGTCGGGAGGCTAATGGCATTGTCTGGAAAGTAGGTCGTGTGCTGAGCAAAAAGATATTTATATCAAAGCTCGTTCCCCTGCAGAAGCTCCCGAGCCGGGCGCAGGCAGCACCACGAGCCCATGGCCACGGCCACGGCACCCCATGTCCCCACAGGACCCCGTGCCCGGCCCCACACCCCGCTCTGTCCATCCCGGGTACCCGCATCCCGCCGGCCCCAGGGCTGCCCCGGCTGCCCCACTCGTGGGGTGGCAGTGCTGGAGGTGAACATATCCCGATGGAGCGGGAGTCGCGGCAGCTCTTTGCCTTTTGCTGACCTGGCTGCGGGCGCCGGGCGATGAATGGCATCAGGTTATTTTTATTTTACTGTAACCTTTGCCGAGGTGTAATATTCCCGCGAATGCTCCCCGGACGGGCACGGCCAGCCTGCGCCAGGACGGTCACAGTGGGTCCTGCCCAGCCCAGCCCCGTGCCGGCCACAGCACCGTGTCCCCTGTCCCCGCACCCAGCCCTGGTGCCAGTCCCTGCCATGCTCCTCGCATCCTGCGTCACCCCTGTCCTGAGCTTCAGCCAGGCCTCAGCCTTGCTGCAAACCTCAGCCACCTCCTGTCCCGCTGGGGGAAGACCTGTGCTCCAGATCCCCTCCCGCGCAACCCCGACCTTCCCAGAAAAGCCAAGAAATCGTCCCGGTGAGCCCAGATGGAGCTGGTGTCTGCCAAGAGGTTTTGCCCCCACCGGCCACGCTGCCCCAAAGGCTGCGGACACGACCCAGCCAGCGGCCGCGCGGCCGCCCGGCCCCGCTCTCCTGTCCCCATCCCGCGCCCGGGCAGCCTTGGGCCCAGCACGGGACCAGGTTCGTTTCCCGTAATAGCTGTGTCGGCTGAATTTACAGCCTCGCTCCGAGTTATTAATAATAATGGCCTCACTCTTAAGTAGGGCTTTTCATCTGCCTCAGAGCCCTTTCCAGAGGACGACTGCAGCATTATCACCATTTTATTCTCATTTCGGCAGGCAGGAGAGTGAGACGGAGAAGGGACGGCCGTGCCGGGGTGTGCACCATAGGGCCCCACGGGAAACCCGGCCCCACAGCCCCCCGGGGGGGCTGGAACGCCCTGGCCCGGCGGGAGGCAGCCACCGCGCTCGTGCCAGCCGCGCGGCAGTGATTTACACCGGCGCTGAGCCCGGGCCCCACCGTGCCGATAAATCCACTTCAGGCAGCAATAAACCAGCATCACCGCATCGGTAATCCGCAGCGCTCCCACCGCGGTGAAAAAAATCGAGGGGCAAGGTGCTACCGCCACCGCGCACAGGCTTGTGCCGATAAATCCCAGCCCTGCGTCAGCAGGAACGCGGGGAGGTCTCCGGGGTGGAAATCCCCCACCCTGGCGGAGCCACAGCCGGAGGGGTGGGTGCCACCGCGCACCCACGGGAGATGCCACCAAGAGAGACCCCGGTACAGGGCGCCGGCCTGGGGACGGCCCCAGCACACGGGATGCACAGCAGCCACATGGGACCAGGGACATCCCCAAACCGCCCCCGGCGCATCCCCACCGCGATGCCCACCCGCCCCAGGCAGCGCCGACGTCTCCGCGCCGCGCGCCGCAGCGGGGCTCTACCGGCAGATTTATTTCCCTGTAAAAGCACTTTGATCTGAAGTTATTTTTTGTTTACTAGCAACAAGGTATTGTAAATACATCTTTGCTGATAATTATAGAGTCTGGGCGCACACCTTAATCTCCATAAAATATCAGATGCTACAATTTGCCTGATTTAATGAGATTGGAGGCTGATAAGCCGCTGAGGTAAGCTGTAAACTTGGAGGGGGGGGAGGAGGGAAATGATTGCAAATGTGCTAAAACGCCTTCGTCGTCCTCCTTCTCCTCCTCCTCCTGCCGCTGCCACGTGCCCACCCCGGGAGCGTGTCCCCAGCCCCGCAGCCCTCTGCCCCGCTCCCGGGGTGGGCCCGAGCTGCGGCGCAGCAGCTTCACGCAGGGATGGGCATTTAGGGCAAACGGAGCTTTTTATACAATTTACCTCATTAAAACTCCACGAGCTGAGAGCAGCGCCAAGGCCTCACCGAAGCTGCCCGCGGGGCTGCAGCCGGGGGCTCCGCCTCGGCACGCTCCGCACCCCGCGGTCCCCCCGTGCCGCGCTGTGCCGGGGAGGGCAGGCAGCACGGCACCACGGCCCCGGTGCCAGGCTGGGGTGCGGGCAGGTTCCTGGACACACGTGCACACTCCCGTGCCGGTGGCACGCACGGCCACGTGCCAGCGGAGGTGCGAGGACAGGGTCCCGAGGGGGTGCGGGGGCATGGCTGAGCTGCCGGGGGAGGTGTGCACGCTGGCACCCCGCGCTGTGCAGGGATGCATGTGTGTCCATGCATGCCCACGTGTGCCCATGCGTGTCGCCCATGCGCGTGCAGCCCTGCCTGGCACCACCGGCCAAGGACAAGCTGGGGGCTGGAGGGGTCCGTGCCAGAGGGAGCTGCACAGCCAACGCCACCCGCCTGCGTGTGCACGGCCGTGGCATTGCCGTGTCCCTCCCCAGACACGGGGGTCTGCATGTCCCAGGTGTCCAGGGCAGGGGTCCCCCTCCTGCAGCGATGTGGGGGGACCCTGCCTGGGAAGCAGGATGCTCCTCCCAGTAACGAGCACCACCGTTTCCACAGCAACCTTAAAGGCCTACAGCTGCTGCCTCGCTAACGAACCTGCGCTGATGGCGTTCCCGGGGGACACCAAGCCCCATCCCCCTGCCCATCACCCCGGCCACGGACCAGGGCACCCTCTCCCTCCCACCCCCCAACCCATCTCCTCTGGCTGGTGCCTGGGCTCATCCACAGACCCCCGTCTCCTCGCCACACCGAGACCCCCAAAAGACGCAGAGCCCTTGCACCAAGCGGGATGGGCACCACCAAACCGTCCCTGCTTCCACCCGGATGGGCGCGAGGAGCCAGCGGTGACCTACAAACGTCAGGCTGACAGGTTAATTAATTTCCCTCTTCCTTAGGCCATAATCAGATGGAATAAGACGTCACCTGAGACTGTTAATTGGGCTAATTATTCCAGTTTCAGATTTTAAATAATTAGTTACTGTTGTCTCCAGCCTTACTTCCACAGTTTTCTAAAAAGGTCAGGTGGTTCGTGGCTCCCGAAACCCACGAGACGGGGCAGAGGGGCTGTGGTGGGGACCCAAGCGCACCGAGCCCCCCGCGCCAGCTGGGGACACTGGGGACAGCGCGGTCCCCACCAGCGCCACAGTGGGAACCTGCCTCACGCTCACACTGGCACTGGCAGGAGAGGAACATCATCTGCCTCGATGGCAACAGAAGGAAACCGGGAGAGAGGAGGGGAGATGAAAGCGGAGCGTGAAGGATGGGGGGCCAGGGGGAGCCCTCCGCAGCCCCCTCCTCCCTCCCTACACCGAAACGGTGACGCCTGCATCAGGCCCAGCTCCCCCTGCCAGGCCGAGCCACAGCAACCCCCCCAGCAGCACCCAGGTCCCCCCCGGTACCTAATTCCTCCTTGTTGGAGGTTAGACTCCCCAAGGGGAAAATCTCAGTCCGGCATTTTCAGCAAATGTGCCTTCCCCGTGGGATTTCCCGGCAGCTCGGCACGGAGACACACACCGTTCGTGCAGGACACGGGGCAGGAGCACAGGCACACGGGCAGCACCTGCCCTGCAAAGGGTCACAGTGGCCAAAGCGGTACCTGGTGTCTGTGGGGTCCCTGCCGGGACCACCCGCCGCCCCATCCGGGGCATCCACAGAGCGGCGGGTGCCTGCCTGGGTGGCACGCAGAGGGACAAAGCAGAGCCCGCTCAGCCCCCAGCCTCGTCCTCTCAAGGAACACCGTGCTTTCTCACAGCCTCATCCCCCGCTATTAATAGCCTTCACTAGCCTCCTCGGGAGCCATTTGCATATTTGATTGCAACTCCAAGGCGGGGCAGGGCCCTTCAATCAGCCGCTCCTGCAGCCTCATTTGCATGGCTTGACATTTTGTGCTGGGAGCACTGACACCGGCACCGTGGTTGGGGACGCAGCTCCAGGGGCAGAGGTGGGCGCAGTGTCCCCATCCAGCAGTGCTACCGCAGGCACGCCGCATCGGCCACCCTGCGCCCACCTGGGTACACCCAGCAGAGCCGGCAGCACCTTTCTATTCTGCCCCAAACCCGGCAGGGCGTGATGGAGACTTGGTGGCCCGTGTCCCCAGGTGGCCTGCCCTGCCCTGCCCTGCTCTCCAGCCCAACTCGCGGCGCCTGGTCCCCGTCCGACCTGCGCAGCGGGGCAATCAGCAGTGCCCGGTGGCGGGCAGGCCGTGCCCAGCCCGGCAGGCAGGGTGTGTGGTGGCCACAGCCGCGGATCGGTTGCCCGTCCCGCCAGCCCTGTCTGGAGCTGCCGCACATCAAAGGCCAGGGGCGGACCGGGATGTCCCCAAGGTTGTGGGGGGGACCCCGAACCCCAACGCTCCCGTCGCACCCCAGGGGTGACCGAGGGGTCGGGACACGCTGCCTGGTGTCCCGTTTGGCCACGTGGCGTGGGGGGATCAGCACCGCGGACAGCGCCCGCCCGCTGCCACCAGGGCCACCACGGCCACCGCCACGGCCACCGCCACCGACACTATGGCCACCACTGCCACTGTGGCCACCACGGCCACCAGCGCCACCACACCACCCGGCAGCACCCGCCGCAGACAGCCGCCCCGCAGCCCCAGGCCAGGGACGCGCCAGGCGGCGGCAGGAGGAGCTGGGCGGCTCCAGGGCCCCGGGCAGACACAGCCGTGGGCCGTGTCCCGGGATGCCCTCGCTTTCCCCCCCCGGCTCTTGGCATCACTTGGCAGGAAAAAAACAACCCGAGGTGAGGCGTGGGATCGAGCCTGAGGATTGCGGGGATCGGGTGAGGGCTCTGCTACTTCCCACCCTCCTGCCTCAGTTTCCCCTCCAAGAAAACACACCGGAGAACACAGGTTTGCCTCGTGAAGAGGCAAGGTGGTGGGGGAAAACCATGGAGAGGTACAGAGGGACCCGACTGCCACCATGACTGTGCCACGGAGCGAACCAAAGACAGGCAGGGCTCGAAGCACAGATGTTGGCACCGGCTGTGCCGCTCACCGGCAGCGGGGCCGTCTGGCAGGCAGGCAGAGCCGGGGCTCCCCACCTCCACCCATGGGCCAACACACCAACACCGCAGAGGGGACCGCTGGCACACACGGAGGTGCAGCCCTGCCCCGCTCCCCACGCTGCTGGGACACGCTCGGCACCGCCGTCCTGGGACTCTGCTCCTTACTCTGCAGTGGGGCAGGAAAAGCCCTGCAGGACACAGAGAACACCCACCCCACAGGGTCTCGGGCAAGGCCGGCACATCCCCTCGGCTCTGAGTGCACAGCAAAGTCTCCCCTGTGCACAGCCCGCTCCCTCCTTGCCCCCGCACCAGCCACAGCCCCCCACGCTGTGTGGCTCGGGGACAGGCAGCGCAGCATTGGCCCCATGCAGAGCTGAGCCAGGAACAACAGCATCTCACCTCCCTCATCCTGACCCCGTGCTGAGACCACCGTGTCCCCAGGGCTGAGCGCACCATGTCCCCAAGGGTGAGCTCAGCACAGGCACAGCCCGCAGCACACGCTGCCCCAGCGCATGCAGCCCCCGGCCCCAGCAGACGCAGCCCCCGGCCCCAGCCCAGCGCAGGGGGGGCTGCGGGGACAGGGAGGGGAGACCTCGGGGCTGGGAGCTCCCCATCCCGGCCGGGAGAGCTTCAAGGCTGTGCCGAGGCTTGTCTGGGCGAGGGCTGGCCGGGAGCCATACGCTGCACACCGAGAGGAGGAGGTGGCTGCCAGGGAGGAGGACTCGGCCAGGAAAGGGTTAGGAGCGGCTCTGCGGGGGTGTGGGCTGCCTGGGGGGGCTCCCGCTCCGCCCGGGCTTGGGGGGACTCAGCTGCCCCCTCTCAAGTGCATCCGCTGCACTGGCACTGCCGGGCACGACGCGGGGCTCACCCAGGAGAGGGGGTCTGCAAGGTGTGGACCCCCCCGCACAGAGCCAGACCCACTCCCCTCCCA
>VUYV01000198.1:389383-419578 GCA_008711295.1 Anarhynchus alexandrinus | reverse complement strand
GGCGGGGACGGGCGGGGGGGGCGGGTCGGCTCAGCCCAGCGCGGATCGGGTCCGCTCCGGGCCCCGCAGCCCCGTCCTGGCCGGGGTAGGCAGCGGCAGGCAGGAGCAGGCAGGGGCAGGGACCCCCCCCAGCCGTGGGGTGCTGCCGGGGCAGGGGGTGCTTAGATCTGCAGCTTCACACCCCCCCCCGGGGCTGTGATCCTCCCCCCCCGGGCAACACCGTCCTCCCACCAAACCAGAGCTGGGTGAAAAAAAAAAAGATGGGAGAAACCCCAAAACGCCGCAGTTGTGGGTGCCATAAGTGGGTCGAGCTCGGTGCCAGTACCCACGAAGGGCCGGTGGCCGTGGGTGGCCATGGGGCCGTGGTGACCGTGGGGCTGCGGTGACCGTGGGGCCGGCAGCGGGCAGCGCGCTGGCTAAGGAGGCAGCCGCAGCGAGGGTTTTTCCCCCCGACACCAGGGAGGCCCGGTTGGGGTTGGGGTGCGGGAGGCGGCTGCCGCCCTCCCCGGGGCCTGCGTCACCGCCAGCGCCGCTCACCGCGCGGCACGCGCCGAGGCTCCCGGGAAAGGCAGCCCTGGATTGGCGAGAGTCAGGGCCCAGGGGAGCCACAAGGCACTGACGTTATTGTAATTCAAGTGGATTTTTTTTTTTTTTTTAATGCCAATAAATCATGAAATAGCACAAACCGCTTCTCTGGGCACGGAGGGGGCACCGTGAGCCTGGACCAGCACCGACACCGGCACAGCCGTGGCCCCGCACTGCCGCTTTGCCGGGGCTGCGGCGGTTGCTCAGCTTTAGGGGGGGGTTGGCGGCAGCAGCGGCACTATTTTTACTCCCGGCAGCGCGTCGCTCCCCGGCTCTGCGCGGAGAGCCGCCGCCAGCGCAGCTCAGGAGCTGCTCGCCGTGATTTGGAGCTTCTCCCTGCTCCGGCTCACGGGGTGAGAAACGGCAACAGGCCGGGGCAGGCTCCAGTGCTCCCTGTCCCCGAAAGGCCCTTGGGGGGAAAAAGGATTTTTTAAAAAAAACCAAAACAAACAAACAAAAAAAAACCAAACACAAAAAAAAGGGCAAACCGGTCCTGACCAGCGGATTGCAGCAGCTCAGCGCCCTCACGCCTGCGGCACGGGGTTGTGGTTTCCCTGCACCGGCGTCACCGCAGGAAGCATTCGTCACCGCTGCTGCAGGCCAGGGGGGCACCCGCCCCCAGAACTCCCTTCTTTTGCCTCAAAAAGCAGCGGCTCCTTCCTGCGGTAGCGGGGTTTGGCCCCCACCGCCGGGCAGCACCTGCTCACCGCCAGGACAGAGGTTGGGGTTTTTTTTTTGTGCAAACATTGCAAAACCGTTTCACCGTGTGTCTGCCTGTCCCAGGTGGCCAGCGCCAACCCCAGCACGGCCGACGGACACCAGGTCACCATCCTGCCCGTGGGTCACACCACCCACGCCATGCCTGAGTCCCAGCACAGCACCACAGCCCAAAGCCCTCCATGGCAAAAGGACACAATAGCAGATAAACATCTGCCACCTGGCTGGGATCAGGCTCTAACATCATCCACGTGGTACCTCGTACCTGCTCCTGGCCTCTGATTATTTTATTATTTTTTTTTAGTTACAGGAGCTACTTAGAGTCACGAAACATTTGGCAGAAGCAGGTGATCAGCTTTACCGGCCAGAGGACCACAAGCTGCTGGTGCCCAACCTCCGTGCCACCCATCAGGAGAGAACAGCCAACAGCGAGGCAGAAATGGGGGGGCTTTTTGCCATCCTCCCTTTCAACACAGGCAGCAAACCCCGGGTTGTTACAGAGGGAGGCGCAGGAGGGGAAGTTCAGCACTCTGAATGCTGGAATGGCGTTCAGGCTGGAACCGTTTCACACAGGAAGCAGCTGATGCCGCAACAGTGGAAAAGAAATTAGGACAAGTTACTGGAAAATAACTGGAAAATAAAAAAGGCCACGTGAGCCTGCAGTAGCTGTGTAGACAAAGACACCGCAACCCAGCCCCTCGCAGCGCGGCTGTTGGGGAACCACAAAACCTCTTCTCACTGAAGCCTTCTCAGAATCTGGACAATAACATCAAGAATTCAAATCAGAGTGAAGCGCCTCAGATTATCCTGTACCCCACCGCTTGATTGCATCAAAGAGTGAAAAGCAGCCCTCAGATGCTTTTAATGCAGCAGCAACTTCCCCCCCAGGCTGCCAGGGATGGGGCAGGCACAGCCCTGTCCCACCATCCCCACCACGCTGGGGACCACCAGGGCTGCTCATCTGAGCTTACTGCTATAAAATAATGGTCAACACCCACCACGTGGCTACAGCAGTTCTGACCAACATCCCTCTGTTTTGTTAAGGAAACCCCCCGAGGGAAGTAAACAAAGAGCATTTAAGACAAAGCAAGAGCTACTCCTGGCTGGCATGTAAAGCACAGGGGAGTTGTGTTCCAGCCCAGCACTAATCCTGCACCACTGGACACGTCTCAAGTATTTCATACAACTTTGCCACATTAAATCCAACTTATTTTGATCTTTCTAGTCTGGCAGGGCAGTTCCCAGCTGAATGTTCATGACTTCACGCTGCTGCAGGGGAAAACCTTGTTCCAACGCAGCTGTATGAACAGAGCCTACCGCTGGTGTATTTTAACACATTAACTACTTGGTATTTAAACAAAGGATTATATTTAATAAATGACAGCATGAAGTATGTATGTGCAGCACAGTACAGCTGTCCAAAGAATCAAATGAAGCGGTATGAACACTGTCATTTGTGCTGTAAGAACTAAACCCAGCACTTCTTTAGCTTCTAAAGAACTTAAAACTTTGGCATCTCAGGTTTAATTACTACAGTCATCACCAGGAAAACTATTAAAAACCAACCAGGCAACGTAAACATTTAGAATTCTGTGATCTAAAAATACAGCAGTACACAGGACTCCAGATGGGGGAAGGAATGGGTGACGCTTCCAGAAATACTTAAAGTGCCTTAGATGCAAATGGAATTTATAAAAAAACAGCCTTAAGCCAGTCACTTCGCAAACGCACTAACGGCTGCCCACTGGTGAGGGACACGGCCTGAGAACTGCAGCATTGGGACCTCAAGGGGAAACCCGTGGCACAGTCCCAGCAGGGAGATACACTGTATTAGGTATTTGTGAGTTTATTGGTTACGAGTGGTTTTATTTCACATGCTGGTCAAGGCACAGAGCAGGACCCAACGACCCCTCTCAGTGCAGTGCCCCAAGCACAGGCGGTGTCCCCTCCTACAGCCCCATCACGGGCAGCGCTTCTGCAATTCATCCATAGCACACTCCACCAAACAGATTGCTTACCCATCGAATGCACCCTGGAATAAAACAAGAAGTCATTTATAAAAAAATTTAAATATTTTATTTTTAAGAACTGTACGTTCCTGGCTCCTCTTCACAGCATTCAGACTTCATCTTCTTCTGCAAGTGCAAAGCAGGCAGTTAGCAACAACATTAAAAACACCAGCAGAAATCACAGAATGACACGGAAAGGAAACCAGAGCATCCCAACAGGCCACGCACCTGTCCAATACTCTCTGGGATCCTAAATTCTCATGTCAGATGAGATTAAATGAACAGCATTCACACTTTCACCTACTTCATAAATTTCAAGGATCTAAAATGGCTTTGTGTTTTACTACCCCAGAAACAGCAGCAGCAGTCACAAATCACACGATTCAATAGGAATTCACCAACTGAATCTCACCAGCTCCACACCTTACAGGTTCAGGTGTGGCATATCTAAGCTGTTACTTACCCATCACATGTGAGTTAAGGTACTTTGCATGTTGCTCTTCACACAAGATTTTAAATATCTGAAGTTCCCCCTTGCAGTTTTAGTGGCAAATTAGAGGGAAAATGTCATTAATTCCAGCTCTGCAAGTCAGTTTATTTCCCTAAATCGCTATCTGCTTGTGCTCTTGTATTTGCCAATTCATCTTCCAGGTTATTTTGAAAGTTCAATGCTCATTAAAGTATTTCAGAAAAGTAGCTTTTTAACAGCTTTTAGTTAGATGAACTTTTGAGAAGCAGCTGCTCTATTGTTCCCCTTTCTCCTCACTGACAATCACCCACCCCATTCGCTGGAGCCTGAACGTAGAAGTGGTTATTTCTTGTTTGACCACCTATAGCATTCAGAGGACAGAGTTTATTTGATGCTGCGGGGCTGAAAAGCCTCAAACAATGGTTATATCTTGGCTCTAGAAAAAAAAGATTCAGAAATTTTATATCAAATTGAGATGAATCAAGGGCAAGTTTCAGGCAGAAACTACACAATACATCACAGGGCGACAGGCTGCCGAGCTCCTACAGCAGTATAAGGACACCAACGACTCACTTGCTCACTTGTTATCTTGGTCCCTCCACATATCACCGGGCATCGTGCTGGATGTGCTCATGCTCGGCTCCTGAACTGGAAAAATGATATTCAGAAGTTACACTTACAATGATTTTGAAATCTTTTGTACAGACCCACATCTAGAAAGCTATTTTTAACCACTGCTGTCAAGATATCAAGCCCAGATGGAGTCTGGGTGCTTAACCCCACTGCGTGTCAGCAGTTACTACGTTTTACCCTACGCGCATTACAGGTACACCGATTTCTCGATGTTCACCAAGTCAAAGGTACTCAGTGACTGAACACTGAGTGTCCAGAAGCCTTTATTACTTCACCCATTCAGAACAAGACTAGAAGTTATGCTTACTTCCCATGGATGAGCACTCCGGCTTCATTCAGCTTTCATCTTCACCTAAAGGATAACAACTGAAGTTATTATAGTTACACACAGAAAATTCTGACCATTTCAAAACTAACTTAAAAATAAGGTTTTAAGATACATGGACTGATTAGTTATGAGGGGGAATTTACAAATTATTCCAAAATATTATGTGGAAGAATAAGGGGCAGAAATAGGCTAGCCTAAACGCTTGTAAAGAGATGAAGGAATATGCAGGTAGTTGACTGAAGAACTGCACCTCGTCTGAGCACAAACCGTAAATCACCAGTCTGAGTACAATGAAGTTTGATTGCAGCCAGAGGTATACTATCCCTTATGTGAAGGCATTAACAATTTTGTCAAGCTACTTCAACTATTTTACCCTAGTCTGTCTCCTGTAATAATGCCCTCTTTCTTCCCCTTCATGAAGCAGTGCCGTGTCCCTGGACTCCTAGCAGCCCTCAGGTTCAATAGTCCTAGAAGTGCTTCAGAAGCCAAAGGAAGACACTAGAGGTTAACATTGTCAGTCAACTGCTTTTATGCTCAGCAACAGATTCTCCCCTTCTGAAGACCCACCCTTTTACTATAGCTAAGTTGAGGGCAAACTGTGATGGTCAGCAGCTAGGGATGTACGAGGTTTCTGTGCACACCTCTAGTTGGGAGACAAATCACACCATGGTCACAATGTGATCCGACCAGGCAGGGCGAAGTTCAAGTTTAGTCTCAAACCCACCACCTGGGTTTTATCATGGCCCTCAGGAGCAGAAGTATAGTATGCACGTTTTGTTTTCTGTCATAGCAACAAACACCATGCATAAGGGATACTATATCTTTGTGCATCCATTTAACAACTCCAGATTCACTTATAGCCACACTCCTCCCAACCCTCCCCAGTTAGGTCTTCAGTACTGGTGTTCAGAAGCAACATTTATAGAGATGGGGTATTCACAGACCACTGCGGGATTGCACAGCCAAGTCCTAACGTGTCAATCATTATCTAGCAGCAATGACAGAGGTGGGAGAAGGCCAATCCTCCCTTTTTTTCCTTTTCCAGTAAGCAGCTATTTAACAGCCCCACTAGCTGGTATGGAGAGAAAAAAAATCTGAAGCTAATTAGCTGATTCCAAACTTGCTAATAGTGGAAGAAGCCAAGTAATTACCCATAACAGCATACTTTTTATGCATCCTTTCCAACATGCTTAGCCTCATTTAACATAATGGAACAGAACACTGGCCTTCCTGATCATGTCACTGCAGCTGGCAATGATTAACAGAGACATGCAACCCCATTACTGCTCGAGTCCTAAAACTACTCACAGGCCTCAGTGTTTAGCTATGGGGAAAACTGCAAGCAAATCAACACTTTGTATGCTTAATGTTACAGTAAAGCCCCCATACACGCTATGCTGTGCTCTCTCCTGACAGCACCAGTACGTGGATCTGAGGGCCTAGCAGGTACGCATATGTATTCTGACACCACACTTCTGAGCTTCAGATAAGCTTTTGAGAAAAAGTGTATTTCACACACAGATAAAACCAAGATGAAACACAATGCAAGCACTTTAATGTCATTTCTTGTACCCATTTGTTACAGACTGACTTAGAGCAGACATGACTATTTGCTTTTAAGTTAGCTACCACACCAAGTTTCATTACTGCACAGTCAGAGCTGGTATGAGACCCATGGTTCAGTCACGAATTGCTTGCTCCAAGAGTGTCAAAAACCTGCTAGTTCAAGTACATAGAACGAGGCAGATGTGCCGATAACCCCTCCACGGCATTCCTGCTGGTCAAGTCAAGTATCCAGAGCACACTGGAGAAACTAGTCAGATCTCAGCACTGGTTTAAAGATTAACAATTCAGTTTTGCTACATGACAGTATGCATACTGCCATCAGTTTTGCTACTAAATTCTAGTCACAGGTAAGAGTAAGCCATCACGAAAAGCCAAACTGACTGTGACAAGCGGTGTCACTGCTTGACTAGCTAGAGTTTGGCTACACTCACTGTGGTGTAACCAAAGACCTGTTATTATGATCTTAAGGTGCAACTGCTACTTCAAGCTTTCAACGGAACATGAAAAGATAGCTTGCAGAGGGCAAGGCTGTCCAGCAGGTCCCTGTTCACCAGCAAGAGTCTTGCCTGGAAAGTAACACAGAAGGCTTCAAATGTGACAATAATACCAGAAACAAGTATGCAAAGCAGAACTTTGCAGAACAAGCAGGAAAACACATTACAACACCTCTGAAATAAACTGAACATCAGACAAGAGCTAGATCATGTGCTGAAACAAGGGACCTTGAAATTCAGGTTGAAGAGCTAATGCAAAAGAGCTGGAGATCAGCATGTCTGGATGTCTGGAAACGTAAGCACGTTAATCCTGAAACACTACATTCAGTATTTCCAGTGATGAAGAGTTTAGAATTACATCCCCAAGACTGATGAAAAATGAAGTTGAGCATTACACTACCAAGATGAGTCTACGAGGTAGAAATACAGAATCTCATCACTGTCAATTAAAGGCAGAGGAATGTATTATGCTTGTCAATCAAAGGTTAAAATAAAGACAACTGAAATGTCCAATAAGCTCTGTGAAACTACTCACGGGGATACTCATTAAAGCACTCATTTGTATGTCCTCAAAAATATTCCAAATCAGTCTCAAATCTGACTGCATTAGCAAGTGACTATCACGGAGTGCACACAAGGCTAGAGCACAGCGATTACTAACGCATTTCCTACTGAGCCAAGACTCTACCAAAGGGATGCGCTGCAGATGGGCGATTTGGTCCCTACAGAAAGTTTAAGTAGTAGTCCTTTTCTAGGCACTCATGGCACCCAGTTGACTAGGTTAAGTGAGTTTGAGATCACATTCCCTCTTCCCCACAGAGCTCATCTAAGAGTATCTTCATTACATTGGAACTAAGAAAAATCCACACAAGCCGAGTCGTATACACAAAGGAATCGGGTCTGAAAATACTTATCTAAGAATCACAGCAAGTTGCTTATTGACTCTGAACAAGACAAAGCTTAAAACCGAAAACCACGCAGCTTTGATGCAAGCTTAACATACAGGTATGAAGAGTGCTGCACTGTAATTCCACAGTCAGAAGTGTGATGTCAGAATACCCACAGTATAAGATTACATAGAAAGTCACCAAGTTATATTATATTGCTTGTTACCTACCTGGACGCAGTCGGCAATGAGAATCTTGGAGCAAGCAGGAATACTACATCCGGGTCCTAATGTCCATTGCCATTTGTGGTACTACGTTCCTCACAGTTATGAACTGCAGAAATGCTGGCTAAGTGCAGTTATGTAGCAGGCCACTAGTTTAAGTGTAAATTGCAGTCTCAAACTCCAGCAAAAACTTGCTGCCACAGTAAATGGTTGCCAAGGAGAAGCCAAGAATTTTTCTACCACAAAAATACCACAAAATCTCAAAAGCAGTTGCAGTTTCTCATCAGCTGTATAAATGATTAGTGTAATGTGTCTACACCAGAAGATAAGATTATTCTGTATTCATCTCTGAGAAAGCGTGAAGATATATGTATAGCGATACCAGTTTCTACATGCTACAGTTTTTAGAAATCTAAGTGTCAAAATGGGCTCAATTTTGATAAAGCAAGCTAAATTGCAACAGCCAATGTCCTGCAAGTCCAGTACAAAAATGTGTTCTGTGATCCAGACCATCCAAAAACAGGTCTGACCAACAAAGCACTTTTCTAAGTGGTTTTAAAGATTCAGTTATATATAAATCCGATTTTATGAAAAAAGTCCAAAACCTCATAGGAACAGATCAAAGGAACATAACTTTCTCACCTCCCACATTTATCAACTTTATCAGATTTTAAAGTTGACATGTTTGCCAGCTTTTAAGACACCACCTTTAAAAAGTCTTGAAAAGAAGTTGGCTAGTTAATTGTATGCCTGTTTAATACATGCAACTCAAAGCAGAACTTATTTTAGAAATTCTGCTTATGCAGCTACAACAAAGCTAGATTTAACCAAACTTTCACGTGTTTTGAAAACTGCCAAATCTTTCGATTTATTTACTGATCATGGTTTTGCAACTCAGCTATTTTTAATACCTAGCAACAGTAGCTTACGTACAAAACAGGGGTACCAAAAGACCACCTCTGTAAGGTACAAGGACATCAGCATCCTTCACTCTTCCAAGTTACAGAACTACAAAAGAACATACTTTAGGATATGCACCAGCATCTCTTTAATAAAGAATGACATGTAATCTGAAAAATAAACTGAAAAAATTAATTTAATGTTTACGTTCAGAATTCCCCATCTCAGACACCTTCACCTTCTGCGGGTGTCCCATGAACACCCTCCAGAAAACATATGCATTATTTAATACTACTTCAATAAAGCAAATTGCATCAGTACTGCTGATTTTTAAACTAAGTGCCCAATACAAGTACTCCCAAATACTTGGCCTGCAGTTTAGGAACTGCCAATTCGGAATTTCCTGAAGAGCAATTCATTGTTGTAGCATGTTATCAACCCCCAAACTTTTCTGGGAAAATAAGAAGCATTCACTAAACAAGCTGAGTCGCTATTTAGTGCGCTTAACATTCAAAGTCGGTGTTACCTGGTATCAGCATTTCACAACATGCTATTTTTTTCATTTAAGGAGTAACAGCACTTAGACCGCTTCAAGAGGGATCATCTGCACTCTAAAATACTGCAATCTGACACTAAAGTTTTAACCACAGAGAAAATTTAGCATAGAATTTAGAATTAGCCAATGCTCAGCACAATGAATGGAAAGATCTTTGGAAGATTAAAGCTCCTCACAGAATGCTCGGTGGTTGGGGAATCCTGTGAAGTACAGCCAAACTAAGTTTACCTACTTTGTGCCAAGCAGGTTGATGTATCCTGCATTAACACCAAGGTATTTTGCACTGGGAAGTCACGTTCCCAGCTCATCTGGTACAATGTAAAAATAAGCAAAGCAACTACCTTATCCAGTCCAGAATGCTTTGAGATTCTTCAGGGGCTTAATAAAATGAGCAGCAAGCTAACGAATTCATCAAGTCTTCTACAAAAGAACCTTAAAGGGAGTTTATTTGTACTGTGTAGTATTAGCTATTAAACTCCAGATTCAGATACTACTTTTGATGCATTATCTCCAAACATCAATAATAAAAGAGCGATAACCATCATGCAAGCAAGCCAATTTCTGTATTTTACATACAGGTTTTTAGGATTTGCCCACCAGCTACACGATTGAAGAATAGTTCCTGCAGTCCCCATTATACAAATGATTGTATTCTGAACTATGCAGATCAGTCCACTCAATTAGCATGAGGACATAAACAAGTTACCCTTAATCACTCAAGTAACACTTCCGGTCTTTTTGCCAAGCAATTTCAGGTAAGTATACAATACGGAGCAAGGCCAGATCCTGTAATCTCAGACAGCTTAAGAGCATATAAATATCACATTAACAATCCTTTAGTTAGGAAGTCAGCCAATACAAGTAATTCGCTGAATTTATTTTAAAATAACCATTGCTACTCTTCTGCTTAAAGCCTTTAAAAGATTCCAAGCAGTAACCGCCAAGGTGGTAAGTGCTACCATCCCACCACCCATTATCTGTAGCTAAAATATGAAATTTGTTACATACTGCACTGCTTGCAGTGTAGCTTTAATTACTGTATCTTACAGCACTTGCAAGATTTCCATTTGCTTTCTTATTGCAGCACAATTAATGCTCAAAAAATCTGCACCTACTGAAAAGTTAGGCTACTACTTGACCCAATCTTTAGCTAGAGGCATTACAGGAAGAGATCTCACTCTTCACACTACAGTTCCACACCCTGGTCTAGTTTGACCTCTACTCAAGACTCTTGGTTTACTGCGGAAGGTGTGGTATTTAGCCTCGTACGTTTAACCACGAATGGCAAGAAGAGTTACTACATTTAGTTTTCTATTTATTTGAAGCACAGTAAAAAAAAGTTGGTACACTTTGGGAATTCAGTGGCACAAGGTACACTGCCATCAAGTTAGGGACGTTATACATCAAAAAAACAGCTAAATTTGTTTTGAAACACTGCATTACATAATTAAATTGTATTCGCCCAAACAGACCACTTACAAATATTAGGTCAGTAAGTTTCTAACATCCATAAAAACGTAGCTTTCTTACTAAAATGCAAGAATTAAAAAGTTGGTGTCTAAACAAGACAGACAAAAACAAACTGGAATGAAACTACAGGTCACATCTAAAATCGGGGCTTTTTGTTTGGGCCTTCATATTCTTCTCTCCCTCTACCATATCCTGTTGGTGTTCCAGGCCCCATTCCTCTAGGACCCTGGCCACCCACAGGCCCCGCACCTCCCTGCCCAAAGCGTTCAGGACGCTATTGGAACAGAATTAACAGTTCATTATATGTAGTTGATGTCCATGTGTGTTAAGTATATATTTTTAGAAGGTTCCGCAGTCAAGGTTCGTCGATACAATCACCATTGAGCCGATCCACAGGTACCGGGAACATAGAAAGGAAAAAAGGGTAATTTAAAAATTAGTTTATTGTAATACATGCCTTGAGGTATGTTCCCACTTGATGCATTCTCATACATCTGTTACAAAGAACAGATCCTCCCTGCAGTGCTAGAAATGTAAGCATTAGTGCAGATGTGAATTAACAACTTTTCCAAATGAGCTCTAGCAATTTTCAACCAAGTTAATGCAAATAGCTTGCAAACTTCTCACCTTTAGTGCAGTAAAAACTTAGATCACATCACTGTCATTTCCAAATAAGCCTAGCCAGAGAACGAATCTTCAGTTCACTAAGTATGAGCTGACGTTCCTAAAATGTCATTGTAAACAGAATGCCTACTCACCAGTTAATGGCATGTGCTGCAATAGAGACCATGTGCTTTTCAAGATGGGGTTAAGACTACGGTCTGCTGACTAAACTGCAGAGGCCTTAGGCAGTAACCAAAACTGATTGTGAGCACTACTGGATTGCAAGAAGAAAAAAAAAATGTGAAAAAAGCTAATGACCAGTGATTTACCTAACCAACGCAATTGCTTGATCAAAAGACTTGCATTTGTTAAATTCCCACGTACTCCAGAACTGCTGCTGTATAATATGCAAAACGTGTTCAAAGAACTACAATTAATTCAGTGTTTCCAGTTAGAACTATGCACGAAGGGTCAATATCTCCCTTCCCACCCCACCTTCACCACAAGCTCTTGGAAAATTCACAACTTCACAGCGTTGAAAGGTTTCACACCAAGATGTAAAAGCTAAATTACCCTGCAATAAAGCAGAGACTTCAGGTATTTTTACTAGTACCTCTAGCTGCATGTATTTCATTCAGTTACTGTACCAGTAGGTGTGATCAGCATTCGATCTGGAGAACTGACAAATTATAAAGTCAAAGATAGTTTAAACTTTCATTTCAAGTTTTCCACTACCGAGTAACAGAACAATGGTAGGTTGTTTGTTACAAAAAGGTGTCTGCAACTGAAAATTCACACTTCAAGTTCTTGACTTCTGAAAGTTAGTTTCAATCCTTCCAAGAAGGGAATTTCAGAAAGATTACCTAGGTTCTTCCCGCCTAATTCATGGCAGCTTAAGTTTATCTCCAATTCTGTTTAAAATATATCAGCCCACTAACTGTGACAGCACTGTGTGGCAGAGATTCCCATCCTAAGAAACTCAAGACAGTTAAACCATCTTACTGTCACACCTTTTGACCATGTCACATTTTCAAGTATAACACAAGTTCAGCATGCACCTGTACCATGATATTCAGGAGAAAAATGTACACAGCATTCACCACAGACTGCCTAACTGCTCATGGGAAACTTAGGAACTGCTTAAATATCAGCAGATTATATAGATACATTAAGGCCAACGGCACTGTCTACTGAATCAATGATGCTCTGCAAAGTTATCACTCCAGAGATATGGTTCCCCCAAAAAAAAACGGAAGATACCTGACAAGCTACTATGGTAGCTCACCACATTAAGCCAGAGGCCTGAACCCACCCAAAAATCATTTACTTCAGCTTGTGATACAGAGTGTACACCCCTTCAGGAGGGTGAAAGCACACTAATATTGCCACCTAAGTCAACATAGGTTTCCATCCTACCCATTAAGCATTTGTTTAATCTACATCCGTATTGCTTCAGTGTGATAACACCAAGCAGGCTCAATGCCCATTCACACATATAGTGTGCCAAAAATAGTACAGTTTGGAAACATACCTCAGAACATGAGATATGCCATAGCTTTAACAAACTCTACCTACATAGTCATGCCCAACACGGGAAAACAAGAACAGGCTGTTATTCCTATGTGAGATAGGAATCACAAAATGGCTACAGTCAAGAATCGCTGGAATATGCTTAAGCTAAAAAACAGCATTTCTGCTCTTTATGGCAAACATCAGCATACAGAATAAGTGATATGCTGTTTACCATTGATTACTTAATCTGCTGCTTGAATAGACATGAGCGCAGATTTTTGAATTAACAGCATACCCATACCAACATGCATCAATCCTAACTAGGCTTGGAAGGGCCAAAATAAATGCAACGTTACACATTGGAAAGGAGAACAAAAATCTCCCTTGTCCATAAATACAGAATGTCAAATTACTGAAAAGCTACTACACACGTATTTCCATTATGAAATTTGTCAGATTCTCTAGAATTTATAAAAAAATCCTTCCAAGCCTAACAGTGACGCACAATTTCCAAAGTCCACTAAAGTCAGAGTTAATTGCAAATATGCTTAACAGCACATTTGAATTTACTTACAAAGAACTTCCGACTGTGTAAGCTACCATAACGGTTAAGAACTAATCTAGTACTACATACTGCCACACTAGTCTTCGTGTTAAATACCTGACAAGAAAGTCAGCAATTAACAGTGAAATTTACACAACCATCCGAACACTGGTAGAGAACTCAATTCCCAACCGAAACATTTCCCTCTCGCACTAAACTAAAGCCACCACAGGATACGTTACCATGTCACTTCCCATCATAGAACCACTCATGGCTGCTTGGCCAACTCCTGGATTAGCTTCATAACCTATGCCGCCACCACCTCCAAGAGGTGGAAATTTCTGGGCTGCAGAAGCATAAGGATCTAAGAAAGAGAAATACATAATCATATTCTGACAATTTCTAAGTTAACCACATAAAGTAATTATTTAAAAATTCTTTACCTCCCATGTTCATTGTGGTGGCACCACCCATTCTCATGTCTCTCTCCCGCTGCATAGAAGAAACAACTTTTAGCACAAATAATCGACTACTGAAATCCATACCTTTCAGGAGATTAAGCACACGTACCGCCAACTACTACTATTCCACCTACACAAAGACATTGCATTATCTAACCTAAAGGAAGCAAAACGCATCAATCTTGAAAATACATCAAAAAAAAATCCTGACCATGGTAATGTATCCACAAATATCATTATTTCACTTACTGGATCCATGTAACCCATTCTACTATAATTCTCTTCCCTCTGTCTTCTCATTTGTTCTTCCATCTCCCGCTGACGTATCATCATTTCCTCTTCCCGCCTGCGACGCTCCTCCTCCTGCCTGATCATCCCAAAGCAGACTGTTAAACCTCAGCACTGTAACATGTACAACACTTCTCATGAACATCACTTGCATGAGCAATTTAAAAGGCATCAAATGATTACACTTAAGCAAAAAAAAATACTCTATGATGCTCAAATACCAGAGGAAAAACTTACACTGCAGTTCAATTTCTCATACACAAACTGAAGCGGCAATGGTGTTTCTTGAAAAATAAAAACTTTCATATATGAGTCATTTTGAAAAAAAAAAACCACCACCAAATATAACACTGAAAAAATCCCATGAAAGCCAAACCAACCTCAGTTGAATTTCCTTGCGTTTCTGCATTTCTTGATTATGGAGTTCTTCCATACGTCTCAGTTCTTCCTGACGCCTCATAAGGTCTGCAGAAACAAAGCCTGTCAGCAGCTATTTCACAAACTCATGCCAGATTTAATCATGTCAGATTTTAATTAGATCAACCTTATATGTGCACTATGGCAGACAGCTACCTTCTGAGGATCACGATTCTTAACTATACTTCATTTAAACAAAAATTTAAAAACTACCAGTTGCCCTTTAAGCCTGGAATTCTCAAGTTAGCAGCAGGAAGCATGAATTTATTCACTAAACCATTAAGCAGCCATATATTTAAGCTAGCATTTAAAACACAATGATACAGAACTCAGAGCCAATTACCTTGACGCAAGAGGTTTGCCTGATGCTCGTGATAAGCATCTTCCATCTCACTTTCAAGTTTATCCTTGGCATCTTTCATGTTTTTTGCTACTTGCTCTCTCTGCTGTTTTTCCATCTCATCTAAAGACTTCCACCTCTGGGAATATTCAAATTCAAAACTGCCAGGCTGAGCAAAACGGGGAGGTGTCTCTCTTTCCCTGCAGAAAGGAAGAGGCTCATTCAGACAGAGTAAACCTGGAAACTGAAGGTCAATAAAAGATCACAAGCAGAATAGAAGAATTACCAGGGAATATCAAAGGAGCCCTGAAAATACTACCTCACAACTATGTGATAGAAAACTTGCTGTGACAGAATGCTGATAACAGTACAGCATTTTACACATTTAAAGAGCAGCATTTAACATAAATAAATTCTATGACTACTGTAGCAAATATGGAGACTCCTGCACCATCACATCCAAGCAAATCTTCCCACTTACAGTTCTACTGCATGTTTATCTTGTTCTTAACTACTTCCTTAGACATTCCACTGGCAACTGCCAGGTGCAAAATCCTCAAACAAGACAGGCCTTTGCCTGAGTAGGTACAGCTGCTCAAAACAACAGCATATGGAGAGATGGACTTCTTCAGTGCCAACTTATCCAAAGCACTATGTGTCAAAGGCAAGTAATAATCTTCACTTTAACTTAAATAGTTTTCAAAATGCCCGAGGGCCAACAGTTTTTGTAATATAAATCAACTGGAGTCTAAGAGTCAGTAATTAATGGAACAAAACTAGGAAAGTTCAAAAGCTTTCCATACATTAAAAATGTAAAGTATTTCAACATTTTAGTAACACTATACTAATCTACACTATTTTCAAAGACACTGCCTCTAAACTTTATAGTTTTTGATCAAAGCAAGTAATTTTAAACACTTTCTCATACAAACAAGACTGACTGGATCTACCCCTGTATTTCCTTTTGTGATCTGGGAAAATACAACATTTCTACAACAAGCAGGTTTAATATACAGATCCTAACCTAAAACTGCTACTTAGGAAAAGACTCATAGGCTCCTATCTACTCTTTTATGCCTAGTGGTCAGCTTCATAAGGCAAATTTGCATAAGGCAAATCCATAGGCAACTAGTTTTTGTTTATCACAGAATGAGTTAAAGTTTTACTTAATTTTTCATTAAACATCACTTTGTAAATTTCCTATGGGATCATCAACATGAAATACACCTGAAGTGAGATGACAGTTCTGGACAACAAGATGAGCAAACAGTTGAAGTCTGATTTTCAAGAGCTTCTACATATACCGAAAATACCTGTTACTGGGCTGCTATTCAGGCGTTACTGTTTCTTTAAGATACAAATTGCTTGTGTAATGCTTAGTGAATATACTGAACAAATCAGTATGTTACATTTTCCTAAGACAAACTACTACCAAAAAAAAACCCAAGAACTGAACGTGCTACTCAAAATTCAAAGCCTGTTTCTGAAAAATTACTCCACCTCCTTCAGAGTCTGGGACAACACAACATACATATCAATATACTCTTTATACCAAAAGATAGTGCCTACTTTTGATACATCGGATTCTTCTGAGCAAGCTTTTCTGGAAGACCATCTTCATCATCCAGTTGTTCCAACGGTTCCACAATAACTGGCCTAGGAGTGCTGAACAAAAAAAATACCCATTTTACTCTTCCATGAGAATCTCCATTCTGAAAAACTATAAGCCAACAATTTTATTCAGCTTAAAACCAGAAATCCTAAGAAGCAAAATACTTACGTTGTCAACAAAAACACTCCTTCAGTACACCGTTCAAATGCTTTTCTTGCAGCTGGCTTTGATGCAAATTCAACAATACCTTTTCCTGTTGATCTACCTCTATCATCTACAATCACAACAGCCCTTTCCACTGGACCGAACTGGGAAAAAGCTTCCTCCAGCAACTCGTTGGACACATAGGGTGAAAGATTACGCACTGAAAGAGCAGCAGCATGTGTGGCAAACCGAACACGAAGCTGTCGACCCCTCATGGGGGTATCATCCAGTTCTGCCTTCGCAATTTCTGCAAGAGCTCTGGATTCCTGAGGAAAGTTTAAGACCCAGTTTTAGAAAACCAAGTTGTAAATTACCATTTTGTAAGAATTAAACGGATGGATGTACAATATGAAAGCCTACCAATTTAATGAATCCAAAGCCTTTCCCCTTGTTGATAAAAACCTCTCCTGGCTCCCCATATTTGGCAAACAGTCTTTTAAAGTCTTCGTCTGTTATATCAGCAGGCAAATTCCCAACAAACAAGCGGCAACGCTGAGTATAGGTCTTCTCCCCGGGTCGCCTCAGAAGAGAGAGGTTTGCTTTAAATCCCTACAAAAAAGCAGACCAGTTCGAGCCATCGCCGCCTGCACACACACACACACACACAGAGCCCCCCGCCCCCGAGCTTTGGCCTTCTCCCGCCAAGAAGCCCCGAGCACCTCCAGGGCACCGCAAGCGAATACAACCCCACGCTGCCACCGACCCCTCAAGGCTGCACCCGGGAGCGGCCTAGACACCATGGTAACACGCACATCGCGTTTAGGGTNCGCGCAGCCGCCGTGCCCGGCCGCTGCCGCCGCCATCTTGTGGCTCAGGGAGGGGGAGGGGGCCGTGACTCACCTCGTCCGAGAGCTTCTCGCCGCCGCCGCCGCCGGCCGAGCCCTGCTGCGAGGAGAGGCTCTGCTGTGCCTGGTGCTGCTGCCCGCGGCCCCTCGGCTCTCCGCCCGGCCCGCCGCGGTGCCCCGGCCCGCCTTTGTGCGGCCCGCCGGGCCCCTGCTGGGGGCCACCCGGTCCCTTGGGCCCGCCGCCGGGCGACTGTCCTTGTCCTTTCTTAGGGCCGCCGGCCGGGGTGGGGCTGGGGCTCGGCTTAGGCTGCGGCTGCCCCCCCGGGCCGGAGGGAGCCGAAGAAGGCGCCGACACCGGGGGCTGCTGCTGCGGCGGCTGCCCCGCGGGCAGCGCGGACGGCGGAGGCGCTCCCGGGCCGGCCTGGCTGCCGGCAGGCCCCGCCGTGGTGGAGGCGGCCGAAGAGGAGGAAGAAGGTGGAGCAGAGGTTGAGGCGGGTGGCTTCGGAGGCTCGGGCTTCGGGCCTCCGCCCGGCGGGCCGCCCGGGCCCTGCGGGCCGCCCCCCATGGGGCCGCGGTTCTGGCCCATGCCCATGCCGGGCGGCGGAGAGCGGAAATCGTGGTTGGGGCCGCCGCGGCCACCGCCGCCACCGCGCCGGTGAAAGCCACCTCCGCCGCCGCCACGGCTACGGAACCGATCCCGCGACATGGTGGTGGTGGAGGGAGGAGGAGAGGTGCTCCGGCCGCGACTGCTGCTCCTCAGAGCCCGCTGCTCAAAATGGCGGCGAGCTGAACGGCCTCGCCGCCGTCTTTGTCCGCCCCTAATATAGTTTCCCCGCCCCCGGAAGCCGCCCCCTCCTCCCCACTAGCCAACTACCGGCCTCGGCGGCGACGACCGATAGGTGGAGTCACCAATAGCATGTCCCTATTCCGCTAACTCTTTGATCTCATTGGTAAGGCACCTGCCCTCTGTCGATTGGCTCATTTGACCGCCGACGTTCGCACGGGATGATCCGTTAACCTCCTGTGTGTTGATTGGGCAGTTTGATCGGCGGGAGGCGAAGTCACGAAAGAAACGCGGCTTGCCATTGGCTGCCTGGGGAGTCAATCGGGCGCGAGCCCGCCGGCCCGGGTCAGCTCAGCTTTGCGCTAGGCCGCGGTCCCGGCCCGGCGGCTCCCGCCGACCGGCGGCTTCGGGAGGCCGCTGGCCCGCGGAGGGAGCAGGGCCGCGGGGCCCTCGTGGCGTTTCCTCAGGCCTCCGCTGGAAAAATGTTAAATAAATATATCTTCAAGTAAATATAGTTGGCTCCTTTCAGCGCGGGCTGAAAGCCTTCGCTGCTATTTTGAAAGCAAATTTCATATAAAACCAATCCTATTTATTCATTGAAGGGAAGCACCGAAAGTGAACTCTGAGCTGAGAACAACAATCCCCAATGCCCAAGCTCCGGGTAAGCACAGGATACAGCTGTGTGCTCCTTCCGCTTCGCTGGCCAGAAAACGGAGGTGAATTCCCCAAAATGTAAAACAGGAGAAAAATTAAGCTGCTGTAAAAATTCATAGTGGTTACAGTCACCATATTCCACGTTCTAAAACAGAAAACGAGCTGAAAGTACTTCCCGGCTATTGAGGTCACTGGTTTCGGCGGCATTGCGTGGAGCTGTGCTCACGTGAGAAGGACAGGACCTCTCTGCTCTCCCCTCGGGAGGGTTTCCATCCATCGCGCTCCCGAGCTCCCACTGATGTTTCACATTCAGTTTCGGGTCTGAAGAACCAAACCCCACGTGAAACCCAAGCGAGAGCCACGTTTGCTTCATTTGCACAGAAACTAACTGTTGCACTGTTGCGATAAAATATTATCACTCAATCTCACAAATATCTGTGGAGCCACGGGAAAAGGCGGACTTCATTCTTAACTAAATGAATTTCCCCGTGGCTCTAGATCTTTTGAAATAAAAATTTGCTATAGATCGTTTTTTTCCCCAAATCAGCACTGTGCTGGCTGTACGACCTCGACCACTTCCAAGCGCAGCAGAATGGAAGCCCCAAGTTGTTGTAAAATGGATTCTCCCCGAGACTCCAGCCCCTCTCTGCGAGCAGTAAATGTTTCCACCACGAGGTGTCTCAGAGGTTAAAGCGCTGGAAGAGGAAATTTGGGACTGGGTCTTACGGCACACAACCCACTGGCCTCGCCTGGCTGTCACATCTGGGGATGGCTGTTCAGGAAGCACAAAAAATAATGAGCGTAAAAGGGTTGTTTTCGCCTTTGTTGAGTCCTAAGTATAACTGAACTGTATTTTAGGGTGCTATTAATTTTTAGCATCCTTTGAAAGAAATAGAAAGTATAATTCTGCTCCCAGTCCTGCATAAATCTGTACAACTTATCTGAAGCCCACAAAGCAGCTTGGAATTTCCATGTATCTAGCAGAGGCCAGGATACGATTACACCATTTGTAACTGCAATATGAGTATTTATCCTGGGCTTGAAATCAAAGAAACATCAATGTGGCTATGAGGACTTGAAATAAAGATGACCTCTGGTAACAACCACCTATTTTGTAAATATTCACACTAGGCAGCTGCTGTTCTCATACAAAACCAAACACTGAGGAAGAACCCTTGAGATGTTCTCCCTGTATGTCCCACTGCACATCAACATTGTGCCTGAGGCTGGAAACGCCTCATGACAACTGCGATAACACTTGAAGCAGCTCTTCGTACTGCATATTGATCTGGTTATTGGGATGGTCAATGCCTCCATAACGTTAGTTTAGTTTAATGGGGGCTGTTGGGAGAAGCAAAAAAGGAGGGAGAACTCAAGACCCTTTGCTGCCCCCAAATACTAATACCTACTTAAAAGACGACGCTGGTGTTATGACTTCCGAAGATTTTTTATACTATGCAACCAAACTACAAAAGTGAATGGAGCCATGGTAAGAAGCAGTCCATGACTAGAGAGAAAAAGACCTGTAGCAGGCCTGAGAGGAGTATTTGAAAGAGGGAATCGGGCTGACACTGAGGTGTCTGAAGTTACGAATGTCTCAGCTGCCGTGGAGCGCAGGGTAATCTTCAGGTAAGAAAGGCATGGATCTCACCAGGTGGTTGATTTAGATCATTTTTCCCTAAACTGTTTCCTTCTCCTATAAACATAAACAAAAGACTGAAAGAAGAAATCTGCATTATCTCTATAGCATTAATTGCAGATCGCAGGAGGAAAGAGCTGCATGTGTCCAACCTGCTAATTAAGAATAATTACCCCATGAGGTTCTGTAAGTGTCCCATGTACAAACAGTAAAATTGCTGGAATCACAGTAATGTGTACCACCGCTAATGAAGCAATTAAATGTTGTGAGGAGCTGCTGTATCTGCATTCCCAGGGCATTCCCGGGGCATTTTTGACCTAGAGGGAAACAGTTTAATGGCTGTTTGCACAAATTCAAGTATGTCATAGAATCAGAGATGCTCGGGAATTTTAAAAATCGGGCAGGAAAAAGAGGAGTGGACAGGGAGATGAGAGCAGCGAGGCATGCCAAAGGTGCCGGCTAGCGTCCTTACCCTGCTGCAGGCTCTGCTAGTCCAGTCCGTGGTGCACTGGGATAAACCTGGCTGGAACAGCAGGGATTTCAGCAGAACGGCTTCATTATTCCAGGGCTCAATGAGTAACAGCGTCACCTTTTATAGAATAAAGGAGGAAGTAAAATGCCTACAGCAACATCTGGTACAAAAAGCTGAGAGGCAGGATGAAAGGAGTGGCTAATAGCTGCTGCAACGGTTATTCAGCCGCACAGCAGAGCTCTCGCCAACTTTCCTGTGGCACTTGATGATGAGAGTTCTCCACTCCCTCCTGCACTGTTTTCATTCCCTCCTCGAGTACTGATTAAATCTGCTCTCCAAGAGGTTTTTCCTGTATACCATGACAAATATGCCTGTAGGCCATTTTTTAACCCAGATGAGTGAAAGTAATGCAGGGCCAGATAAGAGATTACAGTCATAGTCAAGCAAATGCAGAGACTGAAAGAAAGGACGGAGCGGTTGATTGTCTTTGCACAGTAATATTATTGATTTCACTGGATATAACCTTGATTCCTAGTGGAATAAGAGAGATCCAAATCAGGCTCAAGAGTCTACTAAAAAGGTAATATTGGATCTGCAGGGAAGTCTGCTATCTGAACAAAACTGACACCAAAAGTTCACAGTTCTGCTGGAGACCGTGTTGTCTCAATCTGAGAGGGCTGAAGTTTGGGATTTTCCATTTTTAATTTCTCTGAACTAAATGAAGCTACTGAAATGTCTTAAGTAGCAGTACTTTTGAGTCCTCTGTCAAAATCCAAACTAGCATCAAAGTCAAGTAAGAGCAAAACAAAGTCTCCTGTGAAAGAAAGGTTCAGCAGACCAGTTAAGGAGGTGCAACAGGAAACCTTCCCAGTCATGTCCCCTCCTCTTTTCCCTTTCCCTCTTCTCCCTACCCTTCCCATGATGGGCAAGGAAGGTCACAGGGGGAATCTCTAGCCTGTTCACAATTACTTTGCACTGCTTAGCAGATCCAAGAACATTGCTTTACTCCTCAGTGTCTTTTCTAACACTGCTTTGTGTTCTAGTGTTTGTGAGGGAGGGCTTGGTTGGTGAGACTGGATGGGCAAGACAAGCACTGGGCCTGAAAAAAGAATTGTTGGAATCGTTGAAACCAAGAAGAAAATGTTATACACCACTATTATAACCCGAGAAGTGCAACTACTTATCTTGCATACTCATGCAGTTCCCAATGCTATTGTATCTGACCATCTCATCCCCTTTAACATGTTTAACTTCATACCCTGGCTTAAAAATAGACAGCTCCAAGATCGGGAAGTCCTGTGACATGTCCAAGATCACAGAATCCATAGAAAGGTGAGAAGAGGAATCTGGTGTGTTGAGAACTGGAACAACTGGTCTTTCTTTCCCTCCCCTGGCTGCCTGTTTTCTCCTCTCTCAGCAGTAGCTGTGTTCCGCCAGTGGGCAGTGATGCTCGTACACACTGTGCACGTCTGCTGCAGGCACAGTTGAGCATGCCAAGTCTGCCTTCCAAGAGACTCCAAGAGCCCATCGCTTCCAATGAAGTCAATTGGAGCTAAGGATGCTTACTGGCTTGCCAAAGCGCTCAGCACAGTTGTACAACAAAGCCATCAATCCATACATTTCCTTGGGCTGCGGAGAGAAACAAGATATGCATAACTAAAACTTATCCTGCTGCCCTACAGTTAACAGCTTCCACTTCTTCTATTAAGAGAATTTAAAATTATGTCACTGACAATAAATATGTGACAAGAATGGGAGGCAGCTGTTAAAGAGAATCCTGTCCTTCATTCTTATAGATGAGAGAAGTCCTCAACAGAAAACGGATACATCAGCTCTGCAAAAAGACCGGCAGTTCTGAACTGCATGTCTAGTTAATGTTTGGCTATGAGAAGAATGTAAGTGGGGCAGAAAAAGTGAGTAGACTCACAATGCTGTATTTCATCAGACTGCCATGAATTTCTTAAAAATTTAAAGACCAGCAATGTCTTCTCTCTGTATTTTTTTTTTTTATCCACTGTTACTTCCGAAACATAAAGCCACATTGTTATGGTTTGAGAAACCCATAACAATTTATTGTTATTTAGACAATCATTCTATCATGCGATGACCCCTCGCCACCTGGGAAGGGGAACTGGGGAAAAAACAAGGAAATCCGGGGGTTGAAATATAAACCAATTTAATAGAATAAGATTAGATAATTTAACATTAAAAGCACAAAAGAACCAATATTGATCCTGATGCCAATACAGAATATGCAAACATTATACTCAGCCCATTCTATCTGTAGAAAGCTGTGCACTCCCAGCAGTTGACAGCAAATGTTGGACTCTGCAAGCGCTGCGGCTTTGGGAGGAAGAGAAGGGCTCAGGGGTCCGGCGCCGGGGCAAGAAGTTCTCAGGATGGCAGCCATCATGGGAGAGAGAGCACTTCACAGCAAACTTTCCAATTTATATTGAATGTGATGTTCATGGTATGAAATAACCCTGTCGGACAGCTGGGGTCAAGTGCCTGGGTCTTGCTCCTCCTCATCCCTGTACCCGGCGCACCCGAAAACACTGAGACCTTGAAACCCACACACCATAGCTGGCTATAAAGTAAATATTTTCACAAATTCAGACACTAGAATCTCCTAAAAGTGCAGTCTTCCCAAGTATTAGAAGAGAAATTAGTCCTGTGTCGCTCAAACCAGGACACACACAAAAGGGGGAACATTGGAAACATATAGGAGATAACCATAAGAAAATTAGAAAAACTTTTTTTCCATAACATGAAAATGGTAGAAGTATTCAAATAAACAGTTTTATTCTGCATTTGGAAAAAGTGATGTACTTACAGCATGACATTCAGGATAATGTTAAAAAGCAGCAACCAGAGTTTGTAAGTGGGCACTTCTGCGTAACCCAGTTCCCTTCTCCCTCTGAATTCTGTGCTTCTGCCATAGCCTTTTTCACAATAGATCACCCAGTACAAAAAATAAGCTTCAAAAGTACAGACAATTTTTAAGGCTATGGAGTAAAAAAGATTGAGAGTCACTGACACGGAGTGGTATCAGCTGTTTATAATACAGAATTAGGTGTAAAAGTCTAGGTACCACATCACATGTTGGTCACTATCAGTTTAAATATTTCATGAAGGATGCAATTAAGTTCCTTCATCCCTGTTGACGCTGTGTTTTTAGAAATCCAGTGTACTTATCATCATCTATGTTCTGGGCTTATTTTTGCATTTCCACAGGGTTGCACAGTGACAATGAATGAAAACAATTTCCTTTGTATTTATAACCAGATTCACTTTGGGGATCTGAGAACTGCCATATTTGGTGCGCAAAAACTGATGTCTGGCATGTTTGGAAACAATAGCCTGTGTTATTTAGACTTTAAAAGAAGATGCAGAATAGATTTATAATTATTGTAATTAGAATAAAAGCATGATTGCACTGAACTTAAATCCTGGTCCAAATTTCATATACACCCACAAATCCATCCAAATAGAAATTAACTTCATAATTAATACTGGATCATTCCCATTACAAAAAGACACTATTAATTATTGATGACGCTTGTATTTCTTCCCAGCTGTTTGCATCTTTTCACCCTCCAGTTCACAGACTGCTGTGGATAATGCAGCATGTACAAATCAAATCCCTCAGAGATGTGTGACTACTCCGCTCTCGTCCTTCCTGCACGCAGGAAGACCCGCTCCTGGATGTTCTTATCAAGCAAAATACAGAGGGGCATTTGTTTGCACGAGCAGAGCTAGAATATTCTCTTTAGAGTTCAGCTTCCTCCTTTCATCCCACCCACCACCAGACACTTCCTGACATTTCTCCTGCAGGCAGAGCAAGGCAACTGCTTTTTTTTTTTTTTCTTTCCCATTTTGCAACGGCTGCTCCTTCAGTAATCTGTGGGTGGTGGGGGAAGGGGATGTTATCTCAACAGCAAACACAGCCCATCACGTCTGGGACGTGAGGGGGAGTTTCAGGATGAAAATAGGCCTCTGCCAGCCCTCCTGCGTTTGTGTATCTATGACTAAGCACGCTGAACGCGTCGCTTTTTAAAACTTGGCTTCTCTCTTTCCTTAATCTTTGTTGTTTCCAAGCCTCCTGCTCCCCTTTGTCCTCGCAGCCCCAGGGGACCTCGCAGAGGCAGGCCTCTGCCATCACCAGTGCCAGGGAAATGCAAATCCCGCCATGTGCTGGGGGGACAAAGCCAGAGCGGCTCCAGAGCTGGGAGACAAACCCACCTCGCTCCTGGCCCTGGGACTGCCTGTCCCCCAAGTCTGCTCAGGCCCCGAGAGGAAACTCCGCTAGCAATTGTTTTTCCACTGAAATATTCACTGGTTTTGCTTATGTCATTATAGCCCTGCCTTGGAAGCATCTGCAGTATGAGGCCAGCTAAAACCAAGAGGTTTCAGCAGTTCTGCCCATCTCTGGACAGAAAAGGCTGCTGGCTCCTCATCTCCTCCAGAGTTGTCACTACTGCTCTGCTGGGGAGGTGCCTCTAGGTTCAAGGAACCAGTAGGGAGAGTCGGAAATAAAGCTCCAGTTTGTCTCGCCTAGATGAGACTCGACCTCGTTCTCCAGCAGAGCCTCTTCTGAGCTCTAAACACCACAGCTCTAAACAGCCTTCTCTGTGCACCCAGGCCAGATGTGCTGAGGACTGGGATTTAGGGAGGCTGTAACTCCAACTCCCATTAGCACTGCCTAGCGCATCTCTCCACACTCGATGTAGAATTGGCCTCTCATCACATCCAGTCTCAGTCCCCTACAACTTCTTTGTCCCAAGAAGTGCCCAAAGCACCACATTTCAACTCCAAGCCTTCCTTTCCTTCAACTCTCACGCTCCCTCAAATCTCCAAGTTCTGTTTCCTCAGTTTTCTCTGTCCCTGCTCTCAGGCCATCTTATCCCACAACCACATGGCGCTGTACTGGTTCTATCCTTGGTGTCACATGCCAAGTGAACTGGTACACTGCTCTTAACAACTCTTGTGGCTGTTGTCTAGACTAGATGTTTGTCCTCGTGTCATGGTGTCCACTGGAAGCCAAACGCTGTCCTAGCAAAAGGTGGAAAGTGCAGAGGGATCGAGGACAACTTGAAAGAATCTCTGGATTTTGCTCAGGAAACTCCATTGGCAACAGCACATTGTTACTAGCACAAAGCATGTTTCTACAGAAGTGACTCACCAGTATAGCTACGCTGGTCTCATCTACGCTGGTTCAACCTTTCCTAATGCAGTAACTTGGAAGTCAGGAGTGGTAACGCTTTGCTAACTCCAAAGTCCAGTATTTTTATACAGTACATCCTACACTGTCCTTCTGCGGCTCTCCTTGGGCCCCAGATGTGGGTACAACATATGCCACAGCCATGTTTCTCAGCCCACCTTGCAAAGCCTGTCCTATTTGCATGCTCACTGAGCTCGCTGGAAAGTAAACAAGATTATTCGTTGTTATTAATTTGTGTTTGGCCCGAAACATGCAGCAGTACTGTAAGCACCTGCAACTGCAATTCTCTGAAGAGAACCTGAGCTGGAACAGAGGAAGGAGCGCCTCGATCTCTGCGTACGGCTGGCAGGCTTTCTGTGTGATCTATATTCAGCTGTGCACGCCCGTGGGTATGTGGAAAGATCATTCATCCAGTTCATTGAACTGCAGCCTGCATGTGAAAGGAGTTTCATGGTTTCTTTTTTAAATGTCACTGTTTTAAAGACGAATAGTCTCACGCAGAATTGTGCAGCAGATTATAATATGGGCACTCCAGGGGTAAATTAAAAAGCAATTCAAAAACAATACTGTGGAACAATCTTATCTTTTCCCTGCTTTATCCAAGCATTTATCTAGGTCTGTTCTGCACTAGTCATCACTACATTATCTACATATTATACAGTGTCTTTTTTAGCCACATTAGTACATATACAGCTCATTTAGAGTCAAAAGTAAGTCAGGTCTGAACAAGCTGCTCTAGTTCAAGTGCCCTATTCAGAGAACGGGCTGAGAGATGTCTAGAGAACACACCAGGGTTGATCTAGTTTTAAATGGTCCACCCTGACTGTCACCCTCTCATCTGTCCATAGTATCAGCTTAAGCAAACCTTCCATCAGGCATCGATTGCAACAGCATATGGTTGCATTATGATCTATTTTAATGGCAGGATCTATTTCTAACAAAATATTTTGTTTTGTGGTCTGAAATGTTTTCAGTTGCATGTTGAAAGTTCAAATATTTCCATCAACTCCCTAATTTACTTATGAGAACCATGCAATGAAATAAAGATGTTCCCGTTAGCATGCTTGAACAAGTTATATAAAATTTTCATTTTATAAAACATCATGGAAATTTACAATGTAGCCCCAAGAAGTTGTAACAGTTTTGTCAAGTCCTGTGATGTTACTGGAAGCCTCATGGTATTTGAGGTTATTCTAAATGCCTGAGCATTTGGAGTTGTGATTACATGAAAATATAGGTTTAATTAAAGCAAACAAACAAACAACTCCCCCCACACACATACACTTTCTAAGCTTACAAACGTGAAGGCAGTACACTATAATGCCTCAGAAACCAGACGTCAAAAAGGGAAAGCAAGTTTGTTATCCTTAAGATCTAAATTCATAAACCAATCTCATATTTTAAGGTCTTCCTCCTGACTTCTGAATACTTGGATTTCTCAACATTGTTACTAATTGTTTAGGTAATTTATAAATATTTATACTGTAAGAGGGTTATTGCCTCTTTTTGCTCTGCCACTGTATTTTCTGCCTTCCTAGAAAATCCCATTCAGAAATATGTGGATTTTCAGTGTTCAGATGATCTGCACATGTACAGCACATCTGTGCAGTTACACACATGCTTTTGGGAAATCTGTGCGTGCACAGTAGCCTTTTATGCACAACATCCACATGTCCTGCCATCTGCTCAGGGCACTAGTGGATGTGTCCGAGGAAACCTTGACATGTGGCGGCCCTATATTTAGACTATATTAGAATTTCTAACTATTCAAAAACCAATACCAATATAAATATTAAGTCATAGAACATCTTTTATTGTTACTATATTTTGTGTCCATTAAAAATATTAAAATATTCATTCTTTTCATCTGTAGCTATCTAAGGATAAAAGTACTTTTTGAATAATTATTAAATTTCACATCAAGCTCAGAGTTTACGTCTAACATCTTTTGTCACAAAAAAATCCCAAATTCTTCAAGAAATTTCACAAAATAACTCATCAACTAGTATTATTTTATACTTGAGGATGGGGATTAATGTGTAAATGAAAAGCATTATTCATAACTTGTTAAACTGTTACATTAATTCTTTCACTGTCATTGGAATGCAGTCATTTCTAAAGAGAGACTTGACAGGATTTCCTAAATGAATCCCAATATTATGTATCTAGCATTTTAGGCCAAATGAAGGACAGTGTTTATATGAGGATCACTTCATTCACCATTGAAATGCAGCTGCTCCTTAATACCACCCTTTAATTGTGCAAATCAGATAAAGCAAGGAAGCGGAGATTTCTCTTTAAGACAAAGTTTTAATTAGAAGTTTGATTATTTAAGTAGTAAGGAGAAGGGAACACATTGTTCTTATCAACTGCTTGTGAGTGCTGGTCATGTTTGACATTGTGCACAATAAAAAAGGCAACGGTCTATATCTTATGCATAGTTGCAGATTTTTTCTTAATAGGCCTATGCCTTGCTAACGTTTTGAGTGTCTTAATTATTGGAAAGCATGAAAATGACAGGCAACATTACAAGGCTTTAAATATTTAGGTTTTAACCTTGAAAGGTTACACTGATTTTAGCAACCGAAATGTGACCTCTCAGGTATTTCAGGTTAAACAGATATGCAAATCTTCATGGGACTGAGTCCTCAGAGTCTGTAGAAACAACCCTTATATGAACTTTTGATCAACACCAGATGAGGAAAAATGTGGTCAAATATAAACCATCCATTCCAACATTAAAAACATGGCTGTTTTACAGTTGTACCAACAAATGTTAAATTAACTAAAAAATTACATAATGGTTCATTCATGACTGATCCAACAGAGGCACAACAAACAAAAACCAGATCGGTCTATATTCTCAGGCTGATTCCAATAAAGGGAACAGACCAAATGTCCTGCAGATACTCCATGCCGTCTTCAAAACCACTATGCAGTAGAACCAGCACAGGAAGGAAGCGCTTCTAGACTCCATGGCAGTAAAAAATTAAAAGCAAACAGACATGGGCTGAAAGGTACATTAAAACCTCTCATTGTTTTTGGTTTGTAACACAATTAATTTGTTAAATTATGGTTTGTACCATGTTGAGCATCCTGTCAAATAAACAAATACATACCCTCTCCAACAGGAAGGTCGCGAGTCCAACGTTTCAACTTCTGGAGCGTTCTTGAAGGGAAGTCACAACAATCCTGGTCTACCCCACACCACTGGATCCATCCCTTGGGCAGCCCTGCCACCGGTGTTGGGTACGAGGCTGGGTGTGCCAGGGGAGCGTGGTGTGAGCACGGCGCCATGGAGGGTTCACACCACCAGGCGGGTGCTGTAACCCGTCGGCGCTGAGGCGGGAGCACCATGTCATGACCAGAGAGCCTTGGCCTGTTGGAGTGTGAGGTGAGGTGAGGCGCGGCCCACGATACCGCAGCGGGTCACCACAACCGCTCACCGCCACAGGCCAGGCCTGGCGGCCATGCCACGAGGTCACAGGCCCTGTGGCCGCCATGGGGCCACTCGAGGCCTGCCAGGGCCTGACGTGTCCTGGGACGAGCCTCACACCTCCCGCCCCAAGCCCGCCTAGGGATGCCCGTGCTGGGACCCCCCCGGCCTCCCCCGATCCCCCCCGGCCCCCGGCGCCCTGGGGCAGCCACCCAGCCTGGCCCTGAGGAGACCCCACTGCGCCTGCGCGGGGGGAAGGGGGGGCGGGAGGCGGGGACGCGCGGGCGTGCGCAGGCGCGCGGCGCATGCGCGCTGGAGCCCCGCGCTGGGCTTGTCGTTGCAGCTTTAAGAGGGCTCGCGGCCTGGCGGGTCCGACCTCCCCCCC
>VUYV01000198.1:337058-389188 GCA_008711295.1 Anarhynchus alexandrinus | reverse complement strand
GGCCGGGGGGGCATCAGGCGCCGAGCGGCCGGAGCCCGGCCTGCGGGGCCCCCTCCAGCCCGGGGACAGGCGGCCCCCGGCCCGTGCGGTGGCGGCTGCCCGCTCGCTGCAGGCCGGCGAGCAGTGCTGTCCCCGCTGGCCTTTGAGCCGCGCTGCCACTCAAGGTTTCCTTAGTTTTCCCTTAGTTCTCCTTAAGGAGAGCGTCCAGGCTTCGTTTTCATAAGCGTCTTGGCATCACTTAAATAATAAACTTACAGCTAAGTAGGATCCATCGTCACCGTCTGTCTCCTTGTTTCAAACACAATGTTCTTGGTGCTCTTCTGAAATCTATTTCAGTTGTCCATGTCAAACCATAGTGAGTCAAGATGGCAGTTTCATCCAGTTCTTGGGTACTCAGCCATTGTGTGGGTACCATTAGCTGTGCCAGTCCTGAGACCCCCATCTCTAAGTACACCGGACACACTTGTCTACTTGAAGAAATACTTCGTCTTTTGAACAAATGGAAGGTTCTTTGCGGCCCACACCTTGTAGCCTGTGAAGTAACTGAGGGAGAATAACTTTTTAAGCAGTGCTCAAAATAATCTTGCAACAACTTACATCCTCTTTCCTGCATGCATGTAACTTTTGATTAAAAGCTTTCTAATAGCAACGAGTTTAAGTCACATTTGAAGTTGTGTGGAAGGGTCCATAGTCTACTACAAGACTCTGAGCTGTCCAGTTCCCTTTTCCCAAAGATGAAGAAGTTTTCCTATTCTCCAGCCTTGAGAAAGACAAAAACACGAGCTCAAGTTTTCCAGTCTTATATATTAAAGAAGTTTAATTTGCTGAATTTATTTTAGGGAACACACAACTTGTGATTGTGGTGAAAGTAATTCTTGCTAAACAGAACAGTTGACCTTCAGGGTCTAATTGGAGGAGTTGCACAGAAATGAACGTCATTGTCTTAGACCCATGTCTTTCAGACACTTGAGCTTATTTACAAGCAAACTCAAAGAATTTTGCGGAATTGCTGGCAAATATTACATAAATCTGTAGGTCTTTTGGGGGATCAAGATTTTGGCTATCTGCAAGAAGTCTAAAGGGAAGTGGCTACATGTAAGACAATAACTTAAGAAATTTTAAATTAAACTTCATTCCTAGTAGTTGAACTGTTAGTGGACATAAAGAAATACTTTTACACCATGAGGACGGTCAAGCATTGCAAGGTTGCTCAGAGAGGTTCTGAGCAGTCGTCTCTTCATGCTCATTGCCTTTGTATGTTCAATTTATCTGTCAAGTTACCTGGTATTACCAACAAAAAAAAAAGAGATGATTGCCTTTTTTCTTAAGCGTGGTAATTATCTGCTAAGGAATAATAAAAAAGTGTCGTCAACTTAGTATCATCTTCATTCGTCTCAGGAAAAATAATTTCTCTATTGGTTGACTAATCATCTACTAGGTGGTAAGCCCAGAAGTCTCCATCAGCTATTGCTCCACATGTCCCTGTACATCATGGAAAGCCTCTCGTGCTGTTGGCATTGACAACATTCTCCGTTTCTGCACAAGAAGCAGAGAACTTGTTTGGTAAAATTTAGGGATGATCCAGGAAAGTGGCAGTTGCCCCAGGTGAGTTAGTAAGGAAAGAAGAAACACAACTTGCCAATCTAGCTTGAAGGAAAATGCCTTCCTGGTCCCAAGTCTGCCAGTGAGGTTAATCTTAACTTCCAGAAAGGCTCCTGTGAGATTTTAAAATAAATAGTAGCACCAGTTTATTGCATTGTATCAGTCTGTAATCTTCAAAGTCTGAGAGCTGAATTTCCTCAACTCCTTTCCCCATCCCAAAACCAGTTCACGCATCAAGATGTTCTTGAGGAACGTGGGGAGAAGTAAATCCTTCCTGGCTGCTTGAACGACTGATGGAACCTGTGAAGAATGCGATTAGTGTACTGTAAATACAGCACACTGGTATATCTTCCATTAAAGCCAGAATTAACAAGGTCTTGGAAAACCTGCATATCCCATTTCTCTTTCCCGTAGTGGTCCAGTTCCCATTCGTGCTGGTTTTGGCTGGGATAGAGTTAATTTGTTTCATAGTAGCTAATATGGGGCTCTGTTTTGGATTTGTGCTGAAAACAGTGTTGATAACACAGGGATGTTTTAGTTTCTGCCCAGCAGCACTTAGACAGAGTCAAGGCCTTTTCTGCTCTTCACCGGCCCCGCCAGCGATGGGCTGGGGGCCACAAGGAGCTGGGAGGGGACACAGCCGGGAGAGCTGACCCCGGCTGCCCAAAGGGGTACCCCAGACCATATGATGCCTGGCGTAGAAAGCTGGGGGAAGAAGGAGGAAGGGGGGGACGTTTGGAGTTATGGCGTTTGTCTTCCCAAGTCACCGTAACGCGTGCTGGAGCCCCGCTTTCCTGGGGGTGGCTGAACACCCGCCTGCGATGGGAAGTAGTGAGTGAATTCCTTGTTTGGCTTCGCTTGTGTGCGCGGCTTTTGCTTTACTTATTAAACTGTCTTTATCTCAACCCGTGAGTATTCTCACATTTACCCTTCTGATTCGGCGGTGTGGTGCTTGGTTGCCGGCTGGGGTTAAACTGTGACGGGCTGATTTAATAATTTCTTCAAGGAGGAACTTAGCAAGTGCTGATGCATTCAGAATTGCTCTTTTCAATATTAAAATCTTTTGCAAATATTATTCCAGAAGCACATACGCTGAAACTGGCATTTTGCAAAACCCATTGATAAGCAGTTGCCATCTTTTAGCTCAATCCGCGATAATGAGCAACACACTAAAAAAGATTTTGCCAGTGTAAGACTGACATAGAAGTTTGTCTGATTTGGGTTTTTAATAGTATCTGGAAAGTTCCTATGGAAAAATTGTTATTTTAGAGAAGGTTAATTTCTGCCCAAAATCAAAGCCATTGTATTTTCTAAAGAAAATATATCAACGTTTTACTCTTCATACTTACTAAATTATATCAAGATGAACTTGAAATTGTCTGCTTGTATGTTGGTTGGTTTTTTTAGTTTATCAAAATATTTGTGGCACTTCAACTTTAATTTGTCTATAATATCACTGTCTTGAACAGTTTATATTTTGAATAGAATGATCATTTATTTATGACAGTACTCTGTCATTGAACTAGACAGGACAATTTGGAGTGTACAGTGCTAACTACTGAAATCTGACACTTGGGCTCTTGGAAGTGAATTTGGTGTGAGTAGGTGAACACTTGGGTGTCTGCATCAGTAAAACAGCTGTTTGCAAAAGATTTTTAATTTTGCATGGTTTTAATTAAAAATTGAAGGAGTTAATCCCACTTAGAAAGTTTTGTTACTGAACTACTTTTGAATGGTACAACGACGATGAAAGCATTTCTCTGCAAAGACTTGTGCATCTCTCAAAGGATGCTTTGATGTCATAATCTTTGAATTCACCTTCTGAAAATAAGCATAATGGATCTCAGTCTTTTGCATTAGGACTTTTCACATTGTATAAAATACGGAAAAATTAAGTAAGCTCTTTATAGCCAGTTCAAGGCCCGCTGCATGATTAGGATAGTGGAAATTAATTTTGAAATCACTACCAATGTTCTTGAAGGGGTTATCTTAACTTTTCTCTCATCTAATGACTGTTGGATTCCATCATTCCTTCCAAAAGTTCCAATTAACGTTGTCCTTTCCCTAAACAAGTCTTGTAGCAAGTTTTATCTAGTGAATTTTCTTCAGGGTTTTCTGTTAATGACTGACTCTGTTCAGATGATTTCCATCATCTGTTTTATAAGTGTCGTAACGGAATAAAAGCAGTGCTCTTGCACCTCACTCCTGCTTTTGCTCGTAGCACTTACTCTCTGCGATCATCTAAACTCTTCAAAATAAGGCTTCTCTGGCAGAGAATATTTTACCATGGGCATGTTAGCAGAACTGTGTGTGCTCTCAGTGTCTGTCATCTTAGCCTGTGTTCTGCCGTATCTTCTTCAATAGAAAAAAAATGTGTTTCTGCAGGGGCAAAAGGGGGAGATGGGTAGAATACACCTGCAAGGTTGGGTTTTTTTAATTAGCTGTCCAGTGGAAACATAAAAAAGAGAGTGAGTAAGTGCCAGTCTGGGAAAATAACTTGAGGACAGAATGAACTCAGTTATTGGAAAGGTCCAGCAGAGTGTTTCATGAATGCTGTAGGTGTGAGGCTGTGATACACTAATCCTTGCATGTTGCTGATCCCAGGAGCAGTTACTTTATTTCTAGAAGCTGGTGCCAGGCTGAAGCAAAAGCCAGCTGAGTTTGAAGGAGATTGAAATCTGCTATCACAAGCTGCTCTTGAACTGTATCAGGAAGAGGGAGACCAATTTAAGTGTCGAGCAGGCTGCAGCTGGGTGCCACCCTCATGACCTGGAGTAGGTGACCTGTATTGCCATCCTCTCTTCCTTTAACTCTGATGCTCTGGAAGTGCTACTCAGAAATTTCAAGTGAAATGAAAAGTTTAAAAGACCATAACTTTGCTTTACTGAACTGGTACTGATGCAAAAATTGCATGATACAGTCTGTCCTTTTTGTAAAGGATGAATTGCTGCTGCAGGAATCTCCTCATTCCCATTGGAAAGAGAGGAAACCTGAATCACTAGCCTAATAAACTAATGTTTAATTGTCTAAATTTACATGAGAGGAACCTGAGACAGAATTAGCACAACTGTACAGAGTTATTCCTACAGGAGAAATTTTTGAGTACTTGCTTTCCTTTATTATTTTTTTAATAACTTATTTGTGTAGTTTTTTGAATCTTGATATTTGTTAAAAAAGTCCAAAAAGGAAGTGGAAAGATTTAATCTTTATTAAATGGTGCTATTTGCTGAAGAAAGCTTTTATGAAATCCAGTTTAGTTAATGCAGACTATTAACAGGTCTTTATTATGTTTAATATTGCCTGGTAGGAGTTGTTATAGTGCTCCTATACTATAGGAGGAAAAAAAATACACTTTTTTGTGGATTTTGGCAAAATTTCTGCTATCTTGAAACTTACCAAATTGATTGGTTAAATACATTTAAAGAAAGTTTCACTGTGGGGAGGATGCCTACATAAGGAAGGCTTCGCCGCCATCACTTATTTGCAGGCAGAAGAATCAAACCGACACGGGTCAGTGTTTTGTACCGTCTCGCTGTGATAGTTGCTCGTGTCCTTGAAGGCGTTGTGTGCAGACGGTCTTGTTTGTTCATGTAACAGGGCAGTTCTCGAGCGCTCCATGAAGCAATCACAGGAGCTTTGCTGAGAGCTCTGAGCACACAGCACTAGTGTTTTTTCTGCCTGTTTTTACAGGTGTTCAGGCATTTCGTTCTGAAGAGCTTTGGATACTTGTAATAATATCTGCAAAGAAGGTGGAACATCCAACTCAGCTGCCTGTTGTAAGAACCAGTTCTTCACAGGAAAAGAAAAAGTAGAAGCCAACCAGGGTGACAGCTACAAATGGGACTGGAATTGTAGCCACCTGAAAGAGAGAAGTACCAGTTTTTTTAAGAACAGGAAAAGCAGAAAATCATAGAACTGTATAGGAACATGGATGAGAAGTGGAACGGGCAAAAAAGGAAGCCTGAGTTAGAAAAGTACTTTGAAGAATAAAGTAGAACACATGATTGCTTTTCTGTCCTTAAAGACAGAAATACTGAGAGAACTGAATATACATACAGGCTCTCCAGTTTTCACCACCAATTGTTGTTGTTGGCACCAAACTCTTATGAGAAGGGAAAAGACTTGAAGTACCTAATGGTAGATGAGATGATTCACCAGTGTGGGCCTATTAACATATAAACCATTCTGTGAAGGAGGGCTGATAATCCCTGCTGTGTTTATCAACAAGCAGAAGGTGCTACATTTGTAAATTTTCCTGATTTGCATGCAGAGCCATCTTGTAGGCTTCTTATTTGGGGACAGATTATAGTGAAAAGCAGACGACTTAGGTTTTATACGTTTCACTTTCTTTAAAGATTAATTTACAGAGGGTTGCATTTTTTTCCTCCTATTAGTAACATAACTAGTAGCAAACAGTTACTGACATGGTTAATTTACCCTTTTGGGGGAGACATTGAGTAGAGGCATCTTTCCGAGATTATAGTGTTGGTCCTCCACCCCAGGTTGTTACCCTCCTCGCTGCTTAGTTGTGTTGTATGGAGCGGCTTTCCCTTAAAAGACGTGGTGATGGCTCTCTCTTAATGAGCTACTCAGCTTCTGAGTTAAATGGAATTAAGGGTATTGTGTGCTTTGCAGAACGTAATCTTCTAAATAGCTATACTTTTGAAAGCTTTGGCCAAAAGTATACATTTGTTATCTGGGAAATGTTGTCTTTCTTGTGGGATGCTAAAATATGTAACTGAACTGAAATATTTGGTTTGCAGTAATTACTTGCAGAGTATCACAGCAGAAACATACATCGTTACGGTATGGACCCTGCTCTGATTGTGGTGATTTTTACGTCCATGTATACTTCAGTTTAGTTTTTCTGACTTACACTGTGAGAAATAGGAATTATCTTTATTTCAGCTCACTTACAGATTTGGTGTGACCAAAATCCCAGTGTCTACGGTCGTTTGTAGTGCCTTAACCAGCAGCAGGAAAGTTCAGTGCGTAGCCAGGGGTGAGGTTTTGAGGGGAGAAGTTCTTTGTTTTTAAAAGAAGCCCTTTATTGTGGATGTCTTGGTTTGTTTGCTTGATATGTAGTTTGTGTCTGTGTGTGTTTGGAATTTGCAAAGCCCACACGTCTAGCAGGCTTCAGGCCGGCACATCAGACTCTGGTGTCTTTGCAAAATGCAGTGCAAGGTGAAGCCTTCCCATGTGGAGCTGCATCCTTCTCAAATCCGTGTTTGTGGGCGGATGGGGATACCCCTCTGGTTTTTGTAGTTATAGAGTAAAACCACCGATCATTCAGAAAAAGTAAGGCACGCTGTAACTTCCTGTGTGTTTGACAGACTCATCTACTTTGCCCCTTATAGGTTGGTAACAGTTTGCAGCTTGTGTGTGCGTGTTCGGTGGATATGGAAACCATAATGTCAACAGGGGCTTTGTTTGGAATTGGCCTGTGAATATTCAGAAAACCCAGGAATGTCAGAAAAACCCGGGGACAGAAAGGGGCGATGCGCTTCCGTGCTGAACTGCTCCCCGCAATTTCGGGTGAATCATTCAGAATTCTAAAAATGCACAAACGAAATGGCAGCGGCACGTGCCTAAATCTTCTTTCCTGAAACTTAAAAATTGAAGAAGCATCAGTAGGTGAGACGCTAGGTAAAACCACGTTTCTTGAACAGGAAGGTGAGGAGCCACATAAATTGAAAAATGCCTGTCTTTGTCTTTTTACAGATGTCTTTAATAGATGACTGTTTGGGACTTGCCTTTAAAAATAGCCATGGTAGTATCCATTTAATTACCCTTAGACTCGAGTAGTGATTAAAAAGAATCTTTTAAAGTCTGGAGCCTGGCTTAGCTGCCCTCAAGGACACACGCCTCGCAGCCCGGCTCGGGCTCTCCCTCTCCCCAACCCGCTCTCGCCGACAGACGCCAACGCGCGGCTCCCTGCCGGCGAGCCCCAGGGGTTCCCGGGGTGGGCGGCCATCCGTCCGTCCGGCGCGGCTGTCCGTCCGGCGGGGAGCCGGGGCGGCTAGGGGGCTCTGCAGGCCCGGCACCATGCGCCGAGCTCTATGGCTCGCCTGACCCCGCCGGATTCTCTTCCTGCCGCAGCCGTTCCTTTCCTGTAGCAGGTACCTGCAGCAGCCTGGCTCTTTGTTACCCTCTGCTCTTCCCTCCCCAGGTGCTCCGAAGGTACGAATCGCTGGGTCTGTCGGTGTTTGGGTGGAAAGCGGCTCTCCGGCAGAGACTTGCTGCTCAATTCCGCTGGCGCGGCGGAGTTTTGCCGTAGCAGAGGTGCGGCGGCGGCCGGCTGCCTGCCTGGCATCCCTGCCGGGGATGTCATGTGTAAAAGGTCAGGGGATGCTTCCTGAGCTCACCGCACCTGGTTCAAGAATAGCAATTACAATTTAAATGACTTCTTTTTATAAAAAAAAAAAAAAGGTGTCTTCCGTATCAGTTTAATGAATTCTGAAGTGGGGGGTTATGCTGTGTGTGTAGGGACAAGGAAACTGTACAGACGAGAAACTGAGAATCATCTCTGACTATTTTTAATTGCAGTTTTCTTAACATCTGCTTCCTTTCCACAGTTTGCTTATGGATGCAGTAAAACCTAGGATAAAATTTCAAAATGCTTGCTAGAAAGATGTGTGCCAGTGTATGTCAAGTTGTTACATTGATTTGTTTATTTTTTAAAAGAAATTCTCTATTTTGCATCCAAAACAAGGTTGTAGTCATAGACAGCTTTTTCTCTTTATATTGCACAAAAATAATTTGTTAATTGTTTGATTTATGAAATCTATGGCAACTTTGAACACGGTTAAACTATTGAAGAGGGTTTTATTTATTTCAAGTTAGCACATTGTATTAAAGTGTAAACAGTGTCCTTCTGTCACCCGCTCCAAGTAAGGACGGGTTAGTGCTGAGGATGTAACACTGTTTCCCCAGAATCTAATATACAATTATTAAAAAAAAATTGACATACCTAGTGGAATATTTTTTTTAATAAAAGCAGTACTGACTTTATGTAAAGTGTAGTTAATTTAAAGCAAAACACATTGCTTCCAGGAATACCTAATTGTTTTGTCACCATTTCTGCATTCTTGTTTCATTTATTTATTTATTACAACCTGAGTAGGCAGCGGATGGCTTTGTGTACGATGCGAGCTGATGAGACAGAGTCACTAAGAAAGAAACATCCAAAACCATGTAATTTTGCTAGTATCAAACTTAAACTCTTCTGTCTTAAACTCTTAGGGAATGCTCACTACTTAAAAGTACTAAGTATCGTTAAGTTATTCTCTGGCAAAATATTAGCTGAAGTGATTGCGTGAAGGTGTTTTAAAATATGATATTCTTGAGTTTAGTTTTACAACAGCCAGTGCATTTTGAGGACTGTGTTGAGGAGTTGAAGCCTAGAGTATTTTAACAGAAAACTTGCCGTTCCTGATACTTAATCTGGGACTTAATCTGTGATATTGAGGTGCCTCTTCTGAGATCTGTCAAAAATGACCCACAGGAAATGCCGTCCGATGAATCAGTTTCATGTTTACCTCTAGAGTACTTTTTTTTCTGTTTTAATCACCAGATTTTAAAAAATCTGAGCAAAAGAAATAAAGGGAATTAAGAGTGATGATGACTAATCAAAGGAGGAAGTATGTGGACTGGTGAGAGAGGGAATTGCCTTGCAGAAATATAATAGAATTTACTTAAAATAGCAAGTTGGGCATTATTACTTACATTTCTGTGTAATACAAGACCATAATCCAGTGAAAGCCAACTTATATGACTGATTAAGGTGATATATTTTTGTGTAACTAGTGCTATACAGAATTTCCTCCTGAGATGGCATTAAACAAGATTGTAATAGGATTCAGGAAGGCAATAGAAGTGTATATAATTGAGAGAATACCCCACGCTAATTCAGAAAAAAAGTATATGAGCCCTCATTTCAGGACCTAGTCAGGTTGTAGACTGTTATGGAATGGCTAATTTATTGGGGGGAGAGAGAGAGATATTTATGTGTATGTAGATACGTATATGTCCACACGTACAAGCATACAAACATTTCCTCTGGTTTCCTCTCTTTGGATTTACACCACGTGGGAGTTCTGATGCTGTTCATCATCAGAGACTAGATGGTGGCTTAGATAAGACTGCTAGTATTATCAGATGCTGAAGTTCCTCTTCTATAAATATTTCCAGTGGAAGCTTTTGACCATAGGACATAGATCTTCCTTTGTATCCTAAAGCCTTTTAAAGGCAGAAAATATTCAAGATGATCTATTTTTTTTGATAGCCTCACAAAAGAAAGAGAAAAGAAACAAAGTAGAGTTTGTTTTTCCTAGGATGACCTTGGTTTTGGGAAGCGTCTTGTTTTCCTTCCAGGTAGATTGTAAACGTTTTCCAACTTGTCCAAAATATTTATGGTAGTCTCCAACGCGCTCTTGCAGGTGGCCCCTTGTGCTGACTTGCATGTTGTCCTTTTGAATGAAACAGAGAGGTCCAGACTGTGAAATGTCTTTTTTACCTAATAACAGCATTTCTGGTTTTATCACCTATTATTAAAAGATTTGTTGTCACCAGAGGAGGAGGAATACCTAGGGTCTGGATGTATAAGGTAACCAGGAGTGTGGTAGAACCTAGAATACTTTCCCACAGATACTCTGGATCTCAAAAGAGTCAAACTTTGATACAAACCTGCTTTGAGAAAAGGATGATCCGATGCTTCATCTCAACTGAAAACTTCTCTCGCCCTACCAGCAAATTGTCCGAGACTTTTTTGGAGAAGAAAGACCATTACTGACAGGAAGCAAGAAGAGGATCAAGGAAGGTCAGCATAGAGAAAAGGACCTAGGCTATCAGTTTTGCCTCCCGAGGCTTTGTACTCTGGTATTACTATCAAATGGCAATAAATTCCTTTTTCTCTTCTTCCATAAACACAGTACACCACCACTCTCCTTGTCCTCAGCATCTGATATTGGCACTAAGTATATCCAATATTTATGGGGATTAATTTTACACTAGTGTAAACTTAGTTGACTACAAGTGGACTTCTAGATCAACATTAAACTTGCATCTCTGGAGACACTCCTCTGATCATTATGGCAGTAACAGAACTCAGGCCTTGCAAGCCTTCCTGGAATGTGTTTCCTTGCTGTTGTTCCCTCTGGATAATTGCAGTGAACAGACTTGCATCGGCCTTGTGGAAGAGTGTAGTGTAACTTTTTTTTTCTTTTGGTTCTGTATTTCACTTTTCCAGCCCCAACTGTCTGCTCAGAGAAGCTGGGAAGTTTTGGTGCAGTATCAAATTGTCTGGATATTCACAGTGCTGGACAGGTCCTCACTATTCCACGTGTGTGTACTCAAGCTGAAGGAGCTGGCTTGTCTTTGTAGTGGTATTGGAAAGAGACTGATGGGCTCTTTGCCATCGGATGAATCCTGTGACAGTATGTTGTCATCCTTTCCCGGAGTGGGCTGCTACCAAACTGATAGTTCCCCATCACAGTCCTGTGGAATATCCGATTTATCAACTAAATGACTTGAGTTAAATGAAATTAGAGATCATCCCTTTGCTATCAAATCCCATTACTTTCCTTAAGATGGCTTAAGAATTGAAGTGTGAGCAGGATCTACCGGAAGAGAAAGTGCAGAGCTGGAGATGTAGAGAAAGGAGAGCTGACTTAAATGAATTGCTGTTATCTTTTAGGCAGAAGGGGAGGATGCTAATGAGTTGGACATTCTAAAAAAACCCTTTAATTACGCTGAGTACACATACTTCTCCAAGACAGCATTTAAGCATGCCATCAACTTTAACGTCTGTCAGAGAATGTTTAATGTAAACAGATGTTTTGTACAGCACTCAGAGTCATCATCTGGTGCTTCTTTGGTTACGCTCATACTGATGCTCGTTGTCTCGTTATGGTTAGGAAGTTAAGCATTTCACTGTTCCTGGAAAGGGAACACTCCCTGTTAGGGAGATGAAACCTTTGGATCTGTGCAACCCGTGTCAGTGGAAGCTGTGTGTGATTCTGGTTTTCCATTTATAACGTTCAGAGGAAGAGAAGGCTTGTAGAGTGTCAAAGAAGGCAGAATCTGTGATCTTGACCTTGTACAAGTTTCTCAAGTAGAAGTGAAAATTTTGACATTCCCTTCCCCTCCCCTCTCTCCTCCACCTTCTCTGGGAAGCAACGCTAATTCTAAATTTTCATGGTTTGCTTTTTCTATGGACTTCTGAACTTGTTAGGGTGAATGTGACTTCTCAGTAACGTAACAGTCCTAGTTTGTAGAACTTTGCTTGGGGCAAGAAAGGAAGGAAGAGGAATTGTGATCCTTCTCGTTGGTTTTGGTTTTGATCAGATACTTTTTAGAAAAGTACATGGCAGCTGACCGAGATAATGATATAGTGCTTTCCTTTTTACAGTTTGAAGATAAATCTGATGCGGTATTTGATATTACAGAAAAATGTAAGTATTTTTATTTATTTATATAAGGCCATAGTTACACAAAACATTTCTTAGAAGTATCATTGCTGCTGAAAAAGTCTGTCTTGTCCTTCTCCTACCCCTTGCTACTCATTCCCTCCCTGCCTTGCCTTCTCCACAAGTGTTACAAATTAGATGAATTGAAGTTAATGGTTTTTCATTCTTTGGTTAGTTTTATTCAGTTCAGCTTCTTCACTGAATGGTGAATGGGACAGAACCGTTTCTTATGGCAGCGAGGTTTTATGAGTACTGTTGGCCCAAGGAGACTTAGAGTATTGAAGGAATTGCAGCATCAGTCAGATTAGCAAATGACACTTAATGCTCGTGCTTTGTTATACATAAAGTTGGTGAGTTTTCTGACTGTTTATGTTTTTTTTTCCTCCCTAGGTGGTGAAATTCTGGATGCAGAAATGTCTGAGGACGCTGACCACAACTTAACACCTGCCCTCGACAGCATCTCTTATGGAATACAGAATCGAACAGGGTCTGCAAACTCGCTGCTGGACGATGATGATGATGATGATGATTATTTTCTGAACTCTGGGGATCTTGCAGGCATACCCGTTGTTGGGAGTGACAATGAAGATGATCAAAATTTCACTCCAAAAGACACTCTTTCTTCAGCGATTCATGATGAAGACCATCTGGAAGAGGGCAAGAGAGTTACAGAACATGAACTGGACAGTGAAAAAGAAATTCAGATTCAGAATGCAATCCAAAAGGATCTCACTTCACCATTTGAGCAGGGCCCTGTATTTAAATCAATTCGAAAGGATTTTAGCATAACAAGAGATAATGGCAAAGAGACTTTTTCAGCAAAGGACAAGAATAGAGAAGGACATTTTCAAGAACGTGAAAAACGGTTGGAAAAAATCCCTAAAGATATGGATTCTAGATTGAAAAGCAGTTTTCTTGACAAAGCAGGTAACTGTTGACATCGTAGACCTGGCTACCCAGCAAAGAGGAAGAAAGAACTAGACAGAAATGAGCAATAGGGCTAGTTATTAAAACCATCATCTTGTCAAAGAGAATATGCATAACTGTATGTAGGAAAGCATTTTATAAAGAACCCTGAAATACAATGAACTCTCTATTAGGACTAGGATTTGCAAAAGGGCCTGGCAGCACTGGGGGGGTCTCATCCTCCACAGCTTGTTTGGAAGCCTCAACACATCCTTTGTTGTTGGGGTTTATCAAACCAAGCTGGGTGACAATTCACTCTTCCTTTTGTTTTTTCTCACTGTTTTTTATAGACTTTGGAACTCCTTAAAAGAAGACATGATAAAGTTTAGGTTAGGTTAATGGCCAGGAAAGATTTTTTTGAGCAAAGTTCTTCATTAATGTACATGTATTAAAAGCAGTATGCATTTGATAGTAGCATCACAGAAAAGCTTGCTATTAGTGTCTGCAGGAAGTAAGCCAGAGAGTAACTTGAGATCTGCTTTTCCTGGGAGACTGCTCTCCTTCTTCCTCAGATACTTGTGTCTTGGACTTTGTCCAGCCGACATGGAGAGAGCCAAAGATGCCTGTAATCCATTTCTCATTTGAGGGAGCCTGACAGTCACCGGTAGTCTTGGTGCCCACACACTTGCTTTTGACTTCTCAAGCTCCGAAAGTTACAGTAGAACAGTGAATGGTTAAGAATAACCAGGCTGGAACATGCAGTTTAATTTTATTCAGAAGACTGTATGGAGAGAGAGTTGGCCCACAAGCGAGAGCCAAAATCAGCGTTTCAGGGTTGCACAAATGATAGAGAAGCATTGCAGATGTTTTTTTAAAATAAAGAATTGTTAAAGATGTCTCTCTACTTTTACCTTCGGGTAGAAATCAAGTGAAGAATATTTCTGTGCAAAAAACGTATTTCAGAAAATTGTAAATACCTGCAGTTATAAGATAGTGGCTGAAAGCCGTGCAGCCTCAGGTAGAGTAGTGAGTAATTGAAAGAGCAATAGTAAATGCTCGTAGGCAGCATCTAGTATTTAGGCAAATCCAGAATTTTTAAAAGATACATGCTAAAAAAGCATCAGCTACTGTTTCCTGAGAAGGGGGGGGAAAGGCAAAAGACCAGAACAGCAAAGAAAAGGATGAAAGTTGTTGCTCTGCAAAATATTTTCTGATTTATATGTCAAAACACATGAGAGTTCAGAACCCACTGGGGTGTAGAAAATTCTGAATGAACAATTAGCCTCAAAATTTTACAACCATTTTGCTGGAATGGGAAAATAATGACCCATTAGAATAATAAAAAAATGTCAATGCTCTTTAAAGATTGCCATCTTATTTGCAGGGAGGAGAAAGGGAGTAGTTTAATACTTCTGAGGTGCTGTCAGACGATGGGGTTGGGGATCAGAGACTCTAGATAGTTTTAAAGGAAATGCGTTGGAATCTGTATTCATTTCTATTTAATGTATATGTTTTCCTCAGTTCATAATCAAGTAGAAGAAACATTACGGACGCAGTTAGCGCCACAAACTCCAGAAACTAACTTCAGGGTAAGCTATAGATCTTTCAAACACTTTTGCAAGTGCAGCAATATACTGGAATAATTCAAAATACGTATTTTGTATTTGAGTGTAAATTTGAGTATCAAGAAAACTGATCTTCTGACTCTTAGACATCTTTGCTACTTAAACAGTGCATTTAATTTTGTAAAATTTTGCTGACCCTCTCTTTGGATTGAGGATTCTTTTGATAGCCGCTCTCACGTTCAGCATGGTCTGACTGACTGGTGAGCCGAATCTAGACCCGGATGCGTCCATCTGACCTGCTGCCTTTTTTCCAGCTGAGACAGGGAACAGCTCTATCAACAGGAGACACTGCCCAAACAGCCGAGTGCCCCTACTGACAACCACCTTAAGAGAGCTGGGTGGCTTCTGCTTTGTCCAAGGAGTGAAAAGGATTGGGGGTGGGATGACAGAGGGTGCTGCAGGGAGACAGAGGCAGCAGCTGCTGCCCATCATTTCTCCCACCTTCCAGTGGCAGGACCCATTTCTCTTGGTCTGCAGCAGAAACTCCCCTCGGCAGCAGCCCAACTCCTAATGGCAGATGCAGGAGGGTGAATTCTTTTTCATATTATTGTTTCAGGAGTCTAGCTACCTATTTTCTAGTAAGGAATCTATTGGACAAGAGCTGGGGAATTCCTTTGCACCAAATATTAGAATTAAGGAGGAGCCTTTGGATGACGAATATGATAAAGCTATGGCCCCACAGCAGGGACTATTAGACAAAATTAAAGATGAACCTGATAATTCTGAGGTAAGTTTCCCATTGCATTTCTCATTTTGGTCTGACAGCTGACCGCATAAGCTGGACGTAAATTCAGCAATTTATTTGGTTTGTTGACCGAAATTTAACTTGAAGAACATAGATTAGTAGAAGGATTTTTCCCTTTTATACTACCATGAAACCCAAACCCCCAGCTTTTTGATGTCATGTTACCATGTCGCTGAAAATGTTTTGCTTTTCAGTTAGAGACAAAGCAAAGTGCTGTAAAACTTTCATTATTAAATCTGTAGCAATATGGACGCTTTATCTCAACTCAGTCTCACTAGGAAAGAAAATGTAAATCGTGTTTTACTGAATACTATGTGAGTAGTCCCAGTTAGAGCCATGTAGTTGAAACTGTGTTATTCCTGCTGCTTCCCTCTTAAAGGTTACCTTTGCGGGCACAGAGGTTCGTTGTTTGTTCTTGTTTTAAATTAACACTCAGAGGTCTTACTTTAGCAAAACATTTAAATATGTACACATCAGTGAAGTCAATTTAAGCATGTGTTTAAGTGACTTTCTCACTTGAGACTGACATTTTTTATGACAATACAGGTAAAAGTTCAGTAATTGCAAAATGGAAAAAGTCTGCCCTATGGACTGAGCGGTGCTGGGACAAGGATTGCTGAGCTCTAACCAGTCCCTTTGCCGCTGGTTTGCCGTGTGACACCAGGGAAATGATCCGTGTTGCAATTCCTGTCTCCTCACTGCCAATATTTGGGTTACATGCCAAACTTTACATGCAGTTAAAGCTGTGCAGAGCTTCCCAAGGTGATTCATCCCACTTGCATCGACACTAGAGCGCTGGTGTTCTTGTGCAGGCATTGGTTTTTCTAGCATCATTTTGTGTACTTCTGCTGTACCTCCTCTTCTCTCTGGGCCTGTCTTCCCAACAGCTTTCCTTCCTGTCCTGTAATACTCCTGGCTTCATAAAATAAAGAAGTCAGCCAAGTATTTGAAACTATTCAAACGTCACTGCCCTTCTGATTTGTTCAGTGTCCATGAGATTGTATGTTTTTGTTTTTCCTTAAGCATATATAATGTCAAACGATGTGTAGAATAGTTAAATCTGTCTATTTTGTCCTCCCAAGATGACATTTGCTGTGTGAATTTGTGTGGAATGCAGTACAAGATGTCTGTGGTTATCAAAAATCGTATTAATAAGTAAAAGTGAAGACTTGAAGAATTTAAATATCAAATATATTCTTCAAAATATTAATTCCTGGAGTAAAATCCTGTAATTATCAACTCTGCCTGATAGCGGACAAATATGACAACAGATGAAGGTTCTGTTTTGCTTTAGATTGGAATTAATGTGGGTTTTTTTTTGTTTTTTTCATGCATCTTGAAAGATAAGAGCGTTTCTTGCTGTAACCAATACTTGGGGCTGAAGGTTCTTGGCTTTCGGCGCTGTTACACTGCTGTGAAACTATGCTTGATCATGCACAGTTGACGTCAGGATTTGCTTCCATTTCTCTTACTAGTATTGACTAAGGATAGAACTGCAGTTAAAATGCTTAAAAAACTGTGTTTCTGCAATTAACTAGTTTTTAAATTGTAATGTTTAAAAAAAAATATGGCGCTTTAAAACCCGTCATCACGACATGCCCATGCAGAGCTGAAAAGCTGCTCTTACTGGAGATTTGAATGTTCCAGTGAGATGGTTCACATGCTGAACGAATGCCATCGCCTGTTCTCCTGGGAAACCTGTTGAGAACTAGTTTGGTTGTCTTAGTATAGAAACTTTTAATTTTCCCACAGGAGTAAGAGAAATATTAAGTTCGAGCGTGTCTTACGTGGACGTTAGTGTGTGATTTTAGGAGATGGCTTAAGCTGAGGGAGCAGTTCACTGCTGCTGAGAAGTGAGCGCTTCATTTTGCCTCGTGATTTTGAATTGGCTTACCTTGCAGCCAGACAGCAACTGTGAATTTAGCTCAGTCATAACATGACATCGTGCCCTTGCTACTCTCAAATGAGTGTAAGTAGGTTAAATCTTATCATCTCTGTAGTTCCAAGAGATTATGCTTTTCAGCCTATTAAGATTTACATGCAGAGTGTTACAATCTGCTTTATGGTTCAGATTTCTAGGGAGAGCATGGGCAGGAAGCATGGTGTCAAAGTATGAATAGCTGCTGTGGAGTAAGCTAGTGATTTATAGCATGTCAGCTATTCCACAAGCGACTGTCTGTAGGGATTTCCTCATCCCGTAGAAAATGTGAGGTTATTCCCTTCTCGCTGAAGCCAGTCTGAGCGGGGGACTGTGATGGTCTGGCTCTAGTGGTGCCAGCTTTGATCTGCTGCGAAGCTTCACCTTACGCTCCTCCAAGGTGCTTAACTCATGGTGAAGTGCACAATGCTTCTCACCATCCAGGTCCCACTCTCTATTTCGTTATTATCATCTGTGAATGTGAAGATAAAGCTTGTTTCACAGAGTAGGGGCAAGGACTGCAGAGCACTTCTAGATGGAACCTTTGTGTGAGTGGAAGGCAGAGATTTCTCTTAAGCTTTGTCTGGCTGAATTCTGAGGTGTCTTGGAGTACAGCTGGAAAGGGGAACGCACCAGGCGGCTGCGCTTTTCCCTTTCTACGTGACACCCTCGGTTGTAGTTTGCTGCAAACCTCTGAGCAGGTTCTGCGTGTGGTGCTCCCGCAGCAACGTCTGTAAAGCTGATCTTTGGAGCAGGCTTAGGAGAGTCACTCTTGCCTTGCTGGACCTTAAGATTCAATGCGGTATTATGAAAGAATGGAAATCATGTAACCTGTTATTACATGTGTGTATTTGTTCTCCTTTTCCTTTCCCTTTGTTTTAGGAGTACAGCCAACAGCCAAAATCTCAGGAAGGGGAGCTGAAAATCAGTGCTGTATTTTCAGTCAGTGGCAGTCCTCTTGGTAAGAAATAGGCAAGACTAATTATATTTAAACCTGTAAAATATGTCACCTTTGCAAATAGTCTTGCGGGTTATTCTGCATTTTGTTTGCTATGTCTGACCCCAGCAGGAAAAAAGTTTGTTTTAGAGACCATTAAATTCAGAGATTGAAAAATAATTGTATTTTTGAGGCATAGGAAAATTGAATGTGAAAGGGATGCTAAAAGTGCATTCTCAGTCTTAAGAGTAGTTGAAACAATCTGCTGTGCAGAAAACCAGCACAGGGCATGTATTTATGGAGAGTTCATCTGCTATTTAATTCTCCCGTAGACCCTGACAAGCGAAATGAAGTCATAAGCTTTGTGCTTGCCCCCTGCCCACAAGTGAATTATGTGTAATACATATATAACAGTTACTCTATGTTTTCTCTGTGGTTTTGTCTTTTTTTTTAGCTCCACAGCTGTCATCAGGTTTCCAGCCTGCTGTGGCATCCTCTGGCATGAGTAAAATGCTTCCTTCAGTTCCAACCACAGCTGTTCGGGTTTCCTGTTCCGGCTGTAAAAAAATCCTGCAGAAGGGGCAAACTGCATACCAGAGGAAAGGCTCGACCCAGCTCTTCTGCTCCACACTGTGCCTCACTGGATACACCGTTCCAGCTCCTCGCCCACCAGCTTCTACCAAGAAAACCTGCTCAAGCTGCTCAAAGTAGGACAGTGTTTTAATTTGTTCGAGTAATAATTGATATTCAAACCGATAATGAAAGGCTTCAATTCTCTTTTTACACAACACGCTGTTTCTGTAATGCCCACTGCTGTTACGCTTCCCTGCAAAAAATCGTGGCCGATACTCTTATTTGTTAGTCGGTCTGTCTGCTTTCAGTTCCAATTCGTTAATTGGATTTTACATACACATAGATTTAAAAGCCTCTGTTGTGAAGTGTGCATCTTGTCTTTTTTGATTGAAATGAGCTGTATTTGAAAAGGTACTGCACTTTCCTGCCATTTTAAAATGTTATTGCACTATCAAAACCACGAACAAAAGTACATTTAAAAAATATTTTATGTATTATTTCTTCTAGATGAAAATAGATTTACCAAATCCCCAAAATGAAATAAAAACATGGGGAAATTAATATATTTGAGGCAGGATATTTCCTTAGATTCTGAAGAAATTTTTAACTCTCCAGTCGGTCTCCATTCTGTAAGTTTAGGTTTTAGCTCTTCAAAATATGTCACTGCTGCTGTTATTTAATGATGGCAAAACTTCCATAAGATGCAGAGAAATTGAATTTATTAAGAATTGAGTTTTTCAGGTCGTAGAGGTTTCAGTACCCAAATCAGTTAGTGTCTACCTAGAATAGACCTAGAATGGAAAGGCGAGGTTTGCTTTTGTAAGCGTACTTGGGAAAATTTCTTTAGAAAGATGATACATATTTTCCACAGTCCTGTTGGAAACACAGGCCTGAACCTTCAGCTCTGAAAACATTTTAATTGTTAAAATTTTGTGTTCATTTGTATTATTATCTCGAAATCAGCAACAGGAGACCTTGTGGCTTACACTTTAAGATGTCATATTACTATACCATTAACTTGAGGCAAATAAATAACTTTGGAGACTGATTGTGCTACAGTCTGTTTATAGAGGAGAATTATTCATATGTATTATTTTTAGTTATGAAAGTTACTTTGCAAAAGGAATGCTGCTTTGTTCGTCATTTCTTCAACAACAGATTTATTACTTTCAGTTTTACAAGGTCAGCTGAACTTAAACTTGAGACTTAATTAATTATTCTTTTCACTTGCTGTCTCAGTGTGAAAAGACCTTGTAATAAACTTTAGCAGTCTTGGCTGTAATTTGTTTTTCTTCTGCTGAAAAATGGTTTGCCTCTGACAAGACAAGTGAGAAGGAGGCATCCTTCCAACCAACAAAATCAAATAAATATTTCCTCCTAGTTTTTTGACTTAGGGGCTTTGAAACTTTTCTGTGAATGACTGTTTCAAAAGAGAGGAGAGATGAGGAGAAAGTTCAGTTTGTTAAATCCAGCAACAAATAAACATAACTATAGATGGGAGGTAAGAGATGGAAAGTTACAATACTAGTCGGACCATTTTGGACTGAACTACATGGTGATTAGAAATTGTGACCTTTCGTTTTTCCCTTATTTTTTTCTCTACCCCGTTGTGATAGGTATTTTCATTGTTAAAGGGAATTATTCCACATGTCCTGCTTTCTAATTTTTATTTTTTTTAGTAAAGACTGTGCAAAACAGTTATCTTTTCCCAGTTCCTTTTGAAAAGATTTAATGATACAGCTTCATGGTTTTATAGGCCACTCCTAAGTCCAGGTACAAAATGTTTCACAAAATATCTACCTGAGAATTGTACTTAACTATTTTCCTAACAGGAAAAGAAAAAATAAGTCAGGTACTTAGATCAGCAAAAAGAAAAGCTTTAAATTAAATTAAGCCATGGTCTTCTAGAGAATGTTTAGTCTGCAGAAAAAGAAAGGACAGCAAGTTGACATGAAACCAACATTAATTCTTTGTCTCTTTGTTTGTTTGTTTTTCTTTTTTCCATAGAGACATTCTAAATCCAAAGGATGTAATCACTGCCCAGTTTGACAATACAAACTCCAGTAAGGATTTCTGCAGCCAGTCTTGTCTTTCTACGTATGAACTGAAAAGGAAACCTGTTGTTACTATTCATACTAACAGCATTTCAACCAAGTGCAGCATGTGCCAGAAGAACGCAGTGGTAATTGCAGACTTCTTTTTCTTTTGAATTTCCTTTAGATTGGGACAACTTGCTATCTCTGAGATGAGCATACATGTTCTTTCTATTCTTGTTATATATTCTTTTTTTTCTTCCAGATTAGACACGAAGTGAATTACCAGAACGTTGTCCACAAGCTCTGCAGTGATGCCTGCTTCTCCAAGTTCCGCTCGGCTAACAACTTGACCATGAACTGCTGTGAGAACTGCGGAGGGTACTGCTACAGCGGCTCTGGCCAGTGTCACATGCTTCAAATAGAGGGACAGTCAAAAAAGTTCTGCAGTTCAACATGTGTGACAGCGTACAAGCAGGTAAGTTTTGACCGAATATTAAAAATATGTCCTTGATTAGATTTTGGGTGTTTTAAGAAACACTCAATTTATTAGTTGATTATTTCAGTTACTATCTTGGTCTAAGAGAACTCCTTTTGCCATTTGCTGCTTAATCTTTGCCCGGACGTGTTGCTTTGTTTCCTTTACTGCACCGACCACCAGATTATCCCAGTGTGAGAGAAGACACAGAGGGACCACTCAGCAGCAGAAGACTGTGACTTTTTTCAGCCTTTGAGATGCTCTCCCTGTTTGAGTATTCTCTATTAAATTTTAGCATTTGAATTAAGTGGAGAGGAAAAGTAATAATTAGTTGATAATTTTGATTATAATTTTTAAATGTTTAATATTTTAATTTTGATTATAACGAAGCCTCTTAAAGAGCTGAGCAGTTGAGAGAATCTTAATTTATTATAATAGCTCAATTATTTTTGACTGACTTATTTTAATGCAATTACTTTAGGAAAAATTGCCCTCTGATAAGATAGTGTAACTTCATTTTGTGGCTTGACTCTGCTGCCCCATTATTCAGGCCACTTAGGCCAAGAACAGCCTAATGGATTAAAAAAAATGGTAAAAGTATTTCATCCAGAAAATTACCTACAACATTAGTTGTCCTCTGAAACAAATCTGGAAATTAAATTAAATATCCGGAAAGGAGAGGGATTTCATGCTGCTTTTGCATCTCGCATCAAAAGCTCATATATGTTAGTCTTCCTAAAAATACAGCGTGTGCAAAGCTTGTAAGTCTTACCTATTTTTTATTGGTTTTTAAAAAGCATTCAACTCAATTGTCAGATACATTCTGATAGTTGTTGGGGTCTTGTGGGTGAGAGAGGAACCTCCTTCTCTCTGTTTCTTTTCTCATCTGTTAAATGGGAATATTGCTTGCATGTATTAAAAATCATAACCAAAATGTTGCTTCTCAGCAAAAATGTCGAAGTCATCTGGTACAGGTGCTTGGTACGCGCTAGTACAACACGTAGTGGTGTTTGCACTTGGAGGCCTTTGCCCTGACAGCCTGGGTACTGCCCGAGCTGGTCTGCAAAGGTAGCGCTTACCCTGAATGAGAGACAGCCCAGGTCTCAGGTGGCCAAGGTGTGAATGTGGCAAGCCTACTGGAGACCTCCAGTAACTATATCTGCATCATAAATAATACAGCTGTAAAAATGCGCTGTTTCGAAGTGCACTGGCAGCCGCTTCTATACGCATTTTACATGCTAGTGACTAATTTCCATGTTAATAAAAATATTAAGGTTCAAATGAATGACAGATTTCCGTGTTTCCACAGAAGTCAGCTAAAATTACACCTTGCGCACTGTGTAAATCTTTGAGATCTTCAGCCGAGATGATAGAGAGCACAAATAACTTGGGAAAAACTGAACTGTTTTGCTCTGTTAACTGCTTGTCGGCGTATAGAGTAAAAATGGTTACTTCTGCAGGTAAGTTTGTCCTTTTACTTCTTTAGAAGCATAATTTCACGTAGCTCCTATCCAAACTTAATTTGTCTTGAAAGTTAAGGCTGATATCCTTTTTTTGGGGGGTGAGAAGTGGCGTTTGTTTTTTTTTAAACGGAGGTGCTGAGATGGGAACATAAGGACTTTCTACCATAGATAAACCGAACAGTGACAGTACGGCCATTTCAGCTTTGTTTTATGAGCGCTTAAACATGATAATAAACCTTAATCTATTTTCTGCTCTTGCAAGTGCAGCTGGTGGGTTTCTCGGCGAGACAAAACCGCTTCTGTGGATGTATGCCGTACCACCGCTGTGACTGTTCTGCCCCTGCTCTCCAGGGTGATTAGCTTAGTTACCTCTGCCTAATGTTGCATTGAGCTAGGCAAATGTATTCACAGCTATTTTTCTTGTAAAATAGAAAAATGCTTACTGACATCCTAGGGATACTGGGAGATTAATTAAAGGATCTGGCAAGCAACAGGCACCACAGCTGCAGTGTCTGCCTCTGAATCTGTAGAAACTTCGGCTTCGGCTTCTGTGTGTACTTTGGCTTGTCATTCGGATCCTCTGTTTTTGTATGCACAGTGCAGAATTATCTGCAGTACAACCTGATGTTGCATAAATCTCTTTTTCTTCTCTGTTTCACCCTCAGGTGTTCAAGTTCAGTGCAACAGCTGTAAAACGTCAGCAAACCCTCAGTATCACTTGGCTATGTCAGACGGGAGCATACGCAATTTTTGCAGCTACAGTTGTGTAGTAGCTTTTCAGGTGTGACACCTAGGATTTCTTCTTAGCTTAATGAATAGAGTAATAAATCGATGGTGTAAATATCTGGGATGTGGGGTAAAATATGTAATATTGTAAAATAAAGCCTATTCCTCAACTTGCTTTCCTGCAGAATTTGTTCAACAAGCCTGCAGGAATGAACTCCTCGGTGGTGCCTCTGTCGCAAGGTCAAGTCATTGTAAGCATTCCCTCGGGGGCAACGGTATCGGCCGGTGGCACCACCTCGACTGTGTCCCCCAGCTCCATGAGCAGTTCAGCTGCAGCGGGTCTACAGAGGCTGGCTGCCCAGTCCCAGCAAGTCACTTTTGCCCGCCCTGTTGTAAAACTCAGGTGTCAGCACTGTAACAGATTGTTTGCAACCAAACCCGAACTGCTTGACTACAAGGTAATAAAGATCAGGGCTTTTCGAGCTTATGTTTCTCAACAGAAACCCAAGAAATTGTAGCTTATATGCAATGGTCTGTCAGTACTGCTCTGTTGCTTACTATGACCTGCTATGGAGGAATTTAGAACTGATTTTGGTATCATTTAACCGTTATCAAAATTAATACTGAAACCAGTTCTTTGATTTTAAAAACAGAAAAAAAAAAAACCAACTCCAAAAAAACCAAACCCTAGGATTGCCTGGCTAGGTGAGCATGTTCCCGATTCTTGGTCCCAGAGATGATCCTTTTAATTCCAAGACAAAACACATTGTTGAGGGCTTTCCGCAGAAAATTGTGTTGTCTTTGTTATAAAGCTAAATGGGGAGACTTACTTGCTAGTGCTTTCTGTTGTTGATTTCCAAGGGCAGAAATATGCTTGAGTTTATATTAACTATTAAAATGTATTATCTGGGATGTGAAGCATTGAAACCCAAACATTCTGGCTGTGTTGCAGGGTAAAATGTTCCAGTTTTGTGGGAAGACCTGCTGTGATGAATATAAGAAGAGGAGCAGTGTGATGGCATTGTGTGAATACTGCAGAATTGAGAAAATTATCAAGGAGACAGTGCGATTCTCAGGCATAGATAAAACATTCTGTAGTGAAGGTAAGAAAGGGCAAGACTGTCTCGGATGAATCAAGTCGGAAGTGTTTTGCCTTGATGTTATTAGTGATACTAAGACGAACCTAGTCTTTTTAGGTTAGAAAACTGTTTTTTAGGTTTAGAAACACAGAACTTTGTTCACACTTCACATTTTAATGGTGTGTTTCAGCAAATTATTACAGATATAACTAAATATAAGAACTAGAAGTGCTGAGAAAAATGTCATTTTGATATTGAAGGATGCTTTTGTTTTCTTGCTATTTTCTCTTCTTCTAGGTTGTAAACTGCTCTATAAACATGACTTGGCTAAGCGCTGGGGAAACCACTGTAAAATGTGCAGTTACTGTTTACAGACTTCCCCCAAACTGGTCCAGAATCACTTTGGGGGGAAAATGGAGGAATTTTGCTCAGAGGAGTGCATGTCTAAGTTCACAGTTTTGTTTTACCAGGTAAGCAATATTCTCCCATAGCGTCCTCTAGAATATAAACGCGTTAGCAAAAGAACCTCTGTAAATTAGGAGCTGTGTGGACTGCCTGCAGTTGACTTCTGTGTCCATGGAATATATTGTGTATATGTGAGAGATGAGTAAATCCTTCACTTTTGAGTACCAGTTTTCTATATAGAGAAAACCGAATACGGGTTGTGGGAAGACACGCACTGAATGTTCTGCTGGTTTGCATTACACTGCAAAAATGATGCAGTCTTACAGATTGCTTTACACTGTATTTGCTGAGCAAGGTGCAAAGAGGTTTTTATACACGTGCTCTTTGTTGCTGTTTATGAGTGTGTTTAATTTCTCCCTCACTCTGTTTTCCTAGATGGCGAAGTGTGACGGTTGTAAGAGACAAGGTAAACTCAGTGAGTCCATGAAATGGCAAGGCGAGATCAAGCATTTTTGCAATCTGCTTTGTATTCTGTTGTTCTGTAATCAGCAAAGTGTTTCTGACCCTCCACCCCCAAACAACACAGGTAAAACAGGCTGGGAATAGTATTGCCTTTTGGTGTGCGTGATCGTGATATGAACGTTTGTTTGGAAACTCGATTCAGTGAACTTTGAGATCCACCCTCTCCTGGGGGACTCCCCCATCGCCATTGAATGGGCTGGTTTAGATCTCTCTCTTACTTCAAACAATTTTAAACTTCTGTAGGTATGGGATGAGATTGCTTCATCTACCAAATCCACATTGTGATTTTAAGAAAGATCAAAAAACACTTATTTTCACTCACTTTCATAAAAGAAAGGCCCGTTTTATTGGGGTAAAATGAACTGATACCTATTGAAGACATGTTAAATACTTAGCTTGTCTCCTCTACTTGACAAGGCATAGCCAGATACAGTAGAATGTTAACGTCCATTTAACAAAAAAAAAATCAAATGGTGAAATTAGTGGCCTTAATGGTTGTAAATACAACCTTCCATATATGAACTTAAAATAGCCGGTTCTGTGTAGTCTGGAGGTATTTGAAGAGTTACCATTTCTATGTCATTGTGTTGATTCTTGAAGTATCAATGCCAAGATTAACGTGCGCTGTAGCTCTGTCCTTGCTCATTGTTTTGGCAGATGGAGTGGGAAGGAGGGTGGGAATGAAGCCCGCAGGAATAGGAACTGTGAGATTCTGTAGGGAATGAAATGCAAAGGGAAGAAAGGAAGAAAAGCCCACAAAGACAGGAAGAGGAAGCAAAACAAAGGGCAGGAATAGCACTGATCCTAAAGAGGGGCATTATCTCCCACTGAGTGATGGTGACTGCAACAGTAAGGTACCCAACAAGCAATAAAGAACATTAACTGGAAGTTTATAGTAGGCACCAGGCCATGTTCAGCTCTTCAACTTTGTGCACATCTGCTGCTCGCATTGGTGGGAGCTGTTTTCCCCGATTAAGAGTAATATGCAAGTAACTTTATACTTTCAGGCCATACCTATGCCATGTGACATTCCTGGTCTTGTCGGTACATTTGGCTGTTAGTGAGGACAGCCGGAGCCATGGTGGGCCGGCTTCTCCAGAAGCTGCCTGCAGCTTCAGCTGAGGCAAGAGCGCAGTGCCTCTACGGAACTGCCCTCCAGGCGTCTCTCTGAACTGGGGGCTGCCAGGGTAATGAGTGCCTCAGAACAAGAGTGTTTGATGAAATGTGGTCATTCATGGTTATGTGGTAACAAATGGTGCTTTCAAATGGAAAGAACCTAAGAATTCCTCTTAACTGTGAGAGCCTCGTAAAATTCACCATTCATTATTTGTCAGGATCTCGACTGCCTCCTATACTGTGTATGTTCGGTACCAAGCACCGCGAGGCATCCGCTCCTCCTTGTCTCCTGAGTGCTGCTGTAATGCACGTACTGCTACAAAGAGAAAGCTGCTTTGATGCTACGATGAACTTTTGAAATGTTTCAGTGGCTGGAAAAGAGCTTAAGTTTACTTGTGGAACCAGCCCCTACTTAAGCTGGAATGCTGCAGTTTGACACCTACATTCCCTTCTCGTAGAGCAGCAGGCTTTTTCGTTTGGAGATAAATCTGGAGGGTGGGTGTTGCTTCAGAAATGCCACTTTATAAATTATCTTATGCTTATTTTCATTTTCTTCTCTTCACTCTGTCCAGCAAACCTTTCTATGGCACCAGCTTCCTCATCAGGCCCTCCTTCTTTGAGAAAGGACTCGACCCCCGTCATAGCAAACGTGGTGTCCCTTGCGAGCACCCCTGCTGCCCAGCCTACGGTTAACTCCAACAATGTTTTACAGGGTAAGACTGCTGAGTACGATGCCTGTATTTTTAAATCTCTATTCCTGAACATTTATATTTGTTCAGGGATCTTTTCCACTTGAGGACAACAGCCACTTCTTTCTTCATTATGCTTCACATCCGTGCAGATGGATACAGTCTTGTCCTTCCTTTACCTAGGGATAAATAATGACTTAAATTTATGTACAGAGACCAGGGAATGAGGTTTAATGGGAATCCTTTTTCTTGACCTCGGCAGAGTATGGGTTATGGTCCTTGATGATAAGTACACAGGCTATTGTATGTTTTTTCTTCACAGGTGCAGTCCCTACTGTGACAGCAAAAATAATAGGAGATGTAAGTTTTACAAGAGACTCTTTTTCTCACTTTCGCCCAGATTGTATCAATAACAAGTAAAGTATCCAAGAATTTTGCACCGTCATTTTGTAACTGCTTTTCCTAGTTGTGATGGGGATTTAAAATTCATCCAGCTTGCAGATGCTTTTTTTAAAATGGATAGAGTTTGTATGGTATAAAGTCTTTTTGTGTCCGCTGACAGATTGATTAGATGCTTTAAGGCAAAGCTTGTCAAATTGTAGCTCCTGGGATGGCTGTAGTTCTCAAGCAATTCTTGTGTGGCTTCTTGTGTGTACTTGAGGCTACCTTTTGTGCCCAGAAGTGGGATGTGATGTCAAAAGGACTAGCGTGGGAGGAAGGGGCTGACCTGACCGAGCTCTTGCAGCTTAGCTTTCCTTCCCCACTCCCTAGTAGTGTGGTAACGGAGCTGTGGGGAACCATTGTCACCGCTTATCTGTGAATAACTCCTAGAGTTCCTATTCTTGAGCATTTTGAGGTATGTGGTATACACCTTGCAACTCTCTTAAAATACAAAGATTTTATTATGTAGCTCTTAGGTTCTGGAAGACTGACACCCTTGCTTTTAGCTGAAGTGTCATTTATGGATTAGAGTATGAATTTTCCCTAATGAAACAGATCCTGTTCTTTGAATGCATGACTGAAAATTACAGTTAGCAGGACATGACGTTAGTACAAGCAGGAATAGTCTGTGTGCAGTCAGGAAGTGATACTGATACTGCCAGCCTTTGTGTTCAGTTTTTACTTTTCATTTCTTTCCAGTAGTTTCACATCAGTTTACTAAGTTTTTTGGTTATCTGTAGCAGCCAAAATTTTAGTCATCAAAAGTATCTTAACATAAGTCCTCATTAGATCCTTGCCATCAGTAAGATTCCAACATCAAAAGTTTATAGAGGTTATTTGACTACAGAAACCAAACATACTTGCAGATTTGTTCACTGCACTGCTAACGGAAAAGAAAAAAGCCTATTGTTTGATTAAAATAAATTGAGGTAAAGACCAGAAAGTGCCAAATACATTAGCAAGCTATTTTTGCAGTAGTTTTTAAATTATCATTTTTGTCAGTAAGGACAGTTTTAAATTGTTCAACCTGCCATAGTAGAGAACCAAGACTAATCTTACGAGATCCTTCAAACCAGTACTGACTCTGCCCTCGTTTGTGTTTTTCCGAACAGGCTAGTACTCAGACAGATGCCCTAAAGCTGCCGCCGTCCCAGCCACCTAGGCTTCTAAAAAACAAAGCATTGTTGTGCAAGCCAATCACACAGACTAAGGCCACCTCATGCAAACCTCACACACAAAACAAAGAATGCCAGACAGGTATGTATCTAATCTCCTACCCATTTTATAAAAGTCCACATTGCAGTTGAGAGGGTAATGCATGATTTATGTAACAGAGAATATTTTGTAATATATTTTAAAGCCTTAAATAGTTTTCACATTGTCTTATGGTATGTTCCAAAGAGCAGTTTGCCTTACAGATGTAAACCATTTGCCATTCTTTGAAATCCTTAAAGCTTCATGCGTGATGAATGTTGAGATCTGCTTTAACTCATCTTTAGCATTCTGCAATCATCTTAACTGTGGAAAACAAAGTGCAATAGTTAAGTGACATGCAAAAGGCTACAGAGGGAACTTATTTTCCTCAGGGCAGAATTTGTGAGTCCTTAGCTCTGACAGTACAAGCCATGAGAGCAGACTCATTTTAATGAAGTCCATGATTTCTCAAAGATTGTTTCAGCTCTCACTTTCCTGTACTTATTAGATACAGATACCAAGATCCTCTGAAAATCGAGTCCCTATTCCTAAGATAATTTCATTATCTTGGCATTTTTTTTAGGTATTTGCTCTAAGCTCCCTCTCTGAGCAGGAGGAAACAGAAACACCTTCAAAGGCTATTACATAGTCCAGTCTGTCATTGAGGAGTGGTTTTTTCATCATTGTTACTGTAGAAGGAGAGTGTCGTCTACTGTTGATGTAAACCTCTTAATGAGGAAGATGAAGTGGGAAGATTGTAGTTAGTTTTTTAATGGTACCTTCTTATGGTCTTGTAGTTACTTGTGAGATAATTGCAACAACACACCATTTACCTCGATGTGTTTAATACTTATTTCCACTCTTCCCTTCCAGTATTCATGTATATGGTCTCAGTGCTGTTTATTTCCAAACTCTAGTATTAATACGTGTTACAACAATGCTAAAGTGAAGGGTGACTATGAACCAAGACGCGGTACTGTGCACACTGAGTTACAAGCAGAAGTCCAAACGATTAGCATGGACGCTCTGGAGTGTACTGGATAGTCATATGGTTAAACAATTTCTGGTTTGTTCTATTTTTGGTGTAACAGAAGAAGAAGAAGAAGTTCAACCCCAGATCATTGTGGTACCTGTTCCTGTACCAGTGTTTGTGCCAGTGCCCCTTCACCTCTACACTCAGTACACACCAGTTCCACTTGGGATGCCAGTACCTGTAAGTTATACTTCAGTTCACTAGAGAACTGGTTTACAGTCTTGGTTCTGAACAGGACACAAAGCAGTGCCATTGGGTTTTGTGACTAGTCATGCAAGTGGTATTTGCAGTCCTTGAAGCCATTTCTATCCTTATCACATCATGTTTGATTAAACATCATCACACGAAACTATCAATTTGTGGGGTTATTGCAGAAATGAAACAAATTGTCCAGTGTGGAGCTATTTTTAAATTAAATTTAGTAGTCCTAAAATATATTTAAGATTAAATGAGAGGAATCGCTTTTGTGTATTTGCTGTTTCCCTTCATCCCCAAACATGCTCTAGTATTTTCCACGTGTTCCATAGGTACCAGTTCCCATGCTCTTCCCAACAACCCTGGATAGTGCTGATAAGATCATTGAAACTATTCAGGATATCAAGGAAAAGATTCCCACAAATCCGTTTGAAGCTGATCTCCTTCAGATGGCAGAAATGATCGCAGAAGATGAGGAGAAAGAAAAACCACACTCTCATGGTGGTATGTGATGTTTTTAAAAAGGAAACTAAAGGCAGTGAGTTGGGGGTCCTCTCACCACAGAAAATAGGTAGAGGAATGGATGTAGGGTCTATCTTGGCTGCTTCCCCAGTATGCATGCCAGGTTAAATGGTCCTGTCGACTTACCAATGTTCATTTTCCACAATGAAAGTGTTCATGAGGTGAAGTGCCGACCTAGACAGGACTATAATGCTTATGTCATGTCTCAGCAATTTTTATGACTTATTCTTTTAAAATGAGGCGGCCTTCTGGGAATTCAGCTGAACTGTGTATTTGGAGATACTTTTGTCTCTGTGTACAATATTCTCTTCTTTGTTATGAAAACATGTTTTCTTTTGAGATTAATTTACTCTTCCTCCATAGTTCCCACCTCGGGTGCTGGTTATACTTGCACCTTTCTGAAGCTTTTGTAATTTCACAGAGGTTTAGGAGTCACTATTCACCAGAGCTATGCTTAGCGTAGCACCCGTGTTAGATACTGAGCACTGACAGTGGTTTAAATGTCTTTGCATTCCCTTTCCCTGATCCTAGGTGCTGATTTGACTTTTGTTGACAGTAGCAGATTGCTGGAGGTAGTAATCTCCAGATCAGCACATCATGCATTAGCAGAAGGAGTCAAAATCAAGAAGACAGAGCAGCTGTTTTACAAGAGTATTTTCCTGTCAGGCTTTTTATGGTGGATTCTTGGAGGGTGATGGAGGTTAGAATGTGTTGGATAATGATCATCCCATGTAATAAAAGTAGAACAAGCTGAAAAGAAATGAACAAAATATCTTACTTGTCTACAGATGACTCAAATAACAAATGCGGAGGGATGGAAACATTTGGAAAAGCAAACATGGGTTAGTTCTGCATTTCTTTTTCTCCCGTAACAGCATGACCAAGGTAGAAAGCTGTTAGGAGAACTCTAGTGAAGGAGAAGAGGCATCGTGTGTGTTGGTATTATGACCTAATAAATAGTTTTTTGATGTTCAAAGTATTTTGTATTAGTTATGTAAGCTGTCAGTCATTTGTAGATACAGATTTCCTTCTTTTTCTAAAGGATCTCAAACATCTGAGCATGAGCTCTTCCTGGACCCCAAGATATTTGAGAAAGGTCAGTTGGATTTATTTTTTTTGTTTGCAAATGGATTTTGACCCTGCTGTATTTTTTCTTGCAAGCTCCTCTTTTTGTCTGCCCTTCTCTGTGGCACATGGTGTATCCGATCACTCTCATTACAGACCAAGGTAGCACTTACAGTGGAGATCTGGAATCCGAAGCAGTGTCCACTCCGCACAGCTGGGAGGATGAGTTAAATCACTATGCCTTACGATCAAATGCCCTGCCAGAACCAGATCCAGAACTGAAGCAGTTCTCCAAAGGCGATGTGGAGCAGGACCTGGAGGCAGATTTTCCATCAGGTCTGTATAACGTGAAGAAAAATGCATTGTTGTTTAAAAGCGCACACAATTTTCTGAGTAAGCGTTGTACCAGCAGTCTGCTTATGAAGGGCATTTAAAGCTGCAGTAATATATCAGCTCTGCTATAATTGGTAGATTACTATTTTAAAAATACTATTGCTATCTTTAAAGGCAGCATTCTACAGAACCCCCGACAGGAGTAGCAGGTAACCTTACTTGACTCCTTTGAATGATCACTTCTGTGTCCCTAGATATAATCCATGTGAGTGGTGCAGAAGAATATAAGTTTGCCTGAATAAGTGCACCCACTGTTTGGGGGGGGCTTTTTTCCTCTGCTGAGAATTTACTTTCTTTATACAGAAGGTGCATATATTGCCTGGTCATTCAAAGGTAAAGCATTATTTGAATATACAGGTGTGATTGCCAAGTATAAGGTATTTCATAGTATCTAAGTGACTCTTCTACCTGGGCTATTAAATCATATCATTAAACTCTTAATGGTGTTGATTTGACTTCAGACTCATTTGACCCTCTCAGTAAAGGACTGGGTTTGCATTCACGTTCACGAGCAAGACGGAGACATAGAGATGGCTTCCCACAGCCAAAGAGACGGGTAAGGACATACTTCTGGAACACGTATTCCTCCCATTTGAAGCACTAACATTATGTGCATGCTGATTCTGAGAAGTAAAAAACCACTGCTCCAGGCTGAAAATGAGAATTCAATTTAACTATGCTGTATATTTTTTCCCGTTCTGCTATATGAGATAAGATTTTCTTTCCTCCGTCTCTGCAACTAGGTAGAATGAATGCTCTTTTTAGTGCAGAACATTTGTTAAATCTGTATCGTTTCAAAAAACTCCAAAAGAGGTGTCTTGTAAGTAGTGTCATAATCTACAGGAAAGAATCAATTTTTTCTTGTGTAGCTAGAGAGGAATATATTTCTGTGCATATTTATCACAGCGAGAATTACTGTATTTTATTGTACCTTTTCTGTAAAATGTGGTTAATATTTGTCCACATATTAAACATATATATATCCATTCAGAGTCTGCCATGAGAGTAGGATTTTGTTACCATGTCAGCATAATGGCCTTTTTATGTGAGATCAAGTTAAGCATCCATAGATGAAGAGCTTATGAAATGTGTATTTGTTTTGATTTGTTTGTTTGCCCGTAGGGACGGAAGAAGTCTGTAGTTTCCGTAGAGCCCCGGAATCTGATGCAGGGCTCCTACCCAGGGTGCTCTGTCTCTGGCATGACCCTAAAGTATATGTACGGGGTAAACGCCTGGAAAAACTGGGTCCAATGGAAAAATGCACAGGAGGAACAAGGGGACCTGAAGTTTTCAGGTGAGTTTTTCTCTCTCAGTGGAAGCAGAAGTACTTAGTTGAAGAGCACTTGGCACGATATGTTGTTCAAATAAAAATTAGGAGTTTCAAAATATCCATGAGTGGAGAAAGGATTTTATGGAATACTCTCTTATGTCTTTCATAGCTATTACATTCTGAATTGATCTGTTACCTATTAAGACAGGCTCTAAAATACCAGATTTCTTTTCAACATCAGGAATATTAGTCTTTTAGCCTCCACTTTGCATTCATTTGCATGTAGTAATTCTTCATTTGTAGAAGAGATGCTTTATGCAGCCGTAATTCTACGTTGACAACAGTAACTTGGCCCCATCTTTTTCATCTGTAGCTAACTCATTCACAAAGTATTTGTTTGTCAGCATAACTGTTTGCTGTAAAAAATCGTGTGCTACAACGTTAAAATCTTAGCATGTTATTCCTAGGCTTCACAGCTGGAAAGAAACTTTCCAAAAGGGCACCCATTCCATGCGGCACCCTGCCTGTAATTAACTTTAAAAGACGTGAATTGTTCATTATATTTCACTAGGGTCACAGATAATAATGACAATATAAATGTCATTTTTGTTTGTTTTTCTAATTAGGGATTATTTTATTTTTTTACAAAAGCACAGCAGTCCTGGGATTTGGCAGTATCTAACTCCCCTTTTCCCTGGTCTCAAATCTGTCTTACATCCTTGCACTGAGAATTTTGTGGGCAAGTTTTCAGAATCAGGCAGAGAATTTAAGTTAGGAATGTAATTGAGCTTTTTGGGGATGGCGGGGAACAGAGCAAACCATATTAAATACTTCTGCAACGTTAAGAACTAAGTGTGGCAGCACTTATATAAGAAAGATCCCAAAGGGAAAAATTCTAGTTAGAACGAGATCTGCTTTTTCCTCTCATTTGGAATTTTTCTTGTCATTACGTGAGAACAGCTGGGTTTTGTTTCCCAGAAGAAGAGTCATCCCATGAGTTACTGTGTTTTCTTCTCGTGGCTAAGGAAGCAAATATTACAGTCGGTTCCAGGAAACCATGTCCACCCCTACCCCTCCCAGAAAGGTTCCCGGCTCAGTCCCAAGCAGGCACTTCTGTACGGTGTGGAGCACTGAGCCTGGTAATTTCCCTGGGGATTCTTGGATCGATGGATTCTCTGCTAGCTCTGCTTCCCTTTCCAAATCCCATGCATGGCCCTTTAAACTCTTTATTCCTCCTCCCTTTAAGGAATATGCTGCTCTCAACTCACGTCCAGAACTATTAGGAAACACTCGAGATCTGTCTCACGCCCAGGATTCCCCTGAGTCCGGCTGTAGAGGTGGAACCTATTTCTCAGCCCTGCCCTGCCAGCCGCGAGTACTCGCAGCCGTTGCCATGGCACATCTTTGGGTTCAGCAAAGTACCTAACATTTAAATGGCTCGGCTTTACATACCTGCAGCCTTATTACTCAGTTGTGGCGTTTCTACTGTTTTATTGGCTAAATCCTCATTTAATTGTTAGCCAGCTGATAGGAAATAGTTCACAAGTTTACTCGTACAGGGTACTTCAGGCACGAGATAGAAGATTTAACAGTTCTGCCGCATGAAATAATAAGGAAGGTGTGAAGATTTAATCTGTTGAATTAAGTTAATTTTTCTAATAATTTTCTTCGCCACAGTTCGTCCTGTGAAGCTCAAGGAGGACATTCTCTCATGCACTTTTGCTGAGCTGAGTTTTGGCTTGTGCCAGTTTATTCAAGAGGTGCGGAGACCAAATGGAGAAAAATATGATCCCGACAGCATCTTATACTTGTGCCTTGGAATTCAGCAGGTAACTCAGAGAATTAGGGTATCGCTGAGAAACTTGCTCTGGTTATTTATGCTTGATATCCATAGTATCACACAGCTGCTTGGTTTTTGTAGAGGAGGCAAAAACGTACCTTTTTTGTGTTTTATTCTTAGTCTGTCTTAATCCCATATTTGACTAATTTGTCTGGACCTTTTTATGATTAGAGCGAATGAGCTGCTTCTGTTGGGAGGAACGTGGCCTGGAGGGCAAGGTGTTTCTGCCTGGGCAAATCTGGGCACCTTTTCTGTTCTTGTCATGCATAGGAAAGATTTGCAGAAACCTGAGTCTTCTCAGAAATGCTTTATGGTGGAATGTTTTAGATCTAAAATAGTTGCACAATGCTCTTCTAATTTACAAGTTTACACGGAAAAGGTTACCCAGCAAAGACTGAGCTCCTTCAGTGGCTACACAGATACCTGTTCTGTTGGCAACGCTTACAGAAAAACACAATGGGAATGGTAGCATTGTAATTAGTGAGTGCTAAGGGTAATGTAATGAGTCCTTGCTGTCTGCCTGTGTACAGCAGTTTGAAACAGTCGCAGTACAAACCTAGAATAATATTAAGTTCTGTTGAAAACTCAGTGTCTCAGTTCGCTGTATTTCTGTTAGTGACTTTTTTTTTAGAGTAGCCTATTTGTTCCTTTCCTTAAGCCGTCATGTGGAGGTAAAGAATCAAAAGCTACTGCTAATATAAAACCTATCATTTGACTAGGCATAGAATTATCTGAATTTTTTTTTTTCCTGGCTATGCTTGAAAAAAATGTAGAGAGTTGAGATTCGAAGTGCCATTCATGAGGTCTAGAAGTATCAGCATTTTTTGTGTGTTCCAGTTTTGACTAATTTATTGATACACACTCCTGGCTTGTAGAAAACTTTTTTAAATTGCTGCTTGACAGGAATTTAAGGGACTTTCACATTGATGCTGTAAGTCGAGCTATCTCAGCAGCCTAGTGCTGGGCCTGTGTCTATTGTCAGGAGGTATAAGCGCATGAAGTTCTTTTCAACAGAAGGGTACTCAATAACTCTTCTGGTTTTTATAAGCAGCCTTTTTTCAAGAATATTTGACACTTAGAGGATGGTGATTTTTCAGAAAACGGCTCTAGAGTTTGGAATATTAAAAATAATTCATGCCTAGATCTCTCATTTCATATTGGGCAGGTCCCAGTCCCTGCAGAAAATTTAATTTGATATCTTACTGAGAATTCAACAAAGTGTTTTGGACCGTAAGACACTGGGACATCAGAAAGGAAAGGAATCTGATGTCCTGTATCTTCTCTGCAATGTTATATAATCACGAACTGTATGTCTTCCTTTTTTTCTCTTGTAGTACCTGTTTGAGAATGGTAGAATAGATAACATTTTTACCGAGCCCTATTCCAGGTTTATGATTGAACTTACAAAACTTTTGAAAATCTGGGAACCTACAATTCTTCCAAATGGTAGGACAATTATTTTGTTTTGTGTAGCTGCATGACAAAGCCGTATCATAAATTAATATATTTCTCAATGCCATGAAGAAGAATGTGATCTGAGGCATTCACCTTAGTCGTCTCTTTCTCCACCATGTAATTGTTTGTGGTAGATTAGCATCATGGGTTTTATGTCTGTCTCTACCAGTTACAGATTACACTTAAACATACCTTTGCCTCTGATCAATCTCTCAACTCCTTTGAAAGAGAGGTTTCCCATTCCTGTAGTCAATGTGCTAGTTCTTCTCTTCCATCAAGTTTTAGCTAATCTTTTCTGAGTACAGGTAGCCAGAATTGCATATAGTATTGGAGATGAGTTTCTGCAAATACTGTGTACAGTTGCACTGGTATTTCCTTATTGGTACTGGAAATACTCCTTCTGATAAATCCAAGGATCACATTAGCAAATCACTGGACTCTTGTCTTGAATCCTCAATTCCAAGTTCTTCTCACCTCAGTCACTTCCAATTTAAGAGTTCCCAAATTCTGGAGATACTTTTAATTGGTCTTCAAGTAGGATCATGCCGTTTGTAAAGCTGGACACCAGCTGTATTAGTACATAAGATCTTTTTCAGAGTATCAGTGAAACTTGAATGATGTTGGCAACTCCATACGTGGATCCACGACGGGCTTTTCATTTAGAAAATGAACTTTTTACTTAATAAAGAAATAATCCAATTACTTTTAGACTGCTGCATACAGTGATTTTTTTTTTCCACAACAAATCTCTTATAAGCCCCATAACTCCTTTTCCTAATTGCCTTACGATAATTACAATTATTCTATTTTATTTATTTATATATTTCTATGTAAAGATGGCACATTTTAAACTCATGCTCCATGTCTTAGGAATGATACATTTTTGCAGGTGGCTGACTGTGGCTCAACACAGTCAAATTAGAATTTAGTGAGCTTCCACTGGTGTCTGCAGTCTTCTTCTATATCCTCTCCATTCTTCAGGTATTGGAAGATCATGCTGTTCCGCAGCTTGGTTCTCCATGCTCCCTCTTATGTTCTTGGTTTTATCGGAATTACAATTGCTCATGATAGGTCTGAGTTTGACCTGATATGCAGTTCATTAATGCAGAAGGTTAGTTGAAAGAGGACTTACATGCATCTCTGGCAACATCTGCCTACTTAATGTTACTCATATCTGCCTTCCCACCCTGCTCATGTACGATGCTTTCATTGCTTTTTGGAAAATTCTGAAAATCTGCTAGATTAGACACAGCCTGTAAGAGCTGTTCGTTTGTAACTGAATGCAGGGACAGCCCTAAAATTGCATAAGTAACCCTCTTCTTTTTTCTTTGCCCGTTGTCTCTAGGTTATATGTTCTCGAGAATTGAAGAGGAACACTTGTGGGAATGTAAACAGCTGGGTGCATATTCCCCTATCGTTTTATTGAACACACTTCTATTCTTCAACACCAAATATTTCCAACTGAAGAATGTCAGTGAGCACCTGAAACTGTCCTTTGCCCGTGTTATGAGACGCACCCGAACTCTGAAGTATAATACTAAGATGACGTATTTACGTTTTTTCCCACCCTTTCAAAAGCAAGAGGTAGAATCAGGTAAGTGAACACTTTCTGATCAGCTGAATTTTGGCAATCGTATTTGTATTGTCTGCTCCTTGTTTTAAAAAGGACTGGGGAGAAAAATAAGTTATGCAGTAAGCAGAGCTATGAATACTTTAACTTCTGCTGTTATCCTGTACATTTTCAAATTTTTTTCATTTTTCATTTTGCACATAAGTAGGGACTACCCTCTTGACCTCAGAGGCAAAGAAATAGAGATTGTTGTTTGTGGGTATTTTTCGGTATTTGGAAAAGGGAAGTCTTTGACCCTCTTGGCTTCTTCAGTTAATAGTTCCAGTATGTTACGTGAATTCTGCTTTATTAAGAAAAAATATGTGTTCCATATTTTTTCTGCTAGATACTAGTTCTGGCTGATTTTCTAGAAGAGGAATGGGCTGTGGACAGCCTGTAGCACATGCAGTCTTTTGCCCATCCAGCAGATCAAACCAGTTGACTTGGGAAGTGACAGATAATCAGTTCCAGTAGTGTGTTTCCGTGTGCTGCAAAGTCCCATCAGACTGATGCTTGGCTAAGTGACCAGGGCTGCTTCTTGAAAGCACTGTTGTTCACTGAACTTCTCTGTTGCCATTTTTGTGTATCCAGATAAATTATCTGTAGGCAAAAGGAAACGCAGTGAAGATGAGGAGATTGCAACAGCAGTGGAAATGGCTGAAAATACGGATAATCCCCTGCGATGTCCAGTCCGACTTTACGAATTTTACTTATCAAAATGGTAAGTGACAGAACTTGATTTTTGATCTGTATGTAGACTAGAGCAGGCAGTTGGGCAAGGATCCCACTCAGACCTTTTGTGCCTGTGCTGTGGGCTCCTCTCTCCGATTCCTAGTCCCCCAGTGGGAATGGAACCATGCTGACAGGACTTCCAGCATCAGCGATGCTCCCAGACTCAGGTAGTATTTGTTACTGGTATTGAGTGAAGAGTAGAGTTAGAGAGAGATGTATTCTTTAAATGCCTGTCTACACATCTAGAGGGTGTAAACATAAACAGGGGCATTACGGCAGTGACCATGGCATTCTCATCTGCTTTAATTCCCATACAGGATCCTTCTTTTGAGAAGCTCGTAACTAATACCCTGGCATCATGTTCCTTGTGAAAGAGGGTAGGAAAATTGTGAATTAGGTAAAATTGCTGATAGCTTTTGCCTGCTGAAATGTGAGATTAACTTTTATTTAGGAGTTAGAAAGGACACTATATAGCAAGTACATAGATATCAATATTTTTTTTCTCCTGTTTCTATATAAACGTTACTTAGATCGTTGAGCAGGTGGAATATGATGTTCTTCTCTTTTCAAAGAAAATACACATGCAAAATGAAACAGCATCTCATTAGCGCCAGCTCAGACTCAAACACATCACCCTCCAAAATGCAGCTACTGAGCTTACTTCAAATAGTCCCATTGCTTTGGCAAAGGGGTGCCTGGCATCCGTCCTGACCCTCTCTTCCTCTTCTTACCTTCCTTGCCTTCACTTACATACCACTAGAAGCTTTTAGCTGTCCTTGGGCTGGGAAAACGTTTTCATGCTTCTCGTCATATATCAGAGCTGAGCCCCTGCAGTGGTGCAAGCAGCAGTAAAAGTTCACTTTGCTGTTTCAGTGTGAATATTCCAAAGCCAGGCAGGAGGGCTCCTTGCTCTAGAGGACTTTGTGTCTTCCTGCCAGAGCCTGAAAGCTGCCTCAGGGTCAGACGCTCAGTCTTTCAAGCAAACGGGCTCACCATTCTGCACTGTGAGCAGGCAAGCTAGGATGGAGTTTTGCTAGCTCTTGACCATTCCCTGTGCCAAAGGACACAGCAATTCTGGAATACTGGAACCAGTTTAATTCAGAGATTGAATGTCAAATGCATCTATCAATCATATCAAGATGCTAATACCATTAATTGGATGATACTGTGAATGAAGAACCACATTTGTAAAGAAATGCCTCATTTTCTTTGTTTCTTCATAAGCAACTAATGCTAAGTGACCTGGAAGCAACTGTTCCTTAAGTTGATGGGGGCAAACCAAGTCACTAACAAAAAGATTTGAATTACACTGTTTAAATTACCGTGATGTCGTCTCAATGTAACTTCCCTTTTCTTTGCCGTTTCTTCTTAACGTTTTTGTGAGTAGGACTGTTAATGCTGCCTTCCAATAATGTGCTCTTCCTCTCCTTACGTTGACAGTTCTGAAAGCGTGAAGCAGAGAAGTGATGTATTTTACCTTCAACCCGAGCGCTCCTGTGTACCCAATAGCCCCATGTGGTATTCCACATTGCCAATAGACCCCGGAACCTTGGACATCATGTTAACACGTATTCTTATGGTGAGGGAGGTACACGAAGAACTTGCCAAAGTCAAATCAGAGGACTCTGATATTGAGTTATCAGACTAATTGAAGTGGGGTATTTTCCTTTGAATACACATCAGAAGCACCAAACTGTGAATACGTCCAGCCTTTGGAAAATGTGTATCAAATAAGCCAAGATAATGTCACCTACAGGCATATTTTGAACCACAGTGGATGTACAAACTGGAACTGGAAGGAAGCAAGCTGTGTAAGCTTCAAGAAACAACGTCCTGTGGCACCGATAAATCCTCTGAACAAATTCAAGACGAACTAACCTGTTTGAGTGGTGCATAAATCCTTTATCTGTTTAGGATTTTAAAAAGTTGTGAGATGTTTTTAAGGAAAATGGTTGTGTAAAATCTACCATAACAATGTTGGGCATGGAGAGCTAGACTGTGGCTCACGTGGCTTCTCAGCCTGCTGGCTGGCAGTCCTTGCTGCCAAAGAACACGTGGAGATCCTAGAGCTCTTCACGAGGACAGGAGAAAAAGTGGTGGTATTTAGACAGACACCTTCCGTTATAAATACACGTACACATACGCTTTTATAATTTTTTTTGAAACTGGGATCAAATGTTAGGAAGGCAGAAGCCGCTGGCGTGTCTGCCGGGGAAGCTATCTAAACGGTCTGGCTGCTGTTAAATGGTCGCACGGTGCCAGAATCTAGCTCTCGGTCCGGGCTAATACCAGCTCTAGCTCTGTTCGGTCTTCGTCGTGGAAGAGGTGCTGTAGGTCAAACTTCGGAGCAATCATGTTACGGGACGAACATTTCTGGGGTATGTACAGGAGAGTGACTGTCCTGGGGTATGTGCAGAAAATCCCTTACCTAGCCCAGTAGCTCTGCAGACTGTCGATATAATCTAGCAAATACTGTGGTGCGCGGAAATTTTTTTTTCCCTTAAGGCAGCTTTCCTTTCTCCTCTTTCCCCACTCCTATGTTTTTGGTTATTTTATAAGGCAAATCTGGAGGGCCTTGTCATTTCAAATGAAAGATCCATGCACTCTTTCTCTTTCCACCTTTGCAACGCGTGCAGTGTTGTACAAAGGATGCAGTATTACTTTTGACAACAGAACTGTGGTAGAAAATTACCATGTGTGTTTTTTTCCCATCCCACCCAAAGAGATTTAGTCATAGTGTTGGAAATCGAAAGAGATTTTTTTAAGGCTTGGCTGTTACTGCGTCTTTTTGAAGAAAAAAGCTCCCACGTTGTTTTTAGAGGACAGGACATTATCAGATACTGTCTGTATCTCCGTTTTCTCAAGCTATAGATGTGTGTTTCTGATGACCGGTGGTCACAAATTCATTGGAAACCCAAACTATTTTTAAAGAAGAGAATTGTATGGTTTTTATCTAGCTCTGGTCAGTTATCCATCTTCTGTAACAGGGGTCTGATATTTGATCTTGTCACTAAAATTTCAAGAGATGAAAATCAACAGCCTTGATTTATATTTCCTTTTTTGTTTTGTTTTGTTTGTTTTTGGGTTTTAATTATTTTTTTAGCAGTAACAAAAGTAATTTAACAAAAATAAAATCAGAAAGTAGTCTATTGACGTTGTGTACTCGGTAGTCCTGTCCCTGCCTGTAACAGATTTCACTGATGTATTTTTTAATACAGAAAACTATGTGAAAAGTAAACCTGCCCCTGATTCTGTCTGATCAAAGCCCATCTGTGTCTGTCATTTCTGATCAAAGATAACTGCTTTCTCCACGTCCTGGCCTGGCGCTCCCGGGGGAGATCTTTGGGCCGTACGTACCCTGCCAGCAAACTGCCCGGCACCGGGAGGCTGAGGGATGCTCCTGCGGGGCCGTCTCTTGTTCTGTCCACACGAACCTGTCCCTCCCCGTAGTTATATGAACTAGTGCAATAGCAGGTGCGGTGTTTTGCATTGGGATGGTTGATAGAACGTTTCGGGGTAAATAAAATCATTCTGGCAAAATTAGCGTAGAGGTCTGTAGGGGATAAAAGAAGCCTGAGCTCTGTCTGTAGCACAGAGGTGTGCCCAGAACCTCGTTGGCCGTAGGAGCGGGGAAGGATCCAGGAATTTCAGCATTTCCTGGGCGTCCCCTGCAAGAGCGCGGCTGTCCTCAGCCTTTGCCTTTGCCCGCTCCCTCCTTCCCTGGCCGCCCCCAGGGAAGAAGCAAGGCAGCAGTTAGGGCAGGCTGTTGGGAGGGCAGGCACAAAAAGGGTCCAAAAAGGGCAGGGTCCAAAAAATAATACCACATCTGAGTTTTCCCTTAATAGACATTAACAGAAATATTCCCATAAAGTAGTATATTTGTATCTTACAAGTGATGTACTCATTTGTCTTTCTCTGAAGACCCTCACTCTTTCTTGTCTGTGAACACTTTCACATACGTTAACTTTTTCTGGGTGCTTGGAATGAAAGATGTTTGCGCTTCGTATTCTTGCAGCAAGGAGAGTTAACTGGCTTGGGGCTGGACTGGCTGCGAGCAAAGTTGTGAAACGTTGTGCTCACTCCTTTTACTTGGCGGTGAGAAAGGCTTCCGTGCAGTTCGCTGAGACGAGGGACAGAACACATCGTTTGGTTTTGGTTTCCCAGGTCAGACACCTTCTGCCTGGAGGCCCTTTGGCCACCCTGTGCGTGGCCCGGGGGGTGCCCGGGCGATCTTTGCCCCCTCCAGCGATTCCTAGTCAGCCCGGCCGGAGCTCACGCCGACTTGCAAGGTGGACGATACTGAAGGATTGCAGTATATTTATAGGTCATACACACAGCGTCACAGTTGTGAACACTTGGATAAAGTTGCTTATAGTGAACATACCTGAGTCATTTGCTGACCGCATAGCAATGTTTATTACTTTAAATATTCTTTTAAGGAGAAAAATCATGCTGTAGTCGCAGTGTGGACAGAGAAACAACAAAGATGAGTGTGAGAAAGAAAAATGGTGCTTCCTGCTGACGGGGTCTCTATCGCCGTGCCTCCCTGCTGCTAGACACGCGTGTAACTCCCCTTCACTTCCCACGTGAGGGATGGCGGCGGCGCTGCGCGGAGCGGTTGCGGAGCGTGGAAGTAAGCATGCGGTGTTGCTCCTTACCCATTGTCTCCGCAGTGCTGGCTGCTAACGCAAGTCTGTGGATTTTGCAGAGGTTCTTGGTTAAAATGCTTCGGGAGTCTGGCTATTACCGCTGCGAGAGGTGCTCGGTGTGAACCTGCTGCTCTCTCCTGGCTTTGGTTGAGCAAAGAAGGAAACTGGGGGCACGTTGAATGCCACAGAATTAGGTGCAAAAAGAAGTTAAAGTATCTTATGAATTATTCTACCCACTACTGATCTAAAAGAAACCCCTGGATTTCTCTGGCAGTGGTCTTCAGCCAAGTCACGGCTCCTCAGGGACTTAAATGAGACAGCAGCGAAGTCATTTATTCCGTGTTTTCCCAGGGCGTGCTCCCATAAAGACACGGCTCCACCGATGTCATTTTAGTGCCAGGGTCACAGGAGGGACTCTGAAAGTGCAATAAAGTCTTTCGGCTTTGGTAACGATCTCAGTAACTCTTCTCAGTCCCTTGAGCAATAGTTTCAGTTTGCCTTAAAAAAAACCCACAAACAAACAACAGAACAATTGCTGGTGTATAAAATCCTTACAGTGCTCCTCTCAAACCGCCGGCACCGTGCTCGCCGTCCAGGCTCCAGTTTTGCTCCCATCAGCACGACATGTTTCCCCCTCTTTTCCTTTCACGTGGCATCCGTTTTAACCACGCCTAACAGAGCCGAGGCCAAATTAAGACTTGCTGTCTGCTATTCGGTAGCTGCTCGGCTGCAGCGTGTCCCCTGTAGCACCATCAGCCTCCTGGGAATTAAAGAAGTAACAAGTTTTGGGCAGTTGAGCTACTGAGCAGTCCTTGTTCCTTTCTTTTGCATGAGCAACGACCCAGTTTTGAGGATGGTGTTTTGTAACCGACTGTGAGCACCAAAAATGTGTAAAAATCATGGCGGAGATAGTCTAGAAGGAGTTTTCGGCGTGATGAGGCCGGATGGGAGCGTGCTGTGCTGCCGGTCAGAAACCCGGGCTGGGCTGGCCCAGGGTGCTGTGCAGGAGCAGGCGGGACCCGCCGCGTTTCGCCTCCTCGGCCTTGGCAGGTGAAATGGCGAGAGCAGCCCCCGCTCCATCACCTCCTCGCTTGTCTCGCTGCGGTCGGCTGCTTGAGAGGAGTCTCTGTCCCAGCGTGACGGTGGCGGGCAGGTCGGACTACCTCTGCTGGTCTGTCTTCCAGATGACAAGGATGTCATTTAGGAACAGAAAACCTCATCTTATGTCAGGCGAGGTGTAGATTGGATATTAGGAAAAAATTTTTCACCGAAAGGGTTATTAAACATTGGAATAGGCTGCCCAGGGAAGGGGTGGAGTTGCCATCCCTGGAGGTGTTTAAAAAAAGGGTGGATGTGGTACTTGGGGACATGGTTTAGAAGCGGTTTTGTCAGGGTGGGGTAACGGTTGGACTTGATGAGCTTAAAGGTCCCTTCCAACCTCAGCGATTCTATGATTCTTCCCTGGGAGGAGACAGTTGGCTTGACACCGGGGGGGAGAGGGGCTTTGCACAATATTGCTGCGTTTCTTTGGAAGTTGGCTCCAGCCCTTTTTTTTTGGAAGGTGTATTTTTTTAACTAAGAGGGGAAATTACTCCTTTAGTCTGACCCCTGGCATGAACAGATCCCCCCAACTTCATCCTGTGGCTCCAAGGTCAAGCCCTAGCACCTGGCTGAGCTGTAAGATCTCGCTTTTCCATCTTCAGTTTCCTCCCCCCGCCATTTCCAAGAAGCATTTGATAACTTTTCTGTTGTGTTGTGCTTTACGAGGAAGCTGGTTTGGACGTGCCAGGGAGAGCGCGTACTAACGGCGTGAGCGGTGGCAGAGGAGCCGCTGGAGGACGTGGGAAGGGTCTGGGCGGTGGGATGCTCCTACCGCGTCTGGGCTGGTTTGGGCAGGTGGGCGACTGTATGCGGCAAGAACCTATTACGAATATTTAAGTGTCCAGGTTTCATCGTCTTGTATGCAAACCATCTCGATTGGATGCTATTAAGAAAAATTAGTGAATGTGAGCATGGGTCACGGATGGGACAAAGTTAGAGAGAACCCGAACGCAGAAGCGGTGCAGCTCCCGCGGGCTGCCTCTTCTCTTCCGAGGCAAATCGCAAAACCTGCAACAGCTTTTTTTATTTTTCAGTTGTCATCAGTAGATGTGGCTGCCATGGAGGCCGTTAGCGCTCATTCCATGGTCCCAGTGCTAGCTCGGGTCCAGGGAGCGTTGCAAGGTTGTAGAACGGTTTTGAGAGTCGTAGAGGCTTGAAGGAACTTGGGCGTCTTGGAGCCTTCTCGCCACACCACTTACATTTCCATTGGACGTAGCACTCGCTAGGCTAATGGTTTTTCACCAGAGATATGGCTTTTATTAAGGAAACAAAACCTGAACTATCTTAGATTATCACCTGCATGAGGGGAAAGAGGGAATTTATTACAATTAACCAGTCAAGCTAAACAAAGCATCCAACACCAAAGCTCCAGATGGGTCCCAAGGGCACAACTTTACCTACGGCAAATCTGGTCCAATTCCCCCGGAGTTCAGCCTTAGGGACGCAGACTGCGCTGCCCCGCAGGCTGTGGCTCGGTGAGTTCTGGGGTTCACAGCTGACTGTTAGATATGCCAACGCACAGCATACCTAGGGTCTAAGGCCTATGAGTCTTGGACTTTTGAACTTATTTATAGCACAAAAAGCCAGAACAATTTGAGCCAGGCTTCTTCCTTCAAGGGTAGCGTGTGGGTGACAACTCTTGACTTTCTCCCCAATGAAACCACTGACTCATTATACAGCCCAGGATCCAGCGTACATCCCACATCACTCCTGTTGTAGAGGTGAAGCCTCATGTTTCGTCCCTCGCCAATCTGTACCTCGGTTGTACCCATCTGTAAATTGGCCAGACTTTCCTACCTCGTTTGGGCATTATCAGGCTAAATTCTGTAGGATGCTTTGCAGCCCCGTGATGAAAGGTGCTATATAACTGCAAAGTGTTACTTCAAAAGATTTAAATAGGTCACCAGTGCATCATAACCTATATTAAAAAGACTTTTTCTTATATGAGAATTTATAGAGTTCAATGTATGGTATTAATAAGTGATTTACTGAGACCCCAAAAATAGTTTTTGTTTGAATCGTATCTGTATTCTGGAAAAGTGATTAAAAAACTTTAACCTTAATAAAAGAGTGCATCCTCCTTTCCTGTATGATGTTGGAATCTAAGTTTAACAGCAGTATCTCACAGATTTTTAAGGGTCGGGGGGGGCTGGTTGTTTCTAAGGCACCATTTGAATAGCAGCGTAATATCTCCACAGCAAGGCACGGTCTTGCCCGCGTGGCTGCCGAGCTGCTCACAGCGAGTTTGGACGCCCTTTGAACCCTCCGGGCAGAATTCGTTGCGGGCCTTCCCCCAGATGGAACGCAGGGGAACCGGTGGCTGCTGGAGCGGTGCCCGACGCTGTCAGCGAGCAGGAGAGTCCTCGGGACCGAACATCGCCTTCGCTCCAGCGCCCTGAAGGGCCAGAATCGCCCAAGAGCCACAGGAACACGGAAACGCCATCGCTCACCGCAGACCCTCGTTACTCAGCGCTTAATGAGGCTAAAAGGGAAAAGTCTCCTGCGCTCCCGAGTGAGGTCCCCAACGCTCCTCTGCGTTAGGAGCCACTGGGCTTTACTTGGCACAGGTTTTAAGGCCCTGATGGTGCAGCTGGTTCACTCTTATTGTGAACCGCGGTGGTGCAGCCGCAGCCGGGCGAGCGCCTGTGCAGGCAGAGAAGCCTGAGCGAGCAGAGACGGGCCTTTGGGATGAAAGAGGCTGCTGAGAAAAACAGACGGGGGAATCACAAGCAAAGAAATTACACGAGTGCTGATTAAATGTTCCCAGCAGCCTGGAGAATGAGCACCCAAAATGATGTGCACCTTGGTGCAGCCACGATCACCAAGAGGCATCATAGGAGGGCCTGGGGGTGCAAAGGAGAGTATTTGTTTTAATGGAGGCTGAATATATCATTATTACTGTCGCGCTGCTGACACTTTCCTACCACCGTTTGAGGGGAGCTGGGTTCGCACGGGGATAGCTGCTGTTCACTGCAGGAGACAGGGAAAGCTGCAAACAGCATTAACAACGATGGTGTGGGAACTGCAGAAGCCACAGGGAAATACTGTGTCCACAGGTTGACTAACGCCGTTGCCCAATGCATTTATTTATTCAGCAATTGATTCGAGAGAGTATAGTCAGTGAAACGCAGCTGATTGGCAGGGAGAGCCCTGTTTGCCCGTGCTTGCGACACGGTGTGGGGCACGAGCCACCCATGGGTCCAGCCTGTCCTCTGTCCCCACGCAGCATGGGAATTAAAGACAGTTCACAGCAAACCCCTCTGCAGCCTTGCCAGGGTCTCAGCTTCCCGGGGCAGAGCGCGCAGGAGAGAACAAACGGCCAGTGTGGCTCTGTTCCTGGAGCANAGGCCAACGGGCAGCGCGGGTGCTGTGGGCAGCGCAGAGGATTCCACCGGCTGACGGCGGAGCTGCGGCCCCTGCGACTGCCTCCCCTCCACCGGGCAGCCTCAAGAAACGCCCAAAGCCCCGTTTTGCAAACCCCCTTTCCCCCGCTCCCTGCACCCACTCCTCACCCCGAGCCCTCTCGGGGCAGGACGCACATCACCCACCGGCGGTGAGGGCGCAGTGGGTGCCGTAGCGAATGCGCCGCTGCAGCTGGTTGAAGGGGACCAAATGCAGTCGCATCCCTGCCTGAGGCGCTGCCCTTATGGTCCCATAGTGCCCCTGACCGCGCCAGAGCAAGGGGACACGCGTGTTAAAGGGCGAGGTGGTGCCTGGGACACAGAGCCTCTGCACCCGTCGCAGGCTGCTCAGGCTGGCGACGCACCCGTCACCCGGTATGGTGTGGAGAGCGTCTGTTTTGACGGAGACTTAATGTAGCATTATTATTGTTATTACTGCGCTGCTGACACTTTCCTACCACCGTTTGAGGGGAGCTGGGTTCGCACGGGGATAGCTGCTGTTCACTGCAGGAGACAGGGAAAGCTGCAAACAGCATTAACAACGATGGTGTGGGAACTGCAGAAGCCACAGGGAAATACTGTGTCCACAGGTTGACTAACGCCGTTGCCCAATGCATTTATTTATTCAGCAATTGATTCGAGAGAGTATAGTCAGTGAAACGCAGCTGATTGGCAGGGAGAGCCCTGTTTGCCCGTGCTTGCGACACGGTGTGGGGCACGAGCCACCCATGGGTCCAGCCTGTCCTCTGTCCCCACGCAGCATGGGAATTAAAGACAGTTCACAGCAAACCCCTCTGCAGCCTTGCCAGGGTCTCAGCTTCCCGGGGCAGAGCGCGCAGGAGAGAACAAACGGCCAGTGTGGCTCTGTTCCTGGAGCACTGCAGATCCCGAGGCGCTTGGCGGGTACCTGGGCGCCGACCGCACACCAACCACCACGACACCCCTCCTGCCAACCAGCTTTATTGCTTTCACGTACTCATTGCTCAAGCGCATCTACAGCTGCTAAGAGGGAGGGGAGCGAATGGGGGGTCTGCAGGCCTTTGGGCGCTGCCAGGCAGAACCGTCAGGCTCAGGCATCTTTTCGGCTGCTCTTGCTTTTCTCATCTGGAGTTGCCTCCTCCTTGGACTACTTGGCAGTGGTCTAATGGTTCCATAGAAAGGCTAAAGGAATATAGCATATTAGTGGTCCAGTTTAAATAAAACAAATTGCTTGGAGCTAACCTGCAGCTCCTGCAAAGACAGCAAGAGGTGCAATGCCCCGGAGCATCGATGCTGCCTGCTGAGGGACCGAGCACCGGGCAGAGGGAGATGAGGACCTGGGAGCGGGCGCTTTCTGCTGCCCTTTTCTGGCTCGGGCTGGCGCTGCTGACCAACGCAGCCCTTGTTCTGGGCAGAGGAGCAGACGCCTCCCGGATCGGCCCCCAGCAGCCTCANGCCCAATTTTGGCAGCAAGGGATAAACCTGCAGCTCCTGCAAAGACAGCAAGAGGCGCGATGCCCCAGAGCATCGATGCTGCCTGCTGAGGGACCGAGCACCGGGCAGAGGGAGATGAGGACCTGGGCACGGGCGTTGCTCCCCGGCACAGCCAGACCCTTTCTGCTGCCCCTTTCTGGCTTTGGCCGGCGATGCCGACCAACACAGGCCTTGTTCTGGGCAGAAGAGCAGACACCTCCCAGCATGGCCCCCAGCGGCCTCGGCCTTAGTGCCCTCCCCCAGCAAGGCCTGGCTCTTCCCACCCAGTGTGGATTTAGCCCTTCCCCATGCGTTGGGGGATTCAGACCAACGGTGCCTTCAAGGGCTGCTTGGGCTCTACTGCAAGCCGAGCGAGTGGCCCCGTGTCACCCTCTGGGGTGAACCCAGCGCAGCTCAGCTCCCCTCCCCTCCCCACTCACCGATAGACTGCAGTACAGCCACAACACTGCCGGCAGCCACTCCTCCACCGTTGGCTATGGCAGCCACTGACATCATCTTGGCAGCCACAGACCCAGCGGTGATGCCGGCTGCTGTAAACCCCAGGGCACTGATGGCCCCTGGGACACCAACAAGTGCCACTCCTGCAGGCAGGACACGGGAGCGTTAGAGTGGTCTCTGCGACCCGCGTATCCCCTGCCACCAGCGCACTCAGAAAGTACGGAGGCAGCACAGTGAGGAGTGAGGGTGGTGGGATGGGGACACCCCATCCTCGGAGAGGGGAGGAGAGGAGAGGAGAGGACAGGACAGGAGTCGTGCGGGGCTGCAGCAGCGGCTGCTGNCCGAACACCCACGGTGGGACCCCGACACCCAGTGCCACCAACCTCTCCGTCTGTCACCCACAGAGAAGTCAGTGCGTCTGCAGCGCTGGCTGCTGGGAGCAGGGCCCTCTGGTGACATCAGGTCAGCAGATTTCCGAGAAACCATTCTGAGTTTCACTTTTGCCAAGTTTTTGTCTGTCTTTTTTTTTACCCTTGGTGTGCCTGGCTCTGCCGGTGGAGAAGTTGGCCGAGCAGCGGGGCAGTGGCTCGCTCGTCCCCGGGCATGGAGCCTCGGGGCTNGCACACCAACCACCACGACACTCCTCCTGCCAACCAGCTTTATTGCTTTCACGTAGTCATTGCTCAAGCACATCTATAGCTAGTGAGAGGGAGGGGAGCGACTGGGGGGACTGCGGGGGTTTCAGGCTCCGCCAGGCAGAACCATCGTGCTCAGGCTTCATCATCTTCAGCCTCATTCTCTTGGCTACTCACGGGTTCATCACTTGCCGCTGCCTCCTCCTAGGACAGCTTGGCTCCAGCTGCTGCACCAAGTGACCCCAGTATAGATGTCAGCCCAATTTTGGCAGCAAGGGATAAACCTGCAGCTCCTGCAAAGACAGCAAGAGGTGCAATGCCCCGGAGCATCGATGCTGCCTGCTGAGGGACCGAGCACCGGGCAGAGGGAGATGAGGACCTGGGAGCGGGCGCTTTCTGCTGCCCTTTTCTGGCTCGGGCTGGCGCTGCTGACCAACGCAGCCCTTGTTCTGGGCAGAGGAGCAGACGCCTCCCGGATCGGCCCCCAGCAGCCTCAGCCTTGGTGCCCTCCCCCAGCAAGGCCTGGCTCTTCCCACCCAGTGTGGATTTAGCCCTTCCCCACGCGTTGGGGGATTCAGACCAACGGTGCCTTCAAGGGCTGCTTGGGCTCTACTGCAAGCCGAGCGAGTGGCCCCGTGTCACCCTCTGGGGTGAATTCAGCGCGGGTCAGCTCCCCTCCCCTCCCCACTCACCGAACAAACGCAGCAAGGCCAGAATGATGTCGGCAACCAGTTCTACTCCGCTTGTGGCAGTTGATATCCCCAGGGCACCGATGGCCCCTGGGACACCAGCAACTGCCACTCCTGCAGGCAGGACAGGGCAGCGTTAGAGTGGTCTCTGCGACCCGCGTATCCCCTGCCACCAGCGCACCCAGAAAGGATGGAGGCATCAGAGCGAGGAGTGAGGGCTGTGGGGTGTGGGATGGGGACACCCCATCCTCGGGGAGAGGAGGGGAGAAGAGGAGAGAGGANAGAAGTCAGTGCGTCTGCAGCGCTGGCTGCTGGGAGCAGGGCCCTCTGGTGACATCAGGTCAGCAGATTTCCAAGAAACCATTCTGAGTTTCACTTTCGCCGAGTTTTTGTCTGTCTTTTTTTTACCCTTGGTGTGCCTGGCTCTGCCGGTGGAGAAGGTGGTCGGGCAGCGGGGCAGTGGCTCGCTCGTCCCCGGGCATCGAGCCTCAGGGCTGCAGGAGGCTCCTGATGCCTGTGCCATCGTCTCTGGGGCTTTGAGGGGCATTTCCCAACGAGTCGGGACCGGGGAAGCTCCGCGGTTTCTGATAAGGCCAACGGGCAGCGCGGGTGCTGTGGGCAGCGCAGAGGATTCCACCGGCTGACGGCGGAGCTGCGGCCCCTGCGACTGCCTCCCCTCCACCGGGCAGCCTCAAGAAACGCCCAAAGCCCC